>JAOWCC010001501.1:32761129-33329618 GCA_030867875.1 Actinernus sp. WN-2022
ACAAGGCTTAACAAAGTGAAAGGTTTGTGTCTTTAGCTACATGTACCTGGGATCAGACTCACTGAGTAATATTTTGCTTTATACATTGTACATGTATCTCAATACCTATAAAATAAAATATTGAGCTTGTGCGAGTCACTTGTATTTTGTGTATCAAAAATGCACTTGCAATTTTAAGTTTTTACAAAGTCGTTTGAAGATATGAAGTTTATCTAATCTTAATTATCTTCACACCACTGTGTAATATATCCTCTAACATACATGTAGTATAAGAATGAGTTACCATAAAAGCCAAGGAGAAGATTATACACTGTAAAATGGTTTTTTTGTCCATTGTGTAGTTCCAGAAAATAGCCAGCCCCCCCCCCCCCCCCCCCCCTGCCCAAATTTTCAATCTGCCCAAATTTCCAGTGAGGAGGGGGGTTCCACCAACTGGCTTATATTTTCCAGAGGGTAATGCATGTAATTGTAACCATGTGACTGATGTTGATATACATGTACATTTTTCGATGATCATTGCATTTCTTCTGTATTGTATCATAATCATGACAGACAGACAGCGATTGTTTATTGGCACTTTGTAAAAAGACTTTTACAGGAGTGGGAGTCCAATAATAATAATAGACTGGATAAAAAACAGAAAGCTACAAATTGTAGCTATCTAAGGCAGTGTCTTTTTTTCACTTTTGGAAGCAATCATAAATATATTTCAAAATAGTTTTCATTAATTTTCTTGGTGGATTTATAAGTAGTCTAAATTGTAAATGTCAGCGGTTAGGTGTTGAAATTGGAGGTTGTTCTGTTCTCTCAGATCTTTAGTCAATTGCCTTTTTAGGTCAGTGTAAAATCCACAATTGGTGAGAAAATGTTTTTCATCTTCTTTTTCAATGGTACAAAAAGGGTACCACCTCTCTTCGGGGGGATATACATGTACATGTAAGGGCAAACATGTCTCCCCTTTTAAATCATTAAATTATGATTGTTTATTCTTAACTTACCGGTAGTTAGTGAGATTCAGTGTTTTATGTTCTTTATTTGAAAGAGATAATCCTCTAGTGTGACCTCTGTTTTGAAGGTATGGAAGGTTCTTAATTTGTTTTGCTGATTAGAGTTACTTCTATTGTCATTAAACAAGCTAGAGAGGCATTCTTGTCTTTCCATTTCTCTGGCTCTGTTGAGAAATACCTCTGGGAATACCTTGAGTTCAGGATTTGAGTTGCAGAGCAACCAAATTTCACCAAAACCGTACGTGTTATATAAAATATTACATATTTTTTGTGTCCAAGTATCATTATCACTTGTACTTTTCATTTCCTTATAAGCTTTTGAGAGCAGCGAGTTACATGTATTGTCAAGAGCGAGAAGCCTTACCCAGAATTTTATGCTATTAGTTTGGCAATCGGATTTTAAGCTAAATTTCCCGAGCTTGCATCTACATGTACATGCTAAGTTTGAGGCGCTCCTACTAACTGCTGACAGCTGTTTACAAAACTTACTTTGCACTAGTTCTATTGGGTTACGACTGTCTGGTAGAATGTTATCAATTCCCCAGACATCGCTTCCGTAAAGAAGAATGGGTTTTATTAGTGAGTCAAATAGTTTTACGGAGATTCCAACGTTAAATCTAAAATTTGCCCCCATTTCTTTTCTTATCTTGTATAGAGCTTTCATAGCAGTTTTTTTTCCAGATCTTGTTTGGCTACAGTAACCACATGCACTAAAAGTTAGACCCAGATATCTATAAGTGGTAGAGGTTTCAATATTTTGTCCATTGATTTCAAAAATCTGCTCAACTTTTCCCCAGACTTGTTAAAAAACGACAGCCTCCATTTTATCTGTGTTGACTTGCATACTGTTGTCTGTACAGTAATCTTGTAATTTGTGTAAACATTTTTGTAGACCTTCTGCCGATTGGGACATTATAATCATGTTTGTTTTATTTATATACAATCATAGCTGGAATTTCCAAAGCTTCCATTTTGGATGATCAAGAGGGGAGGGGGGTCAAATGGATATTTTCTGGAACTACACATTTGAATAAATACATGTAGTTATTATATAATATACATCGCATTTAAGATTAAAATAAATCTACATGTATTGGATGGAGTGATATTGTCGACCTTAAAACAACAAGCCTACCTTCTTTGACAGAATTCTTGCACATACATCTCTCCATGACTCACTCTCTGAATCACTACTGGCTTTGTATTGTGCATGACAGACTTCCACCTGAAATATTGGTAACATTTATAATAAAGCGTTATAAATAAAGAATGAAAGTCTCCAACAATTTAAAGGGACTATGCAGGGCTTCAAATTAGGCTCATAATGTAAGCAGATTTTAAAATGCAGATAAAATTTCATGATAACTGGAAACTGTTACTTAACTAGTAAAATCTTGCTGAATTATTTCTGTGCACGTTCGGGGACTGGGACGAGAATAAAACATGACGTCATCAACAGAACTTGTCTCTTCGCAGGTACATTTTGTATAAAGCGTTGGCTTATTTGCAAAAGAATTCACTAGATAACCGAGAAAGATGATAATATCACGCTAAACGTTTTGGAGAGCTTTATTCGGCAAGCCTTTAATGCAATGGTGCATCGAGCGTGTTCTGTTGATGACGTCAAAACTAGACCCAGTGCCAATTTTGTAAAGCATGCTCATGCACTTAATTTTCGTCTACACGCAACCCAAGACATGTTTTTTGGCAACTTTGAACTGGAATCCTTTGTCTGTGGCCTCTGATCTCTTCATAAGAAATATAATTAGCCAGGGCTTATATGCACTTTAAGTGGATACTTGCTAAGATCCAATTTTTTTCTTTACAATGTACATGATTGCTGTTAAAAGAATTAAGACGTCTATTTTTAGGTGTACACCTCTGTTAAGTGGACATCTATAGATAGATACCTACGCGTAAACGACATGATCATTTCTGCTGTACACAAATATAAACACTCTGTATTGAAAGAAACAATGCTCAAGTACATGTAATAGCAATATTCTACCCAGGAGAACCTTCCTTGTTTATAGGAAATTGCTTATGATTGTGTATACATGTACATGTATGTATGTCTTAGCCTCTTAAAATAGACCCCCACAGTGACTTCCGTTTCACTTCGCCACCACAAGCATCTGCTCAGTAGAGCAGTACATTCCTTTCTTTATCGTAACGGCTAACCAATCAAATCTTCCATAATGTAAACACACAGCTTGATGTAAATTAAATTGACACCCGTCGTTTTCCCCACCAACTTTAAACTCTCATCATACTACACTGAATGAATGCTCTCTAAATGAATTCGGATCTTCAAGAAAACACTCCAAAGAAAGTCAGAGAACAAGTTTGTTTTATTTGTTCCAAAACTAAGTCAATTAAGCAGTGAGGAGAATTCGCATATTTACCAAAATCAAGCGCACGAGCGCGCTTTACAAAGGGGTCTGCTTTAGGAGGCTAGTATGTCTGGGCTTTCAAAACAAGCCAGCAGCCACTGGAGCTCTGGCAGTTGCTTTGAGGTACATGTAAATGTAGATTGTTATTTTCTTTTGATCAACAGACAATACAGGATCAGCACCTTCAGTCCCTCATTCTATCACAGATGCCTACATGTACATGTACTTTCCTATGTTGACTAGCTCCTACTCAAAAACATTTTGAAAGCCCTACAGATATGTTGAATGAATAATATTGAATATTGGATTGTCTAACAGTGCTTGAAACTAATGGTTGTTCACTCGTCCAGGGGTTTCAATAAGTTTTTAGGCAACCGGCGGTCCTGACGTTAGAGGCGGTGGTTTACCTAGTAAACTTTACTCAACACTTAACAAAAAAAAACAATGACCGTGTGAAGTAGCCGGCGGTAAGAAGCAAAGTAACCGGCGGTTTATCGCCGGTAGCTGCCTTCTATTGAAACCCCTGCATCGTCAAAAACGAGTAAAAGTTCCTACAGGACAATTACAAATTTAACTTACTCGTCCCAGAGGACAAGTGCACAATTTCCTCCTTCATTATTTTCATTTTTATCGAAGTAAACATGCTTAAAAATTGGTTTCATTGCCTTGATTTATGATCGGTCATTCCTATTTCCCAAGCGCCATTTTTAAATCCGAGAGAAACTGGATCGAGTTCTAGCATTCCCAGAAACCCTAGCGGTCACACCAAAGAGACAAAATGGCGGCTCATAATCTCCTGAGTTATTTTCAAAGGGAAAATGGCCACAAATCGCAACAAACTGAAGCTCAAACAGAAGGTGATTATACAGGAATTGATTCCCAGCCAACAGACGCGAGAAAGCCTAGAAAAGAATGTGAATTCAAGAAAATTTGGAAGAAAGATTTCAAGTGGCTTGTTTACAATGAAGATGGGGAGAAAATGTTTTGCCAGTACTGCTTAGAATGTCCTAACATAAAAAATTAAAGTCTTCCTTTTGCAAGGGCTGCCAAAACTTTCAAGTTGATAGTCTTAGAGCGCATGAACGGTGTAAGGGTATCAGATGAGTGCTGATGCAGAGCATGTTACAAGCAAAGGGCCAGAAGAATAATGCTGCCCTAATGAGACTAGAAAGGGAAACGCTTGCAAAAATGGAAAAACTGTTTAACACAAATGGCATCTTAAGATAACTGTAATATACTACTAGTTTCCCACATGTATGTTCTCTTCAAGTAAAAAATGGACTTAGTTTAGGAGAAACATACATAAATAACAATGGCTGCAAGGAGTTTTGCAAACATATTTCACAGCACTGATGTGTTTTTTGTTCTGTATTGATGTACTGTCATGTGCAACATTGAATTGACATTAAAGTGCTACAGTAGAAAATTACAATATTTGGAATAAGGGTTCTTAAAAATGTTTTTACTGGTCCTCAATCCTGGACTAGTAAAGTTTGTTCCAGGACCAGTAAATATTGAAAGCCACTATTCCTTGGACCAGTTCTTCAAAAAGTTAGTTTCAAGCACTGTCTAAAAACATCCTGCATGTTACACTGCTGAAAGCAGTTGCATACCAATTATTGCAAACAGAAACAGTTTTCAACAGTTGCACATGACAAGATTGGACTGGTTACAATTAAAAAAGCCTCAGCTTACCTCTTCTTTGAAAGTCATCTCATGACGAAATGCACCTGATGCATTGTGCTTTGCACCAACAAATACAGCTTCATCTCTCTGCAGCCCCACAAAGATTCTGGCATTTCTTGTTTTGAAATGATAGATTTCAGGGTTTTCACTGTGCAGGGTCTTTGCTGCTAATGTATTATGGGTGCCACCAAGAACAAAGTACTCATACTGCAGAAATGAATCCTTTTGGAAAGCACTTTTAGTTGCAACACCTTTTGCTAAAACAAAAAGTGGTTCATACACTCCTGCTGGGTTCTTCTTCATTTCATTTTGAAGTCTTTGAAGAAAAGTCTTGTCAACTTCTCTTATCTGCCAGTCACGTGGAGGAATCTCCAACTTTTCCATAGGAATCTGAAACACCCCACCTGAAAAATTAATTGTTTCATGATAACTTTTACAACTTACAATGTACATGTGCAAGCACAAAGTAAAACATACAGTACCATCAAATTCCAATGCTTGTGTGATCACTTATGAAATATGTTGACCAAGCTTAAATTGACCGGGTCAAATTGAACTAGTTTGTTTTGTACCCATGGTCAAATTGAACTGAATGGTCAATTTCAACTACAACATGTACACTATAATATGCTACAGTATACTACTTAGTATACAATTCTAATAATTTGAAATGAAAGGGTGAAAATCAGCATGACAAAAGATTCCTTCTCCTCAATTAACTGATATTTGTATATGCGGGAGGCAGTCCTGACAGATGCCGCACACACAGTTTAATATCATACTGTATTTTATTGTTTGCAACATGAAATGCAATCACACACACTGCACTAATGTACATGTACTCTGCCAGATACGAAAAAACCCACACAAAATAATGTGCTTTAACACTGAACTCCAAGACTTACATGTAACTTTAATACAGTCTTATCTTTCTATGCAGGAATTACAGTCACACACTTACAGTAGTATATGTGGAGTTAAAATGATACCCGTTTTTTGTGAACGTAGTTGAGAGCTTCGTTCAGACCTCAGCTCTCCACTACGTTCACAAAAAATTGGCATCATTTTTTCCTCCACAAATACTACTGGAAGTATAATTGGTTGAAATGCTGTCTTACAGCGATAACATTCTTTGATCTACTTATCCATTTTTTGATTTCTTAGACCGTGAAAAAGGAGAAAAATAAGGCTTGAAATGTTGTCATTTTTCCATTCGTTGCCAACATCATTGCATTTCGATATCCATATTAGAGAAAGCCGCACATGTATAGTATGTCGACACCGATTTGTGCGGGTGGTGCTTCCTGTCCATTCCTAATTCAACTAAGTACGACGGCGCCTTGTCCTGAACCTTTGCGGGTTTCGTGCTTTTCTTGTGTGGCGTTTTTCTTCGTACCACGCCCGTCTTTCCTACACTAGACTTTCCTGAAGCGATCTCTGTTCGTATAGTCGTAGTGGTGGGAGGTGGTAAAATGTGCAAATGACTCTTCGAGGCAAAAATAAGCGATTCACGATTAAGATGGGTCCCCTCGGTAAAATGTGCAAATGACTCTTCGAGGCAAAAATAAGCGATTCACGATTAAGATGGGTCCCCTCGGTAAAATGTGCAAATGACTCTTCGAGGCAAAAATAAGCGATTCACGATTAAGATGGGTCCCCTCGGTAAAATGTGCAAATGACTCTTCGAGGCAAAAATAAGCGATTCACGATTAAGATGGGTCCCCTCGGTAAAATGTGCAAATGACTCTTCGAGGAAAACGAACGAGGCAAAAAAAAAATGAATAGAGACTGTCGTTTCATCTCTCTTCATTTTTTTTTCCCTTTTTTTTTTTACTGCCATTCGAAAGCCCTTAGCGAGCCCTCTACGTCTCCATGAGTCTTACGGTACTTCAATTCTGCCAGTACTTTCGAGAAGCGATTTTCTTTTACTAAGTTCACGTCGTAGTGGTGCACTACACGTTGTACAAAGTCTGTAGCTAGTTCGACAATCACGATCGCATTTACGACATGGATATGCGAAGCCCTCTATGTTTTTATGAGTCTTACGGTCCTTCAATTCTTCCAATACTTTCAAGAAGCGATTCTTGATTTTGCGTTTCTCTCCACTAAGTTCACGTTGGCGTCGTGCACCACACGTTGTACAAAGTCCGTAACTAGTTCTACAACCACTACCGCATTTAGAACATGGACCGAATGGGATGGCTCCTCTTTGTATCTGATAGTTGTGTTGAGCACAATATTCTGACACTTTGGAAGGTTTCCTCACGCACTTCGTTTCCTTACCACGCATCAACCAAACGCAAGTTACTATCTCGGCCATCGTGTGATATGACTTCGTACTGTTTATGTTTAATTGATAATATTTTGGGAGAGTTCTAACCAAAACAGCTGATTCGTGACGAGGACATCCGCCAATATATACTCATTTAAGAATTTAGTTTAAGACCATGAGAAGAAAAAGATTCGATAGTGAAAAAAACCAAATACCAAAACTGGTATCACCAGAACCTCTCTAGGAACCTTTCACCTTTTTCCTTCCTTTGCCATCTTTTCGTTCCTAGAGAGGTTTTATTTATTTGCCGGGCCCGGCTTTGACGGTATTTGTTCTACTGTATTCATTCTACCGTATTCGTTCTACTGTATTCATTCTACTGTATTTGTTCTACTGTTGTTTGGATCCTGTCCTAACTGGTTGAGACACAACCGGCACCCGTGGGTCCCATTTAAGATCCCTTGAGCTTCACCCATGCACCCGACCCAGGATTGACATTATTCCTACTTCTGCCACATGACAGACGCGCTACGACTTGTGTGATGTGGTGGAGCTTTTTCCATCACACAAGCCGATCTACCACACATGGTCCGTAGGATTCGAACCCCAGGTATATGAGCAGCTCCACCTTTTCACTCATATACCTAGCGCAGAACCTTGAGACCATGTGTGCTAGACACTATTTTTGATGATAAAATACTCTACTTATGTCTTAAGCACCTGTCGTATGTTAATTAGCGCCGTTCACGCGTTGGTTCGAAATTTGCATACGAACTGCAAAACAACACGGTAATTTATACGAACTAAGAGCATCTGTTCTTAGCGCAGTAATTTATACGATTTTCTTAGTGAAGTTAAAATGGACTCCGTTATGGTTTCTTTCATAGGAGATGTTGATTCTTATCCCACTAGACTGCCAAGTTTTGCTCTCATTTCCTTTCGGATCTCCGAGCGAAGTTCTTCTACGTTTTTTGACCCTCTTTCTTGCCTATTTTTTTGTCGTATTTCGAGCTTGAGTGATTCGTATTTCGATCTTTCATCGATAACACTTCCGAACTCGGCTTCTGAAATATTACCATCGGCTAGAGCCTTTGAGACTTTGATTTCCACGGAATTGGCCTTAGCCTTTGCCAACATAACGGTCTTTTCGTGCTTCGAGACGCGAATACCAAGTTTCTTACTTGCAATAGACATCGAGGCCGAAATGACGGCACAAACGAACCCGAGGCTTCCTAATGAAATACCCACAGGTATCCCGATCCCCGTAAACGTCAAGCCCAACGCCATAGCGGATAATGCACCACTCAAGCTACCTGTGGCCACAGCAACCCCGTGAACAATACCACGCGCTCGGGCATATTTCTTACGAACGACTTCGTAGTGCTTTGCCTGCCGTTCGAGTTCAGCAAGTGTGTCACATACTTTTTGTAGCCGAAAGCTATCTCCAGACAAAACGGTTTCAGATGAACGTAGATTGGGATAGATCGGCGCCGTTGGAATTGTTTGAATCGAATCGCTTGCCATCGCATATTATACGTATGGCTTACTCAATCTTCAATACGTATCGTATGGGTCGACTACGGAAGTCTACCACGTTGCCTTTCTCATCACGAATCGTCAGACGAAGGCTGTTTCGTGTTGTACCTAGAGCTCGGACAGGTAGTGGGGGCGTTGTAGAATACGTATTTACATCAAACCAACTGCCTCGTACTTTAAAGCTAGCCAGTACATTCGATCGCTTTCCCTCTAGTAGCGAGAAATTGGAATCTACCACATCGCAGTATACGTACATTGTGTTGATATCCTTGATTACCAGGTCGTAGTGTCCAGCTTTTAGCGATACGTTTCCCCCCATATCTTCATTTCCTTCGATACCCAATAGTTCGCAGAGATTCTTACTGAACTTGATTGTTTTCTGAACCTTTAGGATCCAATCCCTCTTACCGCTTTTATTTATGAAGCTTACGACTTTGTTCGACATAGCTTCATTGAAGAAGGGCTGGAGTTTACGTAGGTTATGAGACCCCGGATAGATTTTGTATGGGAACCCTACGCCTCCGGTATCCCACTCGAACGTAGCCAGCGTTTCTAGGTTCCACCAGCTATTCTCGAAAGTGACCTCAACTAGCGAAATATTATTGATAAGAATTGGATCGTCGAAGTAGACCGTATGGTCAGCCGAGGTGGTGGCGACATTTAAAATCACCATCGTATATTGAAGACATAAACTTTATATGTCATAACTTCAATAGTTACGATGCCTCTAGTTTTACCAAACGAAGATGATGATCTATCTGCTGAGGACCTGGCGGAGATTGCCATGGGTGGCCCAAGGCTTTCGAAAGCTGAGCAGACAGCGCTCCTTGTCGATGAAAACGCCAGGATTGCCAAACTGAATGCCGATTTGTTGACAAAGTTCAAGAAAAAATACCCACAAGCGGATTTTCACCAGTTTCAGGCCTCTACGAGCATACATAATTCAGGCAAATATTCGACGAGTATTTGGTTTCGAGATGGGAATCATAGCTATGCGGTCTATGGCGATGATATCTCCAAGCCACATGCTACCATTCAAAAACGTATTGATGATGCACTGCAGGTAGGTTTCCCAGCTCCCTTCAGAAAGACAAAGGTGAAGTATCCAGTTCCAGCCGTTCCATGGGGGGACGACCCAAAAGACATAGCCCCTATCCTACGAACGCTCAAGATCTACGTAGCGAAGAAGCAGTCCTTCACGTTGACGCCACGAGATATCTTTCAAGAGCCGGACCAAGTTTTCTACACCGTAAAGCAAGCAAACGAGTGGCTAGATGCTCCACCAATGAGACATTGGCAACAACAGCTATGCTTCGTCCTTTGGTGTGCGACGGCAGGCTGTGGGGTGTCGTTTGACGACCATCTTTCCGATGATGCACCAATCATCGACAACATCAGGAGCTTTTACCGCTTCCATGTGTACTACACAATGAGGCGATTACTGTTCGAATTGGGGGTTCCACTTCCTAGAGATTCGGTCTTCAATAAAAACAACAACGCTCCATGGAGTGCCGTCGCTTATGACAGGCTCAGAATAGAGTTTGGAGTCGATAAAGTTGACTTTGCCCTGCGCCGAGGGGCCAATGGTGGCTTAGGAGACGTATACATATACCTCAGAAAGGGAGGGCTGACGAATGCTCAAGAGAAATGGGGGGCGCACAACCTTTCATACGATTCGAAGTGGCCTGGGGGCAGTTTCAAATTTCCTGAGGAGAGTCGTCGCCCTAACTTCGAATTTCCGTTAAAGTTCATTCGTAACGATGTGGTAAAGAATCAACGCAATTGGTTCGTTCCACAAACTGGTCACGGATTGGCGAAGGACGGGCTAGCCAGAATAAACTTATCTGCAATGGTCTACGTATATTGCGTTCTAGGATCCCAGGCTTCCTTGCGCAGTTCAATCATAGGGACGTCGACCTTAGCCCTCAATGTTCAGGCCGATTGTGGTGTAAAGTTGGAAGAGGTCATCACAGAAAAGAAGGTAGATAGCCTTGTACGATATCAAAACGCTTTGCATCTAACGCGTGTTCGTCTCGACCTTGCAGTTGCCAAGGACTGTTTGTTAATACCCAGCCGTATGATTATTAACGATGAGAGCATACCAGGTTATAACAACGAAATACAAATGGCCTCCACACCTAACATCCAACTTGGAGTAAATGGCCGTATCAACCATAACGAAAAGCCCCCGAAACCTCCACGTATGGAAGGTAGTTCACGAAAGAAAGATCTACCGCATCAAGATGTCGTTGCGGTGAAGCCTTCGAAACCACCACGTATGGAAGGTAGTTCACGAAAGAAAGATCTACCGCATCAAGATGTCGTTGCGCCTATCCCACAAGTAACGCAACCTCGTAGTACCGATGCCGTTATGACAAAGCACGAGATCAATTTGGGGCTGATGATTGCCATTGCGGCGGGAGCCTCATGGATGCTATTTCGCTGACTTAAATCGCTCTATTACGATCACCACCACAGCTACAATCAATATCCAGATGTTCTTCGCTAAGAATCCTAATACCTCGCCAGCCGTGCGAAACAAAAAGCTAGCGATTGCCCCAACCATTCCAGGTAGAATCTGCCCTAGCTTCTTTCCTAGACCTTTCAACGCATTGCCGACCCCACTGGCAACATTAGCAAGCCCCTTAGATAGCATGGAAGCCACGACGCCAATCACGGTGCCTGTCGCAATCGCAATTCCAAGCACTCCAACACCGTACTTTTTGAAGATGGCCTTCACGCGGTCTCGCATGGACATACGCTCTTCGATTTTTTCGATATTTGACTCAATCTCCTGTATTTGGTCGTCTATTTTCATCACTTCTTCCTTCGCTGCCGTATGTTCTGTCGACCCTTGCTTGGATGATTTCACGTTTTTCATTTCCTTAGCTCTTTCTATCTTAAGTTGGTCGATCTCAGCTTCTCCTTCGCTAACAATCATCTCTGCGGGAGGCCCTAGAGCGTCTGTGAGCGTTTTAGGTAATTTTCCATTAACATTACCTTCGGCGTCGTACAGCTTGTGGTATTTGGAACCAGATCTGTTCAGTCGCACCACGACCTCGTTGTTCGTACCCAAGGTAGTAGTGAACTTGGTAGTGTCTACATTTGGATACTTGGCATGGATGCGTTCCCAGGCCTCATCGCGTTGACCGATTTTTTCCTCTAATATATATTTCACCTCAGTGAACGATGTTTCCGCGGTATGGCCGCTTGTCATTACACTCTCATCATTTAGCTTCACCAATTTGATGTACTCATGTGGACTGTACCCCCATTCATTATGTTTGCTCCAAAGCTTATCCCGAAAGCTTTTGGATCTTTCTCCTATTCTGGCCTTAACTCTATCCCACCAAGTACTTCGGTCTTCAGTCTTACCTGGACCAAGCTCATGCCATTCTTTGGCAGAAAGATTTTCTATGTCGGCTTGACCTTCCTCAGTCAAAGGATCGAAGTCTGCATTTTCAGCCATGTTGAACAATAACTATTTATGTCCATATATTCAATATGATTCCGGCGACGTTAGTTCCTGCGAAATCGCACAGAGAACCTCAGGGATTGAAAGCTCTACACAACGTAGATAGAATCACCTTCACTCCATCGGAAGCCAAGCCAGGAGAGACTCTCTATGTGAAAATACCAATACTAGGGGAAAACATCGTCCTTGTTCCAGGTAGTCTCGCACTCGTGGCTGACCTTACGTTGTCTGGTGGACATGCTAACAATCGAGTGGTGGATAATGTCGGGCGTTGTCTGGTCTCACGTAGAGTTCTCAAAATAGGAGCTGAAACGATAGAAGACATTGAACGACCAGATCTTCTACAGACATATTCCGATCTCTATTTGCCAACTATAGAGCGAGATGCGCGCGTGGGACAAGGTATTCAAACAGAGAACACGAACAAGCTACGCTCGAATGCTGGTGACAAAGGCACTTCGGATACTGGAGAAAACTTGCTCCTAGCTGTGTATGGTTCGAAATACCGAATCCCACTAGATGTGGACATCCTGACGCAACATGGAGCTCTTTATCCCTTCGCTCTTCGCAACACCATTTCTCTCGAGTTGACTCTATCACCTGCTACGGATGTGATGGTAGGATCAGACACTACCAAGATAGGTACATACAAGCTAAGCAACATCCAGCTAGAGTACGAAGTTGTTGAGAGTGAAATTATCGCCAAGCAAGCGAAAGACGAATATGTCAGTGGCGCCGTCTTCCTGTTCAGGCACGCCGTTCACTTCAAAACCGTACCTATCAACAAAGCGTCCGACACTCTGATATCCCAGCAAGTCGACGTTCCAAGGTTGTCCTTTACTGGACTGCTCCTCCTCTTCGTGGCACAACATGCCCACGGCACGCGAAACAGCGAGGCGTTTGACTATCCAGGAATCACGAAGGTCGAGATCGATATCAATGGAAGACCAAACAGGATCTTTCCTGGAGGCATGCTACCATCAGACTTTTGGGAGGCCGCTAATGGATGGTTCGGCGCTGGCAAAACGTCTATGACCCCGATCAAGTTCTACAATAATAAATTCGCCATCCTGGTTGACTGTCGCACAGTAAATGATCCAGTTGTCCATGGCAATGGTTTGAATCAAACCGGCAGTGGAAAGAACCTCCAGATCCGCATCCATAGGACTGGAGGTAGTGGAACCGTGAACATGCACATCTTCGTACTTGCCGATGCTCAGATTACGATATTGAACGGAGCACTGGAAAACGTATCGTACTAGCATGGACACTTTAGTAACGGAAATCCCATTCAACGCTCTCATAGTGGGACCAACGAATTGTGGAAAAACGGCCCTTCTCGTAGAGCAGCTTCATGGGGCATTTCGTGGTAAGTTTGATTACGTAGTACTCATATGCCCCACGTATGCCCACAACACTACCTATCGTGGATTCGCCCATCTAGATCCTCACTTCTTCGTGATGTGCCCCTCACAAGATGCCATCAATGCCGCGCTACGAGTTTGTTCCACCTTTTGGGCAGGTACCAATACTCTTTTGATACTCGACGATTGCGCCGCATCGAAGGATGTAAAGCTGAGAACCGATAAGCTCGTGGAGATGGCCTTTTCCGCTCGTCACCTAGGCATTTCTATTTGGGTGTTAACTCAACAGTTGACAAGCATATGCAAACCTTTTCGAGAAAACGTGGCGGTGGTCGTGGCCTTTCATACCGCGTCAGCTCTTGATGCCAAAGCACTATTTGAGGACTACGGTGGTGGGTTGAAGGTGGATGAGAGGAAAATGTTGACCTCGGAGCTCAAAGCCCACAAGTTCGCTCGCACATGTTTCTGTCTCCGCCATCCTTTCGAGGTAGTATTAGAGATTCCCGCACCCAAAGCATACTTCAACCATGGATGAAGGAATCAAAGAACTGTTAGGCGAGTGCGCCGTCGTTTGTCCGCCGGTCGTACTGGAACATCCATCCAAATCAGAGGATGTTAAAGATCGTAGGGAGGCACTCTCGATTCTAGCCGCAATGGGCACAACAAAAGAATATCTAGGTCGGGACTTTTCTCTAGGAGATATATCTAGACTGCCTGATAAAGACGTTATACGTTTACATAGTAGGTACCAGGCCGTAGTAGCAAAGCAAATAACAGGTTGTCTAGTAGACGGAGCACTGCGACTAGCAACTCGTGCAGTTGGTTACGTAGTCCGACTAGACAGCGAACAAGCACTTCTCCTAGATCTACAAGAAGACCACCTAGTTCGCAACGAGATATCTGCTGTGGCCGCCTTGTTGTCTCTTAAAGCAGGTCGCTTTGTGGCTCTAGCTAGTGCCTTGTTCCATGTAGCTGACCACGTAGTTCCATCTAGTACGCCAAGCAGTCAACCTATTAAAGACTCAAAGTCTACTGACATGAACGATGGAGGAACAACAAGATCGGATAACTGCAGATCCACCGAAGACTGCGCCTGAAAAAAAGACCAAAGATCCAAAGCGCATTGCCGCTGGAAAAGCACTGGCGGAAAGTAATCGCCGCGCTAGAGAGGCATTGAGTCGTGAGAGTGAACCTGAAGTTCGGGACGACGGAAGCTGGTACGATAAAGTGTCTGCCAACACTACACTATCAGCCCTTGGTGTCGGTCTCGCGTTAGTTGGGCTGTACTATCAGTATAAGGACCGCAACGCTACGACACCCCACACTCATTCTGAAGAAGTACACGAAGCTAGAAGCAAAAAGTTGCCTTCCATGGAAAATAACATTTGAACATATCGACAATACAGATACATTCGATGGCAGAAAAAAGCAAAGCGGTAGAAACAGTAATTGATGCCGCCACATTGGCTGGAATAGCAACTGGCGTTGGTTGGATCGTAAAAAAGGTGACAAAGGAGTCTATGCTTGGCGATCCTTCATCAAACATCTTGAATTACGTGAAGTGGACGGCCGTATTGGCTGGTAGCATTGCCGCCAAAAAGTATTTCGAAGATAAAGGGCTCGTACCTAAGAATTTCTAAGACAAAGGGTTCGGACTTAAGAGTTTGTAAACAATGGGGGGATCAATTAGCATAGCGGTTGCCTTTGCGGCAGCAAGCCTTGGTGCTAAATACCTCGACCGATATATTTCTGGAAGAGACCCAGAGGAGACTAATATAGAGATCGAAAGGCATGATAGAGCCCTTGAGAAATACAAGGCTGACATGGCCACTTACGAAAAACAACAAGAAGAACTATCCAAGTGGGTCCAAGAGCAGGAACGTAAGAAATACTACGCTGCCGAGGATCTAGCCGATACGGACCGCGCCCTTGTACTATACAATACAGTACACGTGGGGCTGCACCGCATGAACATGAAGAAGCCTCACTTTTCCTACTACTATAAACCTTCGAGTTCGCAGAGAATTACAGAATTGGCAATCGTAGGTGGTGGGACGTTCGCTATAGGATACGTTGCTAGTCGGTTGCTTTAAAAATCACAAGACTAATTCCGAGGAAAAGCTGAAAGAAGACCACCACAACGAGGTTGTAAAAAAAAAACGAATCCAACAACCCTATTAGATAAAGCCACATGTATATATATCAAAGACGATGGCTAGCCAAGTTTCCAATGCAACCAACGATGCCCCCTCAACCAATGATGCCATCTCAACCAATGATGCCAATACCACGGCAGATAACGCTACGGCAGCTAATACTGCGGCAGCTAACACGGCGACGGCAAACAAATCCTCTGTGTTCAACGCAGAAGACCTCCTCGAAGCCTTCAAACAGGGAAAGAAGGGAACGATTGTGTTTGACTGGGACAACCCTCGAAGTGGTCCAAACGGATGTAAATACATCCCAGTCTACTTCGATCTTGGGGAAGGACAACGTCCAGCAATCTTTCGCTTCAAAGACGAAAAACATGTTGGTCAAATATGTCCACATGAGCAAGGAGACCTTGCCCGATTGAACCTCGCATCGGGACAAAAGGATAAGTACAAGAAGCGCGATCGCAATCCCTGCCTACAAGTTCAAAAGTGGAGCGTCCCAGTATTGACTCAAATGGATGGAATCACCTTGAAGACCGACAAGGATGGAAACCCCGAACTTCCAAGTCCAGACAAATTGAGTACCCTCTTCAAAGTGATCCAAGAGTTGGACTCGGCGTTTGAAAACGAGGTTGAGGCATGCCTCACAAGTGGAAAGATTTGTGCACGCAATCTGCGTCGCCGTACGGCACCAGCCGAAGGAGCTCTCGTTGTCTCCAACACTAAGATCCATACACTGGTTCAACGAACTATCTCCATGGAAGCCTCCAAGAACGCCGGACGCGCATTGAGCAATCCCATTGCTAGGCTGCGCATGAAATGCAACGCGCAAACGGGCGTGCCTAATTGCCTATTCTTTGACAAGAGTCGGCCGTTCTACGTAGGAAGCCGCACTTCTTACGAAGCTCTCGTAGACGCGAATTCAAACCAAGTCAACATTGGAAACATAAGTAATATGATATTGCCAGGTTCCATACACGATGGCGTTTGCGATGCTAGTAGCGTCTGCACAAGTGGATTGGGAATATCGTACCTACTCGACGCCGCCGTCCTAGTCGTAACACAACCGCTTCCAACGAAGACTCGGGCCACCCTCGAGGACGTATACAAATAGGGAGATGTAGAAAGGGAAAAAAAAAAGAAAAAAAAGGAATAAGGACTGATGGGTCTTTATTCTTTTTTTTTTTCACTTTTTAACGATAAGGACTATACATATTAAAGCCTCGTTGTTAACGCTATACGTAATGGATGCTATCTTCTATGGCCCTGAAGGATATTGGAAAGGTTACTCCGCAATTGGTAAACTATCGGCGGCAGCAAAGGTATCGGAAGACACGGCTAAGAGTTGGTTAGAGAAGCAAGCACTATGGCAAATTTATTTACCACCACCACGATATGTACCACGACCACATTGGACCGTATCGAAACCTAACGAAGTCCACCAAGCTGATTTGATATTCTTACCACACGATCGACCTGGGCGTGGACGGAAGCTATACAAGTACGCATTGGTGGTAATCGATGTGGCTTCTCGATACAAAGAAGCCGAACCTTTAGCTTCGAAAGATAGTGGTGAAGTTTCTGCGGCATTCGAACGAATCTACAAACGTAGTCCACTCGAATGGCCAAAGACGTTGCAAGTAGATCCTGGTAGAGAATTCATGGGACGTATGTCTGAAACGTTAGAACTACATGGTACGAAAGTTCAACGAGGCGAGGCTGGTAATCATAGAGCGCAAGGCTTCGTCGAACGAGCGAATAGAACGCTAGCTGAGAGATTGTTTGGATACCAATATGCACAAGAGATGGTACTTACTTCGGAAGGCTCAGAGGCGCGTAGTAGAGAATGGGTAGTTCGTTTACCAATGGTTATCAAAGCCCTGAATGGTGAGGTGACTCGACTTACAGGAAAGGAGCCTTCGAATTCCGTAGTGACGCAACAAGTAGATCTAAAGACTCCTACATATTCACGCACTGTTGGCTTGAGAGAAGAGCGCCTACCATTCGACGTCTTAGTTCGATATCTCTACGCCCCAGGAGAATTGGAAGGAGGTGAAAAACGTAGAGCTACTGATCCTGTGTGGAGTTTACAGATATACACCATTTCGCGAAGTGTAGTATCTTCGGGACAGCCTGTGCTGTACTACCTTGCGAAGCGAGAAGGGGAGAAGGACGCACCCAAACGTGGATTCGTTCGTGAAGAGCTACAAGTCGTTCCTAGGGATACGGAACTACCACCGAAAGATGTTCTGTTCGTATCCAAGCGCTAGACAGCATACTCTATTGGCTCGGTGTGGATTCCATCGGGAAGAACGCGTCTTTTGTCGTAGTAAGCCGATAGCCCAAGTTTCTGCTGTTCGTAGGTTGCCATACCTTCCGGCACTAGACGGAAGCCTCGGTTTTTCGCCATGTCAATACTACCCTGGAGTGCTGCTTCGAATCGAGCCCACGAAACGTCGTTGTGCCGTCTAGACATACCTTTGGTGGAATATTTCCTGCTGCCACCCACATCGACATACCAAGCTTTAGAACATAGGGCAATAGCGCGTTGACCTTCGAATTCGAGTTTGAAGAGTCCTGGCGTACGACTGCTCCATTTGTCCCAAGCTAGCCATTCCTTTCTGTGGGCTGCGAAATCCTCTCGTAGGTCTGATCTTACAACTTCGTCGAGGCTGTTTCCAGAGATGGCAACGTACGCGCTGTCCGTATCCATCTGTATGTATTCGAAATCCTTGCGATCGACGTACTTATCAAGGAAGTCGTAGTAGAACTCGAGCATGCGAAGTTTGGCAAGCTGATATACCGCGATACCTACTTGGAAAGGGCGTTTGATTCGGATCTGGGCCTTTCTACTCTCGAGTTCGTATGCCTCACCAACCTCTTCCAGATCTTCGAACCAAACACTTCGCAATGCTTTGTCCACAACTTTCTCATCCTTGGTATAGGCGACATTAGTTTGGCGTCCCAAGTCTTCGAGCAACTTTCCATAGGCGCTGTTTCCTAGTAGCTTGAATATATCTGCCAGCAAAGCTTTACTTTTGTCTACGTCTCCCATGCGTCGCGCCTCAGTGACTTGGTCCACGAACCATCCGAAGATTTCTTTGGATTCGTAGTCTATCGTGCGGTAGACAGCAGTAATCACTGCGCCATGATCGAGATACCAACGTAGTAGGGGCTCGTAGAGTAGCAACCTCTTTCCAGAGAGACTCCCAACTAGCTTCTTTTCCTCGCTGAGCTTTCTACCCGTCCTTGCGAGGTAGGCCAACATTTGTGGAGGAATTGCTTCCTTGGGGATTTTCTTGTTGTAGAAGAAGGGGGGCATCTCCTCAAATTTCTGCCACAATTCTTTTGGTATCTCGATGTCTACCTCCGCGTAGCCAAACCACTCACCGTTTCGTAGACATTCGACGAAGTCTTCGGCTTCTAGATCTGGCTCATCATAGTGAACGACCTCTTCTTTTCCACAAGGCATTTCTAGGGCCATAGTAGAAAGATATAGGGCATTGGCATCGTATCCAAGAATCTTACGACAAATTTTAGTTCCTCCCTGATGACTGCGAATCCTAGTCACTCCCGCTTCGTGGCGTCTAGTGAACACTATGCTTGGACCTCCCACGACAGCGCCTTTCAGCATGTGGTAGGTTTCCTCACCTGGAGCGTACATCTCGGCTCCCCGTTCTACACTACCTCGAAACAGGAACTGTAGCGAGACTCCTGGGATGGACACTGCGTCTTTCAGCATGTCTACTCCCTTCTCGTGGTAGAAATCTCGCATCTTTTCGAGTGCCTCTAGGAATGGGACTACGTCTAGGTCGTTGTAGTATCGTAGCCAATCTGCAAAGGTCTCCATTCCTTTGTCGTGAAAGGTGCACTCGCAATCTTCAAACTCTGATCTAGATAGTAGGTGTTCTCTTTTCAACTTTGAACCCCACTCTCGATAATCTGGTAATCCAACGTGATCCAACTTGTCGGGAGAGTCGAACCACTCATATGGGAAGAAACTCTTTTGCGATTCACATCCATAGGCAGCGATCCAACGTTCATAGGAAATTCCAGGTCCAAGGTAGTTTATCACATCGAGGAAACGGAAATCGGGAGTCAAGAGAAACATAGTGGTGTTGGCTTTCTTCGCTACTCTGACTTTCTTGCATGTATCGGCAATAGATTCTACGAAATAGTTTCTGATCAAATTCAAATCGTACCTGCCAGAGTTGAAGCCTAGAACGGGAACTTGGTTGACCCATTCGTCGATTCTCATCCGTTGTTCCTTTGGTAGTGTGTCAAAGGAGAATTCAGGTGTCTTGGGGCAGAACTGTTCCGCAACGCCTTCTTGGATGTTCTGCGCTCTTAGCTGGAGTTCTTCGACAAAGGCAGCTATGAGTTCCTTTGGATCACGTCGACAGAGATGGGTTGGTGTTCGATCGTACGTGTCGGCAATTGATACTGATATGGGAACATGAACGTTTTCGATGCTCAATCGGTCCGTTGGTTGTCGACCTTTCGTTCTATCGAGGTAGGCTTCAAAGTCGTACACTATGGCGTGTGGATAGGCAGTTTGTATTGGGGTTGGAACCTGCTCATTTGTCTTCTTTGTGGAGCAGCCCCAAGCCTCCACTACTACGTAACCTGCCTCACGTAGACTCTCCGTTCTTTTGCAGGTCTTACGATACAGACATCTCTCTTGAGGGAAGCATTTTGGACAGCCGTGGAAATAGCATCCATGGAATTGGAAAATGGTTTTCGAAAGAGGTTCGTAGCCATCAACCGCTGCTCCTTCGAGCCAATGCTCTCCACCATGTCCACAAGCTGCGTGATGGATGTGTTGCCCAATCCTTTCGGCTTCGCGTTTCAACCAGCGTAGAGCGGCTTTGCTGGCTGTGCTCTCTGGCCAGAAGGCTTTTTCGTATGCCGTCTGAGGTACTGTAATTACTTTTCCAGGGCAAACAATCTTCGTTTCGCCACGACTACAACGATCTGCGTGGCGTTGAAGGTTCGAGGCATTTGTGAACCGTTGCTTACAAGCATTGCATACGTAGATGTGCCCTAGCTTTTTGACGTCCTTGATATAGAAGGCATGTCCTTCGTATATCCCAATCGTCATCGTATGCTTGTAGTGAGCTGCATGTCGCGTCAGATGCCAAGCGCCATCCTCCGTGGGTTCATACACCCGAATGCCGATTCCAAAGTGTAACTCGACTTTCTCCAGCTGGTCTAAGGAAGTTCTGGGAACGTCTTGCGTGGGCGCTGTCAGGCGATAGAAGTTCTGGGCAAGTTTTCGAGCTGAGGTGTTGCACTTGTCTGCACGGGCTCCTTTGCATACGGCAAGGCAGCGCCACAGACATAGGTTGTCACCATATCGATCGAGGGCAAGCATTCCTTTTTTCTGACGAAGCCATTGGGGTAGTGGACCTGTTCCCAACAGAGGCTGACGATCGATCACGACTTTGACATCCACGTAGATCCAACGAACGAAGGCCCATTGGGTATTTGGTCGATTGATGTTGTCGGGATTCAATCGAGCTGTCTCTTTACTATTGATCCACTCCTCTGCATTGCCTAGGACATTCAACCATGGAGAACTGGGGACAGTCTTGGAGAATAGCATCACACGTCCGTCGTTGACATTGCGAATGCGATAGGTGTAGCCGTAGCGCAGGTAGAAGCTGGTGGTTACCTTTGCAACTAACTTTTCCATGATCCTAGGGGTCAAATCTCCTGCCACACCTTGGAAGAAGCGCCACTGGATAGTACGGCGGCCGATCTCCACTCCCTCGAGCATTCCATCTCTCTCATCGAGAATAGCCTCGGCCTCTCGAGCTAGGCTCCGTGGAAGTGGCTCACTACGAGGCTCTTGCAGGAACCGTCGGAAGGCTCGGCGTTTGTGGGGCAAGCGGCTTCGAGGATCCGCTATGGACCTCTCTTCGTCAGCTTTTGCCCTTAGACTTGCTGTGATCTCCTCATTCAACTGTTTGGTTTCCCGCGCGCGTTGAGCTCTTCTATGGGGATTTTCAGGATCGCCTCGAAGAGCTGGAAACCTACCTGTTCGATCGGCTCGTTCGATTCTATTCTCCCATTCGAGAGCGCGAGCCTCAGCTATTGTCTGGGCGAGCTTGGCTTTGTCGAACCTAGAAAAACCTCGCAACCCAAATTGCTTCGCTTGAGTACGTAGTTCTTCTAGGGTGACCATCTTCTATGTCGCGGGGTGAAGCAACACACAATCGGTGTCGACATACTATACATGTGCGGCTTTCTCTAATATGGATATCGAAATGCAATGATGTTGGCAACGAATGGAAAAATGACAACATTTCAAGCCTTATTTTTCTCCTTTTTCACGGTCTAAGAAATCAAAAAATGGATAAGTAGATCAAAGAATGTTATCGCTGTAAGACAGCATTTCAACCAATTATACTTCCAGTAGTATTTGTGGAGGAAAAAATGATGCCAATTTTTTGTGAACGTAGTGGAGAGCTGAGGTCTGAACGAAGCTCTCAACTACGTTCACAAAAAACGGGTATCATTTTAACTCCACATATACTACTCTTACATGTAGCAACCAGTATACATGTAGTACATTAAATGTCTAGCTAGCAGAGTGATACATGTACAACTAAATACAGCAACCCCTGCCATAAAATAACACAAACCCAAACCATACCCTAAGGC
The DNA here is from genome assembly GCA_030867875.1 of Actinernus sp. WN-2022. Lineage (NCBI taxonomy): Eukaryota > Metazoa > Cnidaria > Anthozoa > Actiniaria > Actinernidae > Actinernus > Actinernus sp. WN-2022. The sequence goes on from JAOWCC010001501.1 coordinate 32,783,682, forward strand.
CTGGTTCAAACGTCAAACTTTTCATGCGCAGAATGCAATTTAAACAAAAGATAATTAGGCGGCTTCTTTTGATCTAATAGTTTCTGCGCATGAAAAGTTTGATGTTTGAAGCGGGCCTAACCAATCCAAAAACAAGTTCACAGTTAGAGCGGATTTCAATTGAGTGTCGGAAGTGTTTTGGTTTTGCATTTACTACTACATGTAAAGCTCTCCTATTGGCTGAGAAAGTAAACCAACCATTCAGAATCCAAAGTAAAACCAAATGCAAATTGATTTTGCTTGTAATTGGTTCACAGGAAAGCCATTTATGAGTTACTTGCGCTTACTTGCTCCTATCATTGGCTGGCTGTGGGTAATTTGTATTTGGTTTTACTACACTCAATCGAAAACCGCTCTAAACAATCAAGTCAAGCTTTTATTTTATACTCATACATTTAAATTTACAAAGAAGAAACAGAAACTAACAAAATATAGGAATTAAAAGAAAATATTCTGCTGCTAATGGTACTTAAGACGACTTAGATGGAGTAAACGCTGCTTAGATTAATCCATGAGGGCTATTCGAGCTAATGGGTGTTTAGGGCTAATTTGTGGCTGGGGTTCACAGGTAAACAATGGGTGTTTCAGGCTAATTTGTAACTATGGTTCACAGGTATTAAACAACAGAATGTTTAGGGATAATTTGTGACTATGGTTCACAGGTAAACAACAAGAGCTCACTGTTTGATACCTGATACTGTAATGCACATTTGATCATACATGTACATGTTAATTTGTGCATTTAAGTAATAAATATTATTATTAACGTTTGCCCCAATTCAAAATGGCTGCTAAAAAGTGTGAAATGGCTTACTTATTTGGCGCTGTATTCTGCGCGCAGTTTACTGTTTAGCCGAAATTTTAAAATTAGCAATCTTCGATTGAAGTAATGGCGGACATCTATATATGGTCGGTCGTCCAATATATTTCCCCCAGAACAACCGTAGAAGTCCCAAAGACATGAGCAGCGGCTACATGTACACACAGCCACAGGCAAAAACTAAAATTCAAACACTCACCAACTTCGCAGCCATCAACCTTCTCTTGTATTGCCTTCTCGTCGTTACAGCTAATCTTGATCTTCTTTGTAGGACCAGCAGCATCTTCCACAGTAACAGGAATTGTTGCTCTCTTTTTTGCGGATGATGCAGGCAATGTATGGTCTGAGCCTGCGTTATTAAGACCACCTGCTATGATCTGGTTTGCTCTTGCACACCAGTCCGCTGGTACTTGGCTTTTGTCTTGGATTTCACGAAATGGCAAGTCACTTAACAACCATGAGAAGTACTTTAAGATAAGCAAAGCTTCTCCATGTGTTCCATTTGCAGAAGGGACAAAGTGGACCTGTAAATACAACACTTATCTGTCCATGAAGTTGTCAAACTCATAACATACGTGGCTAACACTGAATTTCGACACCATCTTGGATAAGGCGCGTAAAGACCCCCGGGATGGCTCAGTGGTAAAACACGCGCCTCTAGCTCTCACCGGTCCCGGCTTGGGCACCACGTGTTCTTCCCTCCGTAAAAAATTGCAACCGGTTCAAAAGAGTTAATGTGCGAGCCCCACCTGAGCTGTAAGCTGTAATACTCAGCCTGCTATAACAAATACAATATTTATTTTATTTAAACCAGTGCAGAAATCTGTATTCATCGAACTGGTGCAAATCACTTTTTTGCAAAGTATCTCAAAACCAAAGTTTTTCCTGAGATCAGTCTGACGAATTAAAGTATACTCTAGCATTGACTTCCCTGTACTTCTGCGAAATATTTCGTATTTCAAGCCCAAGAAATTTTCAAAAAAGCAGAAAATTACCTGTAATTTGAGTGAAAAGTTTTCGATCTCAGTTTGCGCCGCTGTCGAGGCGACGCATCACGCATTTTCGAACAAAGTGCGCGTTAATTCTCAAAGCTGCTCTTGTAGGAGCGCGCGACTGAAAACACGAAACTAAAACTTATAACTCTCTTGTTATATGTTTTCATGTACATTGGTATAGGTATTACCATAGAGGACAAATTAATCAATTGGCAACTTGAAATTTCACGCGTAATTTTTAATTTCACATGTAAAATCTTAAACGTTTTTCTGGATCGTAATTTGCCCTCCATAATATTAATGGTAATCAAATAGTGACTCGTTATGGATGAATTTCACTTGTGAATATTTGAAGTTATAAAAACTAGGTACTAAGACTTCCCGAATTTGAGCATTTTAGTAAAGTTTAGCGTTCACATAAATCTTTTGTTCGACGTGAATGTCGAAGACCCGATATCACAATCCTACCCTGCGAGCAGAGGTTTCTCATCTCTTTCGGCCTCTGCTCGCAGGATATCACAGTCCTGAATAAGACCCACATATTAGAAATATAATAAGTGGGAATATATGGAGATAGCTGCTACCAGATAAGACATTTACCTTGATATACTCCTTCGCCTTGCCGTTCTCCGTCCTCGTTGACGAAGAGTAAGTCTCCACCTTGATAACATTATTGAACTCTTGGTGCTGTTTAAATCTCACTAAGGCGCGATATTGCAGAATATACAGAATATACCATTGTATATTTCCATGTATATTCTGTATAAATATACACTACTGTATAGAAATAAAAATATACACTTTATATTTGTATATGTCTATTCTGTATATAGTGTATATAGTGTATATATATACACTATATACACACTGTATATGTATAAAGTGTATATAGTGTATATTCAGGCTGAATATACACTATATACACTATATACATATACAGTATGTATATAGTGTATATATATACACTATATGCACTATATACAGAATATACTCTGTCGTTCTTTGCAAGGCGATGCCTGAATATACACTATATACACTTTATACATATACAGTGTGTATATAGTGTATATATATACACTATATACACTATATACAGAATATACTCTGTCGTTCTTTACAAGGTGATGCCTGAACGACAGAGTATATTCTGTATATAGTGTATATAGTGTATATATATACACTATATACACACTGTATATGTATAAAGTGTATATAGTGTATATTCAGGCTGAATATACACTATATACACTATATACACTTTATACATATACAGTGTGTATATAGTGTATATATATACACTATATACACTATATACAGAATATACTCTGTCGTTCTTTACAAGGTGATGCCTGAATATACACTATATACACTATATACACTATATACAGAATATACTCTGTCGTTCTTTACAAGGTGATGCCTGAATATACACTATATACACTATATACACTTTATACATATACATGCAGTGTGTATATAGTGTATATATATACACTATATACACTATATACAGAATATACTCCGTCGTTCTTTACAAGGTGATGCCTGAATATACACAATATACACTTTATACATATACAGTGTGTATATAGTGTATATATATACACTATATACACTATATACAGAATATACTCTGTCGTTCTTTACAAGGTGATGCCTGAACGACAGAGTATATTCTGTATATAGTGTATATATATACACACTGTATATGTATAAAGTGTATATAGTGTATATAGTGTATATTCAGGCTGAATATACACTATATACACTATATACACTATATACACTTTATACATATACAGTGTGTATATAGTGTATATATATACACTATATACACTATATACAGAATATACTCTGTCGTTCTTTACAAGGTGATGCCTGAATATACACTATATACACTATATACACTTTATACACTTTATACATATACAGTGTGTATATAGTGTATATATATACACTATATACACTATATACACTATATACAGAATATACTCTGTCGTTCTTTACAAGGTGATGCCTGAATATACACTATATACACTTTATACATATAGTGTGTATATAGTGTATATATATAACTGGGGAATATACAGAATATACTCATGTAATATAATCTGTATATGTATACAATATATACAGTATATTCTGTATATATATACACTATATACCCTATATGTATATACTGTATATTCTGCAATATCGCGCCTCACTCTTAAATCTTTGCCCATTTTCCATGTAAATGAATGTTTTTCCTCCAGCCCCATTTCTAAAATACCATGTCTTACCCATGTCGATTAATGCAGCTCGGTTCTTCACTGCTTTCCGATAGAGAGATTGAAGCTATGGTAATCAGGGTAGGTTCTTACATGTATATAAATCTAAACGTTTCGGAGGTGAGATATTCCTAGGCTCGGTTTCCAGCCGTGAGAAACGACACCCCAACGGCTGAAAATTCCTAGCATGACAATAGACAATAGAGAGTGACTCATCTAAATTACTCAAATTTCGGACTCTCACCTGCAACAATAAGGCACTGTTAATATCTTGCCACGGGATTGCTCAACTCATTTTCAGGAGAAAATTAAAAGAAGCATACCCAGGGCTATCATTTTTTTTAACAGATACCTAAATACAAACCTTCATGGGAAGGGAGATTGTTTCTGATATCTTTTCTGGGCCCCGACAAAGTAAAGTCTGTAAAAGAACTGTCGATCCCTGTATACATATGAATCTGAATCGCACGGTGCATTTGCGAAATCAGACGCTGATTGGCTGATACGGAGTGGTGATTCAGAGTGGAATCACCACTGTAGACTACGCGCGCTATTTATAACTTAGCAAAATATCAACAAAAGTACTAAATCTTCAAGTAATTCATCGGACTATGCGATTCAAGGAAAATCACATGCCTGACTCGGTAATTCCACGTTTAATTGCACTCGAAAAACCGATATCGCCCGAGTCGCTTTTAATATCACCCTACGTTCGCGTTCAGGACACTTTTCATGAATCGGCTTCTAACTAGTCATTAACTAAGAGAATTGGTGTTCTGGAGGTGACAACTCCACACATATGCACATGTGACAATAGAGCGGTTTAATTTTCTCCATTTGTCGCCTCTAAAAAATCCAGTTCACCCTCCCCTGACAAAAGGCACCCCAAATGATGTGGTCACTATTCTTGCCAAGATCGAGAGTTTATAATTATCTGTGAACGAAGCGGCTTCTGCTAGGCTTCCGTTTCATGACTGACATGATCAGTCGGTTTGAAAATGCTTTGAAAAGGACTTTTGTTTGGCTTCTGATCGGTGACAAACACCGGATATTCACGCTCAGCGTACTACTTTGAAGTTGATATTCAGCGAGGACAATCGAACAGAACGCCACCTCCGACTCTGGGAAAATACAGCCGAGAAAGCTAAAGTTGAGCTGCCGAGGTTAGGGGAAATATTAAAAGTCGGAAGCGGTCGTTCTATCGAACTGATGGATTATGAAATTTATATTCAGAGCGATACCAGTTCTGATGAAAGAGATCTTCAGTCACCAGAAAAGAAACAGTTCTCTGCCGTTACGCCTGCCAATTCCTCTGATTTGAATTTGACACCTACCAGACCTATCAAGAGAATATTCTCCGGTCCAAGAAGCCATACAAGCCTCTCAAGTCCAGATAAAAAACAAGGTATGTAGGTACATACAACTAATCATACCGCAAGCTTCTGGTTTTGTTAACAGCTTTTACGGTCCTTTTTCTTTAACTATAGATGAAACCAAGTTCTATCACGGCTCTAACTGAAGCCTCGCGCCTGCCCCTTTCCAGTATTGTAAAAGCTTGGAATAAAGTTTTACTTGAGCCGGGAGTTGTTGTTGAAAGAATTTGCAAAATTGTTGAAGTTCATTCCTTGACGCTTACCTTGCGAGCAGAGGTTCTCATCATGTAGTCATTAAACATTTCAAGAGGTATCTAAAAACGAAACGAAACTAGTCGATTCTCGCTCTGGTTAAAAGCGCAATCGAATTTCAGTTACGAGAATTAATATGAGATATATTATTGTGTCAGATTTTGTCTATCATTCGGAACATCATGACGGGTAATACGAAAGCTTGATATCTTTTTTTTCAAACTTATATTAAAAGGTGTGGACAATCTCACTTAAATGTGCTGTTCGAAGAATTTAAATAATATTGTCCGGGCCATTTAGTGCTTTATTTCATTGTGTCTTAGTATCATTGTGTCTTAGTATTACTTTTCATTTCATGATCAGCGTGCAGCCGGAACCCGCAGCAAAGACTACAATCACATTTATCATTTTGTGAATTAGTCCTAAATCGTTAAGAATGTTTTGTGTCGAACGTCAGAATGGTTTTCATAAGAAAGTCTGACGGGAACTAGAGTCACGGGGAAGCGAAGACAGTCCCGCTTCAAGGCGCGCGTCGCGTCACACTGCGAGTGTGAGCATTGTTAACGTACGTTACGAAATATTCTAAACATAAAGGATTGTCATCATGACCCGAACGAAAGGCGTATGACGAACTTCGTTTACTAGCCGGAAACATTATGGATTTTTTTTATTAAAATTGACTGACATTTATATTTCCATTCTCGTTGGGTAGATACCAACTGATTTCAGCCGATATTTTTTCCGGCGGCGCCCGGGCTATATATACTGACTATTTAAACTGAGAAATGTAATACAGGACATCCTGTTGGGCCCAAAAATAGGGACCTTACGCAACCAGGACGGCGATGGCAGTGACGACGGGAGGTAGAAAGTGTTCTCCCAAAATCTGGTGTTTACTTGTTCCTTTATTCGCTTTTAATTACGTTTCACATCCAGGTCTTCGAAAAATATGATAAGCATTATTTTTTTACTCACGCCGAACGAAAAACAGAGTGATTTACTTTCTTACGTTTGCGTTCTCTTGTAAACGTAAACTTTGGGGTTTTCACGTTGTGCAAGCTATGTTCACACCCGCTAATTCCTTCTTTTTAACCTCGTCCCCAGGGTCTTCTCGGTCAGATCCAAGCAGCCATCTTGGATCAACATCGTTCCCAGGGGTCTTTACGCGCCTAATCAAAGATGGCGTCGAAAGTATCTTTGATTAGGCGCGTAAAGACCCCTGGGAACGAGGTTGCCTTCGCCATGGTTTGTCATGTCCAGTCTCGCTCGTCTCGCTTTCAGTTCATACGGGACGTTACAGGTTGAAGTTTTCTTAATTTGTAATTCACTGTGAGTTTACTAAGTTATAAAATTATTTACTAAAAAAGTTGAAACCCTCGGTAATTTGTATTTGATAGCAGAGCCTTCGTTCTTTTGGCCAGCGGAGCATACCGTTTTGCCGGGCCTCTGGCTCTACAAATGTACATGTAGTCGTAGATGTAGAATATGCATGTACCTCACGTAATATATACATCTTTGCTTAATCTCCAGTGACAGTATTCATACAATCAGACAGTGGTAGTAGCTGTGATGCTTCAAATTCACCATTCAAAGCATACTGCAACAGTTTCACAACTTTTGTCCAAAGTGACACTGATGAAAGCAACAGTGGATTTTTACCTCCTTCAACAAATCAAACAGTTCATGAAACATGCATCCATGGTATGTAAGCATGCATGTAACTCAGAGATGTAAAATAGACTCATTTACACTGAACTGTCTGATGGAAAATATGCTTGTATGGGTGGGTGTTAGGTGTCTGAAACAATTATTTCCTGCTGTCTAGAACTTTTACATGTACAAATGTACAGCCTGGAAATTGATCTTCACAGACAGATATTTTCCCCAGCTCCCGTCCTCTAAATACACCCCTAAAAATGAACTACAGTTGTAACTTTAACTAAACAATAGTTTTGCAATTTATTCAATGTTTCAGTAATTAAAAAAAAGAAAAGGTGGTAGCATTTCAAATACCTTGTATTTGATTATTTGACAGGTATTATGTGCTAATTGGTTATGGGTATTAGGTACAGGTATTTTATTTGTTATTTTAAAATGCGAGCAATGAGTAAAACATCAGCACAATTATAACTGTCCTATAAAATCATCAAATATGGGATTTGTTATACTACTACTCTTCCCAGAAAATTGCAACACCCCACATTTTTTTTACGCTGGTTGTGGTTGTGTAAAAATAGTCAAATGATTCCAATTTTCCATACCAAGTGTTCACTATTTGGCATACTGCCATGTGTACATGTACCCTGATTCCAGAGGGGCTCCGGTATGAATATACTGTAATGTACCACGATCAAAAGAGTTTTGATTCCCCACAGGAGGTTTGTTTTGCATGACGACTGTTGAGGATAGATCTCTTTAATATACATTATTTTACTTTTTTATATTTTTAATGGAGAGAGGTCTTTATAGGCTGGTATGGAATTATATACATGTACAAGATGGAAGTAAGTTATAGCAGTTACACAAATGACATTTTGGATTTATTTTTAATTGCAACAGTTGAGACTCCCCCTTTAAAGTCCAGTTTGAACTCTTCAGCAAGGAGGCCTTTATCATACACTACAGGTAATAGATGTAATGACTGTATATTGATATTTTTTTTATAAGCTTCAAAGTAACATTTGATTTCTTTACTGACAAAAAGTTATACCATATGCTGGAAATCAATCAATGGGCCTTTTTAGATCTTAGATTTTTACTTCCTTGGATAGTATACACTAATACCGGAAGGAATGCAATCACGTGGTTGTACTGGAGGGCAAAAAAATCTTAAATCATATATATATAAATTCACAACATCAGTAGTGTTATTAGCAAAACCTGTTTGTAAATGCTGTTTTTCACCTCCAATTGATTGTCAATCTTTCTAAAATAGCATTTTGAAAACCTATACATGTACATGTACATGTAGCTATGTACATGTAGCTTGCAATCCAGCACCATGGCAACACCTTTCCCATGGAGATCACAAGCTCAATTCATTTGCTAACGAAGTATTATATCAGCACATGCATGACTGACAGTTTCCTGCAAAAGGCCTTTTAATTAATGAAATGGTGAAATTAATTCCTCTTTGGTCAGGGATTAAGGGCAGGGTGGAGCTAAATATATATGTACATGTATGTTATTCATCCTTCATCCAAATTTGGGGTTGCAAATGGGAATTTAAACATGCATTGCAGTTGCTTTAAAGTAGCATGTAATGTGTCTATTCCCTTTGTAGATGTGGAACTAGGTGCAGATGCTATACATGTACAAATTGTGGCAGACATAGAGTGCGACACAGGTACATGTACATTATTTTGTACTACAGCCTAATACCTGTAAATTGTAACTACATGTAGTTGATGAGGTTATTTGGAATTATGCATACATGTACAATGTAAATACTAGCAGAAAGACTGACTCTTAGTTTCTCATTATACATAACTGCTGCTTACATCTAGCCATATGGAGAAACCTTAGATTTTTGGAAACTTTTTGCTTTTTAAGTAATGGTTCATGTAAGAACGATAGCAGAATCCATTGTTCTGTGGCATTGAGCCAGTCCCACACATATGATTCTTGTGTGTTGTAGAATATAGATACGTACACTGGGCGATAGGGATGAATATTATGAAATAAAGTTGCTGAAAGTGCTTGTTTCATTCCATTTCAATGAGGAAATCATTTTCCAACCAATAGGAATTGCCGAACACAAGCTACGAAACTGGCACATTTGATAAGGTTCCTCATGATCACATACGATTTTCTTTATAAATGACATGGAACCGCCATGTAACTCATTTCATCAAAATTTAATAAAATCAGAAAATGATACTTATCTTTTACTTTTTTGAAATCAAGAGTTTTAACAATACAAAATTAACACCAAGCTGCATTCCTTTGCCGTTGGTGCTATCGTTCTTACATGAAACATTGTTAACCATTATTGAAACCTTAAGCTGAAATGGGTAATCAATTCTGTTTATTTGACCATGCACATACACATATTTCCTTTGTAGAAAGGGAACTGAATGAAGATGATGAAGATATAGATGTACTGGATGATGTTGAAGGTACATTGTATTGAATAATTAATTGGTGTCCATTTTTGCCTTTGAGTGTATTGTTGTGGTAGAATTTTAACCCATGGTGCAATGTTTTTTTGCGCCAGTGCAATTATCAAGATTCTAAAAAGGATTTTATTTTTTGAAGAGTGTAGTCAGGACGGTAGTATTTGCAAGCTCTGCATTTGAGTAGAGTTATCTTTGTCCCCCCACACTATGTCGCCAATACAATAAAGTCAGAGTAACAAAAATATTGGGGCAAAGTTCTGCAGAATACCCTACCCAAGCACTGTACATTGTATATGAATCTTCAAATCAGTGGTCCTGTGAACTAATCCAAACCCTACCCCTACATTTGAAAACACCCTAACTCAGTGTCAACAATGGGTACTCACTAAGTCACTAATTTTAGGTTTTTAGGGCTACATGTAATTCACTAAATAACAGACAAATATCATGCTTCTTCAATGGTCCTGTGAACTAATCCAAACCCTACCCCTACATTTAAAAGCACACTAACCCTCCACAACGGTGCTTGCTAATTTAGGGCATTTAGAGCTAGTCACTAATTTTGGGTTTTTAGGGCTACATGTAAGTCACTATAATTGTAAACATCAGACAAATATCATGTTTCTTTGATAATAGTCATGTGAACTAATCGAAATCCTAACCCAACCATTAAAAACACACCGAGCATCAGTTACGATATAAGTGCTTACTATCTTAAAAAAAAAAAATTTGAAAAATTGTTTTTTAGAATTTTGAAAATCTGCACTGACCAGTGCAAAAATATTGTACCAGAATGATGCAGATGGCAGCTGAAAACCTATTCTACAAATAAAGCTGTTCTTCCCATCAATACGATTAGTGTTCACTTCAAAACACTTTAGATATCACTTTCAAAGGTTTAATCAAGTCTCATATACATGTACTGCATACAATGTAAAACTATGTACATCTAGAAATTATTATTTTAATTATGCTGCGTTTGTGGTTTATTTTAATATTACAGATGACCATGTTGGAGAATTTGGTGATGATGGTACAACTAATTTAGTAAAGAAAAAAGGCACATCAAAAGGTTTGACTGTTGAAATGTATTATTTTTTAAACTAAATCACATAACTGTAGAGTGTATTTTTTTACTCAAAACGGGAGGATTACCAATATTCCAAAACTGTAGTAAGCACACTCTTATTTATGTTACAGATTTAATTTAATTTATTTTTATTAATAATTAACCAGTTATTTTTTTAATTTATTTTAACTACTGGTATACATGCTTTTTATTTTATTTTAACTAGCAATTTTTTTAAATTTAAAAGTAGTTAATTTTTATACTCTATGCAGTAGATGGAGGGCTGGAGGCCCCTGAGTTAGAACCAACCATATGTCAGTACTTGTCAAAACATACATATATTTTATTATTATATGAATTTGTTTTCACTTTGTTTCATATGTTTTAGTGAGATTGCAAACTATTATTAATAATAATTTTACTGCATTTAATAGAAATTTGCACTAAACATTGAGAGACTGGGTACTAGTACAAAATGTAGCGCTATTTTTTTTAACCACAATTGCTGGTAATCTTGCGATCTGATTGGTCCATGTGCGGTGGTAAATGAGAGTCCAGACAACGGTGCTGATGCGAGAAAGTTATAGACAACGCTGGCTCTTTCAAATCTGTCATGTTTTGTAACGAAACTTTCTTGTACGTTTTCTAATATTGTTGTAAAAAAACAAATTTCCTCTGGATTTCCATGGTGTGGACTCTTATTTACCACGATTTACGTCATCACATGGTCAAAATTTGTTGTGGACTCAATCGGTTGCACCTTGTGAGTCCACAACAAATTTTGACCCTGTGATGACATAAATATTGTTGTAAATAAGAGTCCACACCAGAGGAAATTTGCTAAGTAGTATTGTCAGAGTATGGTGCCTTGTATCGATTGCCTCAGTGGCTGAGTAGTCAAGGCTCTGAGCAACAGATCAGATGGTTGCAGGTTCAGTTCAGGTGACATGAATTTGTCTTATGGAAAACAAATGGCAATTAGTATGGTTAATTAGGGTTTAATAATTAAAGGAAGTAATAAGGCTGGGAGATAGGAAAACCTTGGGAGGGGGAGATTTTTTGCACCAAATTTTTTTTAACTACATGTAGTTAGAAAAACCTTAACTACAGCAACAGTTACTCCTAAGACTAGAATTTACGTAGAGACTCAAAATGTTAGATGCCTTAGAACCTGGAGTAACCTGAGTATCTCACTCATTTTTTTACTTGATTGGCTGTGCCACCCTTCTGGAATCCAATGAAAAATAGAGCCTGTTTGAAATCTATAGACCTTGTCTGATGAGTGACAGCTAGATAGATTGCACTTGTTGGTTTATGTGCTTGTGTTTTCTGAAGCTCTGACTTTGAACGCATAGTCTGGGAAAACAGCTAACTATTTGAGGACCAAAAGCAAGGCCTCCAAGAGATAGACATCTGCAATAATCTTTGAGTGTAAAAATCCCATACTGATGATGCATTTTGCAGTAGACCAAAGAGTTTATCCTTAGATAATTTGTGTCATATTGACTTCATCAATCAGTCAATCAATCAGTATAAGTTAAGTTTATTTTACCCTATAAATACATGTAGCTTTAAGTAACCCCAAAATGTTGCTTCTTTTTTTAAGTTATCTAAATTGAAATTAAGTCTTTCTCATTTTTCTTTTTGCAGATGGAAAAAATGACTTCATTAAAGGCCTTCTAGGCAAACAAGTGTTTTTAGATGTGAAATCTTCAAAAGAAAATAATCTGGTTACAAGAAAACTGAGAGCCCTTGATATAGATGTTGCTATGTTTCTAGATAAACAAGTCAGTTGTATTATAGTAGACCATTTGCAAAGCAGATCCATGACCAAAAATGCTCACTGCACCAATCCTGCTTCTCGTTCTGATAAATTAATTCAGCTCTCAAAGTTGAAACAAAACAAAAATGTTCTGTCATCAAATGTAGTGAGTGTAGCAGAAAAACTGAATATTCCAATTATTCATATCAGTGATGTGCTTTCCATGCTTCATAATTTTGAATCCCCAAGTGAACATGTACAGCCTGTACTTGAAATATGTCAACATGACTACCTAGTCAGAAAGTTGCAACCACCATTTATCAAAGTCGAGGACTTAAGTGGTAAATTTAAGCCTGAATTTGTTGAATTCAAAGAAATGCCATATATGGACTTCAAGTCTAACAAAGGTTCCCCATTTGATTCTTGGTACAATAAGAATTGTAAACAAAAAAATCCATTAAGAACTTTATACCATACCTGTGAGGTGTGTAATACAAGTTACTTGTCCTTAGAGCAGCATATTGTAAGTCAGAGGCACATGTTAGCTGCTACTGATAAAGACAGATATAAAAAACTTGATGAAATTATCAAGGAAGGACCTACATTAGATGATTTTTTAGCAAAAGTTAGAGCAAAGTATTCAAAATCATAAATACCTACTCTGCTTTATGCATGTGCATGTACAGTATTTGTATGTGCAATGTCTATCATGTCAGTAAAACACAGTTGATAAATTACTGTATTTGCAAATTTAAATTAAAACAAAATAAACTATCATGTTGAGCATGGCAATGCATGAATGATGTATACTGCTAATCTTACATGTAGCTTGTGCACATCAAATGCACTATAGCCTTTTCATAGTCTTTTTGTGATGATGACCAGTGTCAATGTCAGGAAATTATGGGAAACTAGTGTTAATATTTTGTTTTGAGTGAAAGTTTTGAATTTTAGTTTGCATGAGCTGCTGTTGATGCCATCAATATTCCACTTTCAAATATTGTGCATGCACAAACAGGGAATTAATTTGCCATTTTTGCATTGAATGGACTATTTTTGCATTCTATTTTGCATCTACATGTATATTACATAAACATATGTTTCAATACTTGTTCTTGTTTTAAAGTTAAGGTTTTAGACCTGTCTGGTTGTAATTTAATATATGGTGACCACTAATTGCAACCAAACTTAGTAAGTTGTTGTACATGTAGTTCAAACTTAGTTTCAGTTAAAAAAATTTGAACAGGGATTTTTTTGCCAAGGAATTTTTTTGAACCAAAAGTAAATTTAACCTCCCCTCTCCCTTTTCACTTGTTGATATGTGCAAGTGCAGAAACAAGTTATTTGTACTTTCCCCCTTTTTTTTCTACCTTTCCTATCCATGTCTTCTTACCTACATTACATTGTTATGTTTACCTGGTATAACTTGCTGGGACTTGAGCTGCCATCCATCCAATCAGTTGGTCCGACCCTTACCACTCAGCGACCGAGGTGATCAATGTGAATTCACTATACTTATTTACTGCATGAGATGGTGTTAAACTAGTACCCAGTCAACATGATCTAATCAATAATTTTATAATAGCTTTGAATTTCACTGAACACTGTGCAGAAATTAATGATTCAAATTCAGTAATCCATTGGACATAAAATGCAAGTGGGAAAAAACATTCTGACAAGTACTAGCAGATAGTCTGTCTGGCCAGTGCATGCAGTGACTACAATTCACTTAGGAAAATTTACAAAGTGAATCCAAAAACAAATCCTAGATACGAAAATTCCCTTGTTCAAAAATTGTAATATAATTATATATAAATCTAACTGCAACATTAAGTCACCAAGTTTGGAATTTTTCCCCATGTACATGCAGGCATAATTTCCAAGAAATGCTACAATAATGTTTTGTATGCTCAACCAAGCAGTGCATTCTATTCCCAGAGACTGACCAATCACAGTGAGGCTTCCAAAATCTGAAACCTGACCTTCACCTTAAGCTTCCTTTCCACCGGAATATTCAATAAAGTTGTCTCAAAAACTCTGACTAGTACTTTCCTTATTAGTGGTAGTACACGAACAAAGAAAACAGACTGTACATTACCAAGAACTTCTCCATAGTTGAGACACATTTCCATAAAGAAAACCAAGAAATTTTTGAAAAACAGAGGGAATGGAATGTGCCACTCAGTTGAGCAGGCATTGGGGGGGGGGGGGGGGGGGGGGGAGGGGGGGGAGCAAGACTAAGAACAGTTTCATAGGATGCTAGCACACAGCATAATGTGATACTGAAATGGCTTCCCGTTGTTTTTGTTATTTTCATCCAATCGAATTACAGAGTTACAATACTGTAAGTTACTGCACTGTTGCAGTTAGTATTAGGCTTGGAACATGCCATATTTTTGTCCCACCCATATGAAATTAGCTCTAGTATCCAAAGTATATGTAATAATGATTATCCTTGTACATAAATCATTAATTTTATTTATTTCATGATGGAAATAAAATTGTTTGAATCAAATCAGTGCATTGACCATGTATTTTCTTTATCGTAAATCTAACTGTACATGTATGGGCATGCATGTAAAATTGACAGTAATTTGCACTTTACTAAAAACTCCAGTCAAAGACAATCAATATTATTTTTTTATTTTTATTTTTGTGTTATGAATTGAGTAAAATGAGTTTGCCACTCTTGAACCTGATACTGTAGCTATCACCTTATTATCCCTGTTTTCAAGCACTGACATTTATATAATGTTTGAATGGGCCTTTTGCAGGAATGCAATCACTGGTTGTACTGGGTGACAAAAATAGTAATTCATATATTTAAAGGAATTTGTACTAGATCGGTAGTGTTATTAACTAACTTTGTAAATTATATTTTCTACCTCCAATTGATTGTCAATCTCTCTAAAACAGCTTGTTTGTTTGCCACCCAGCAAAGCCTTTCCATGGGATCACTTTATATAAGTGCAATTCATTCGTTATTATATTGAAGTGATATATCAGCATATGACTGTTTCCTGCAAAAGTCCTATGTGACAACAGCTAGTCTTAATGTCACATATAGGAAAAACACTGAAAGCTTGGTGACATTTAAGTTACCAATAATTGATGCTAAAAGCTTGGTTCAACATACAATAATACAATGTATGTACCAATCAGGGACTTCTTGAGAAACCTTGACATGACAATACATGTACATACATTCATTTAATGTATTTTTAAACTAATTTTATGTCATTTTTTTTCTCAGGAATTCAAATAACAGAGAAAGAGATTAACATGTTGCTGTTAACACATTGCTGTGATAAATGGTGTCTGAATAACTATTCTGTTAATGACATCAAGTCTACACAGGATTGCTACAGAAACATTGAAACATGTGCAGGGAAGCAAAATTTCATACTTGAATATTTGAAACAGCATGACAAAGGTGATTGCAAAGTCTCAGTCCTTTACATTGTAAAGGGGAGAGAGGTTTGCAGAGATGCCTGGCTTCTCATTTGGGGAATTAACAAGAGAACATTCCTAAGGGTGCAAGAGAAGTACAAAACTGGGGCAAGAAATGTTGGACATGGCAACAAAGGAACAAAGAAAATGAGTCAAAAGACAGCTGACTGTATTGCATGGATGCGATACTTTGTTGAGACAATTGGAGATCAGCAGCCTGACTCCAATAAGATCCATTTACCCTCATGCTTCACCAAGTTACACATATACAAACTAATAACAGATGAAAATGAGGAGAAGAATGTTGAATCTGTGAAGTTGTCAACATTTTATCTTGTATGGAATACTCATTTCAAAGATGTTGTAATACCCAAGGTAAGTCAAATGTAACAGTTATAGATTACCTTAATTAAGTTATTAACACTCACAAGCTGCACATGTTGACCTGAAATTGGGGTGGAGCTTATCTTCAAGAACATCTAGAAATGGTTCCCCACTTTTACATAAATTATTACCATTTATCTAAACTAATATTAAAATACTACATGTACATGAAACCATAAGAAAGTAATAACTGGTCGGGATTTTCAAGTTTGCATGGTGGCACCTAAAAAGCCATTTGTCTTGTTGGTTTGAACATTCTATTAGGATTTATGTTTGATTAGAGTGGTTTTTGATTGAGTGTTGTAAAACCAAAACCAAATTATATATTTAAATTACAGAGCCAATTAAAGTAAAATGCAATGATCAGGAACTGAAGGAATTCACGATTGGTTTTACTGAACCAATCACGAGGAAAAGTAAGGGCAATCATGGATATAACTCTCACTCAAAGGACAATGATGGCATGATGGACCAAAACAATGTTAATTTTTGGTTTCAGTTTAGAACTTGATTGGCAGCTGATAATTACAAAACATTTTTCACAACCAATAGAAAAGCTAAGCAAATGCTAAACCAAAGCAATCACTTACTACTTTCAACACTCAAGCAAACAAGGAAGATGTCCAGCTTTCTAAAGACTCAATTTTTTATTTCTTTAAATAACTTTTTTCCAAATTTCAAGCTTCTTTGTGGTATGGTTAATCTGCAAGTGTGGCTTACCTGTGAGTGTTTACAGTACTTGCATGTATATAGTTGACATTACTAGTTTATTGAACATTCAAAACTGTTGTTAAAGGGAAATTTTAATTGGAAAAGTTTCTTACCTAAAATGAGGTTTGGCTTTTAGTGTTTTAATTAGCTTTGAGCTTTGAAGACAGGCACTGTCTCCAGGGTATGCAGGTACATGTATCAGTACCCAGGTCCTGGCTTAAATGAAACCCCTAGATCAGTATCAACAAGTGAGACCTGTATAAAGACCATCTCCAAGCCAAAACAAAAACCACATACAAAATTTTAGAGCACTATAACTCTAAGATTGAGCAACATTATGATGAATCAGAGATAGCAATGCAGCAGTGCCATCCCATTTTAATTACTAGATATTGCCAGCAGTGCACCACAATATTAAAGTCTCAGGCCTTTAGAACTCATAATCAAGCTTAATTTTAATTCATAAGTATCTGGAACACATTGACTTCAAATCTGAACCATTATTTCCAGTCTGAAGTTACTGTATGTGATCCACTTAACCTTTGATTTAATTAAATGTATTTATTCAGGAAAATAGGTTTGCAAAGTGTGATGACTGTTGCAAATACAAGAAAAGTCTAGAATGTGCCCAAACCAAGTCTCAAAAGCTGGAAATTGAGAAACTCTTAAATGAGCATCTTGAGCTAGTAATGTGAGTATATTAAAGTGTATATTATTATAAATAAATATAAATTATTGGAACATCCTAAGAAGGTGTGATAATTTAATTAGCTATATAATACCTGAGCATGCTAATCTTTCATAAAAAAAATAAAAAATGGTTCTCCATGTTTTATAAAAACATACTGCACTAGCTTACATTATCTCTTGAAAAGCTGATGAATGTACTTGCATTCCACTTGTGCAGCTGCAACTTTTCAAGACCTTGAGTGTGCATTATTATCTTTATAAAACATGGAGAACCAATAGTTAATAAGACTGATTGTACAGTACAGCTCAAAAATAATGCACACGCAAGAAGTCCCACAAGAACTTACACTGCAATAGGCTGTAATACCATAAGTTAAAACCAATTTGTGGCTGAGACACAATAACATGCAAGAAGCACAAGAAGTTCCAACTGCAAGAAGTTCAAAAGCTACATGTATACATTCCCTTTCTTTGTTGAAACATTGAATAATTTATGTAAAATTAGAGCTCAATAATGCAATAATGATTGTGTGTCAGAGCCTAGCTGGAGCTGATGCACTTTAAAATATGGATGGTAGTAGCATATGGGAATGCAGAATAGAACAGACACCTGAAACCATGCATTCATGAGCACTTTGTATTCCATACAGACTGTAATAAAACATTGGTGTTCTCCCTCCATTAAAATGAGCTTCAAAATTTAGAACTTACATTTTGCATTCAGATTTAACATGCCGGCTTGTGGCAACATCACAGCTGATACTAAAATGTAAAATGCAAGAGTTCTACACTGACTAGGCACATTATCTTTTGAGTAATAATGCAAAATAATGTCAGATGATTTGATTTATATTAGGAAATTTTAAAAGCTGAAAACTGTTTGTTTCAATTAGTTCAGTGCACTTTGATAGTCAGGCCATGTGATTGTCGCATCATATATTTTTTTTCAGGCAAGAAAGGAGAGTGTATCATTACCACAGATACAAGGCACGAAAGTTTCCAGACAAGTATTTAGTAGCTATCAATGATGGCATGGATCAAAATGGAACAACTGTCCCAAAGGAAAGGAGAAAAAGCAAAGCTGGTGTGGCACTAACAAAGCTGAGAACACATTTGGTTGGGTCTATCATACACAATGGGCAATCAGAATACAATAAAGAAATATATGGTTCCATAGATCTCTACCAGTGGCCACACGATTCAAACCTCCACATATGTGTTCTGCTGGAGGTGCTGAACCGATGGAGCAAGTCACATAAGATTCCTCCAGTGATGTATTTGCAAATGGATAACTGTGTTAGGGAGAACAAGAACAAGTACATGTTTGCAGCTTTGGCCCTCCTTGTCAAGTTAGGAATCTTTGTTAAGGTAGGTGATATTAGGAAGTACATTTGTACCTCTTACCTTCAACACTTGCTACTTACCAGTAAAAAGGCAAAATAATTAGCCTTTGGTACCATGGTAGCATGGATTGTATAAGTGGGAATTCATAAAATTTATATTCAGGGTTAAGGCTTGGTGGACTGGAAGTTAAAAATTAAAGTATTTACCAGATTTAAGGAAATAATTTATTTTATTCCAAAATAAGGAAACACTCCGGGTAACGAACTATGGGGTTTACTCAGGGTTTGCTTGAGTGAACAAAAAAAACCTCAAGAAAACCCTCTGCATTTGCTTAAAGTAAACACAAGCAAACCCTGCGTTCATTTTGTGTTCACTATAGCAAACCCGAGCGAACATTTCACTGGCCATGGAAGTTAGTTCTGGGCAGTACATGTAACTTGTTCAAGTTTTTCATAATTGTAATCCATTACCATCCTTGCCATCTTTAGCCTGGCATGAACTTTTGTATAGTTCCATTTCATTTTCAAAGAATATTCTATTTAACTAGACCATTATTTTAAATATTCTATTAGTTTTGATGATCAGGTTTTGAGCTTTTCAAAATCATGCTAAAATAGTTTCTTTAAAGGAATAGTAGTACAGATGAGTTGTATATGTTGCAGTTAGAGTTTGATCTCTGTTGATTTTTTAAACTATATTAAATCATACCAGATGTTTTTTTTTTGTTTTTCTTGCTACATGTAGGTCCGGTTAAACTTCTTGCCTGTGGGACACACCCATGAGGAAATTGATGGTCTTTTTGGTGTGTTTGCAAAGTTCCTAGAAACTTTACAAGTTTACACAATTGAAGGTAAGTCTTCATTTTGATTAAATATCTGAGGGAGGGGGACAACAAATTTAATATTTATACAATTACCTACCCAACTAGACTCATCAAGGGAGCATAGTTTATCAGGTACACATACTGCTATAAATAAAATGACCTTTATTTACTTCTGGGAGGGATAGAGCACAATTTCCAAAATTTGCAAATGAGGAAACAGTCCCAATGTACATGTAATGTTCCCTACCCTACCCTACCCTAAGAAAAAAGAAATTCTAGTCAAAAGTATGCATACTTACAATTTATCGTCTCTAAAAAAACAGCTTGTGGGGTTGTAGTGTAAAATATATAAAGTGATAGATCAGATGTACATGTATTATTTACAATATGAGTGGCGATGTTGTATCGGATATATAATGGCAAGCCCACTTCACTGAGCCATTGTATATCTGATACAACATTCCATGAATATTGTAAAGTACTTAATAATATGAGATGCACCACATAAAATTTTAAGCTTAAAGGTTTCTCCCACCTGCTATCGATGTGGGATTAATTAGTTTCTCACAAAAACATGTCACACATCGAAGAGACAGTGTGTATGCAATAAGAGAGCAGAGCGTAGCATGCATAAAAATAGGTCCCACATGGAAGAGATGGTGTGTACGCAATAAGAGAGCCGGTGTACTTTGTCATTTTACCCAGCCCAGGATAGGGGAAGTCAGTGATCGGTCATGAGACCTCCTCATACTAACACTAGAATGTTAGTATCCTATATCATTCCATACATAGTTAGCACTCTGTATCATTTGATACAGAATACTAATAGGGCTTATTACAATGTAGTATTCTGTATCATTGATACAGAATACTAATAGGCTAACTAGAATTTTGTATGGGGTTTACTATGTATCCACATGACCCGAATGCTGGGTCTGGATTGGCTAGTGAATTATTAATGAATATTATAAGATCAGGTACATCATGAACAGCAGTGATTTATTGGATATCCAAACTCATTAAGTGGGAATTTTACTAATGAGACTTTCATGTCCTTTAAACCACTTAATTATATGAATATTGTTTATGGTTTATCAGATACAAAGGTTATTAGTCGGCTATGCCCCTAATACAACTGGCATTGTATTTTTACGAGTCATTCATATTTTGGCAAGCCTTTAGGCAAGCCAAGATATGCCTGACAACAAAAACTACACAGCCATATTATATGCTTAAATGCAATTAATAAGTTGTTTATTATATAAATTCTGCAAAGAAACAAAACTTTCTTTCCATGATAAAACCCAAAAAACCTTGCATGTGCACTCCAGAAATGGTGAGCCATTTGATTGTAACTACCCAAAATAATTATAGTCTCATATTTGGTGTGTTCTTGTGCATATTTCTGTGAACATTCTTGGCACAATTATATAATAAATTGAAGGGATGTGTGAAAAAAGGGTGTAAATGACTCTTGATCACATTCTAAATTCTCCCTTAGAAAACAAAGAAATTGAAGGAGAATTTAGAATCTGATCAGGAGACACTTATGCCCTTTTTGCACACAGCCCTTCACTTGATGTACAAACATTGCATTTTGAAAGTACTTTGGAAAAGCAGTGACATTTAATTTTCCAGAAAAAAGAAAAGAAAAGAGTACCTGTAGAACTGTATCTGATTTTAATTAGTGTCTTTTCATGTTCATGATTGCGTTTCCACAGACCTTGCAGAAAACTTCACAAAATGTGTCAGTGCACCCAAACCACAGTCTTTCCATTTAGAATTTGTCCCAGACTATAAAGCATGGCTGAGTAGACACATACACCAACTTCATGAACACACCCATCCCAGATGCTTCAAATTTGCAAAGAATGCAGATGATACGGTGGTGATGAATTACAGGAATTGGAGCCATGAATCATGGATGCCTGCAGTTGAAATTTTCTCAGTAAGATTTGTGAGATGTATTGGTCAGGAGTCATTTCTGATATATTTGATAGAGGATGTCAAAGTGTGAAGTCTCACTGATTTCAAGTTGCTCTAAATTTCACTTAAATCCAATCTACATGTAATCTTTGCCATCCTTTCAAATTAACACAGTTTGAAATATTAACAATGTATAGCATACATGTATCCTTGGGTTATGTTAATTTGCTTGCCTACATGTACATTGTAGGTGACTAGAAAACAGCTGCATGTACACCACGGCAAAACGTCAGATGCATGTGCCTTAGATGACCCAGCATGCGCATGTCCGCCCAGTTTCCCACTGAAACTAAAAGAAAATAGAAAACGTCCCCGGCTTCTACTTTTTCGTGAAAAATATAAAACTACTTAAAAGATAAACTTGAGACTTTAACAGGTTGAAGGTTTCTTAATTTGTAATTCACTGTGAGTTTACTAAGTTATAAAATTATTTACTAAAAAAGTTGAAGCCCTTGGTAATTTGTATTTGATAGCAGCGAGCCTTCGTTCTTTCGGCCAGCGGAGCATACCGTTTTGCCGTGGTGTCAGCTGCCTATACCATGTGATTCAGTGTTTAAATTTTCACAACATCCAGCAAAGAAATATTACTTTAATTTTATATGCAGCACTGTTTTTCCAGTAGAAAGATTGGTGGACATAGCTTAATGCAACCTGAGTGACAGATTGACACAGTTTCTTTTCTTTTATATAGTCTGATCCAATAGCAAGTCCAAGTATGGTGACTCCGACCCTTAACAAAATCGATGTCAAGGGCTTCAAAAATGACATCCCAGAGAAGTATTCATTTGTGCTGCCTCCATCAGCTGTGGATTCGTGGAAAAAATGGATTGAATCAATCGAATGCCTCTGCAACATTCCAAACAGTCCACCTGATCTTCTGAAACAACTTGTGAATGCTGAAAAGGTAACACCCTCAAGGAACAATATTATTGCACCACAAGACCTTCATCAGCTTAGGGAGAAGGAAACTGCACCTACCAGAGAGGTAAACTGATTTTCTACAGATTAATATTAGAAGGGAACCAGGAGGAAAGGACAGTAAACTGCATGTCTTTGATTAAAAGTTCAACATGTACATGTCTTTTGCTAAATAGTCTTCAGTTGATATTATGCTCACTAAAATTTGTGAATATGGTTTAAAAGACAACGAAAAACGTACCTTTGAATAAAAAAATATTTCGTTTCACAAATTTGTGGTTCTGTAAATACAGCTAAGTTGCACTGTTACCCTAAAGTGGTACCTTTGCAAATGTATGATCTAATCATTGATAATTATATCCCCATTAATAATATACATGAAAAAAATGCTCAATTCTGATTGGTTGAGTGCAATGCAATTTCAAGGAAACAGTGCAGAAAAAAGGAAACGATATATAGTGCCGAAAAAAGGAAACATAGTGCTGAAAAAAGGAAATACGATGCAAATTTCTTTGGAAAGTAATGAAACATTTCATTTCGACTTCTGAGAACACTTGTATACACATTTTAAAATTTCTCTTTTTATTAAAGATTTACTGTGGCCGATACCGGCGGCCTGCAGAAATCCAAAGCAGGCCAGAGGAAGTGGAAGACTTCAGAAGGCACCTGAAGATAGGTGGGATGGCAGCTGTGGCACTAGTGGAGCAACCAAGGAAGCCATTTCTGGGCGAGGTCCTCACGGTTGATGAAAATTCAATCAATCTTCATTACTGGAAAGGAACATACAATGGCAAGTGGCAAACGGACTACTTTCCACGCAAGAGGGGAGAACTAGAAAAAAGACCATGGGTGCAGGAACTACCAAAAACGTGTGTTGTATGTTGCAACTTTGAACTTGATAAAGATTGTAAACTTCAAATAGGCATGAGGAACTACTTGAAGAAAGCTTATGAGGAAGTAGCAGCATCTCGTGACATTCAGGTTTAAGGACACTGTCATTGAAATGGGACTACCTGATAGACTGCATTCACTATTGTGACTCCTCATCAGTCAATGTAACCCCCTCCCCCCAAGACCATGTACCACAGATTAGTGGGGCATAGCAATGTATTGTCATTGAGACCAGGGTACAGGACCACCATGTCTTCAGGACATTTTTAATACCTACACAAACAGCTGGGGAAATTATTTCCTGGGGGAGGAGGGTACATTGACTGGTGCATTATACATGTACAATATCAACATTTGAATGAAATTACCGGTATAATTATCTTTTTACAAAGGGCTTCCAAAATAGTGATCTGGTGAAGTATTGCAACTGCAAATAATAACAGGTTGCAATTGTTTTTGCTATTTTAATTAGTTCAGTGGTTTGTACAGAAAAATTCCAGCCTTACTTTCAATAGTTATAAAGGTTACCTTACCTATGTCTACAAAACTGAACACAATTATCCTAATTTTGACTTGGCCTTATAGGAACAAACTGGCATCTGAAATGCCATCTAATGTAGGACATTTACATGGTGATGAATGCAGAAAGGTTTTATTTTAATTTGTTATTGCAATTTGGCAAGCGAGAAACCGATGTGGCAAGAATAATGTTTAGTAAATAGGTTTATTAAAAATTAATTTCATCCAGTTGTCCTCCAACATGCATGATGACAGTGAAATCAGCTATTGCTATGGGCACGTTTGAATACCACACAAGAGATTTTAGGTACTTTTTCAGGTATTGATTTTACTAGACCAGGTGGATTTCATTGCTATTTAACCAATAATTTTATTGATACAACAAAGTGCTTCAAAAGGCAAACATTGCGTGTGAATAATGTATAATTAATAGCTATTTAGTATATACAACACAGGAACCTATATAGATCATGCAATTTGATTGGCTCGCTATCTCGGAATAATGAGTAATATATAGCCACCTACAAAAGTCGGGCTAATTTTGAAACAAAATGGCATGCGTAAATTCACGTTTCACGATTGTTTCTGATGCAGAAATTTTAGAAATTCAACAAAATGCAGTGCCCCAAAGCAGGTTCGAATCCTGTGTTGTATATACTAAAACAATTATTTGCCTCGGGCTTAGTCGATATTCACCAATATCGACTTTGCCTTGTTAAGTGGCTGTCCTCTTATTGAAGATGGAAATTAGACAATCAGAGAGTGTGGAAATGGGCATGGGCAGTTGTTGAAAAAGAACAATGGAAATTTGCTTCAGTTCTTTAATCATTACTTATTTATGACTTCCTGTCTTAATCATGCATACTTTCAGTAGACATCAAACAAAAACAATTCTGTATTTTAAAGATACATAATATAGAATTGTATGTAGCTGTAAATGTAAATATTTGATACCATCAGATGATCAGTCACTTTCGCCTAGATAAAAGCTGTTAAGGAAAACATTGGTACACTTAATTGTTGGGAATTGGACAAGTTGGATACTCTGAATTTCAGAGCAGGCAAGTTGGCTACTCTGAATTTCAGAGCAGGCAAGTTGGGTACTCTGAATTTCAGAGCAGGCAAGTTGGCTACTCTGAATTTCAGAGCAGGCAAGTTGGGTACTCTGAATTTCAGAGCAGGCAAGTTGGGTACTCTGAATTTCAGAGCAGGCAAGTTGGCTACTCTGAATTTCAGAGCAGGCAAGTTGGCTACTCTGAATTTCAGAGCAGGCAAGTTGGCTACTCTGAATTTCAGAGCAGGCAAGTTGGCTACTCTGAATTTCAGAGCAGGCAAGTTGGCTACTCTGAATTTCAGAGCAGGCAAGTTGGCTACTCTGAATTTCAGAGCAGGCAAGTTGGCTACTCTGAATTTCAGAGCAGGCAAGTTGGCTACTCTGAATTTCAGAGCAGGCAAGTTGGCTACTCTGAAATTCAGAGCAGGCAATGCAAGTTGGGTCTAAACGGTTGCATTTTTCCCCTTTGCATTGTATTGCATTGCTTTATATTTTTAAGGACTCAAAACAATGTATATTGCAGAACAGTTGAAAGTCCCCTCAAGTAAGTTCAATTTTTAATAGAATTTGCAGAGAAAATATAGTTTAGAAAATGACAAAATAGTTTAGAATGCGTTGTACGTAACTTTGATGTATACCTGAGATAATGAATTATAAAAACATGCGCGGTGAGAATTTATGCAGCTGGTTAAAGGTCGGAGAGCAAGCATTCTGCAGCAAGTCGTGCATAGGTACATATTGTAAGACCCATTTATATAAAATAAGGCAGGGACGGCGGATTCCAACACCTTGTCGCGGATGCGGGAAGGGCACCCAGAGCACTTTTTATACTTGCGTTGAGTGCGGCTCTGTGTTACTACGTGTAGAACTATCCAAGAAGGAAAAGGTAGCAAGGCGGCAGTTCGTAGAAGTACTGCAAGAGCTGCTACAGATTCGAAAACCTATCTAGAGATACGTGTGAAACATGGCTGCTAGAGGCCACCACCAGAATTCTCCACTAGTATTCAAACGCACTAAATGGGTTATTGGTAAGTTCTTACGAGGCTGGCAGATGGATGTTCCAAAGGACCACGAATTTGGTGCCGACCCAATGGCCTTCTTAGATGGTGTGCGTCATATAATCCACGAAAAGCTAGAGGAAGAGATTGTCGATCTAAAAGGGGTGAAGTTCCAGCTTGCTTTGAGAGTACAGCTACGAAAGTACAAACTTGATGGCAGCGAAGAATTCGTCGATGCAATACTTCGCCACAAGCAGGAGGCCGTATTGCAATCCCGCGAAATCAATTCCGCGCTAGACGCGTCTTTTCCTGTGATCCAAGAGACCCTAGAGAGATGGACACAGAGGCTCAGGGTGGGTGGTAGACCGAGTAGTTCTGCTTTATCTCGACGTTGCACGATATCAACCACTACGAGGCGGTTCACACATTTTACTACCTAAATAAGTCCAAAGCAAGAGGGCTGTGGTTAATGTCCAAAATAAGGATGATAACTGCCTACGATGGGCACTACGATCGGCAATCTTTCCCGCTAAGATTAATACCCAAAGACCATCTCAGTATCCTAAAGAGGACAAGGACGGCCTAGATTTTACGGAAATCGATGCACCAACACCCATATCGCAGATTTGCAGGGTTGAGAAGCAAAATAACCTTGCAATCAATGTCTTCGGCTGGGAGAAAGGGGTGGTAGTCTACAGGATTAGCAAGCAATGTGTAGACACCCGCCGCATTAACCTGCTGTTAATAGAGGAATCCGGAAAGTATCACTACACTTGGATCAAGGACTTGAACCGCCTCCTATTCGATCAGAGCAAGCACGAGCACCGAAAACACTTCTGCGAGAGGTGTCTCCACGGATACTGCAAAGAAGATCTCCTCGAAAAACACATTCCAGAATGTAAAGGTATAGGACAGACAGCAGTGAGAGTCGAGATGCCTAAAGAGGGTAAGAACAAGCTATCCTTTCAGCACTGGCACAAACAGCTAAAAGTTCCCTACGTCATCTATGCAGATTTCGGGGCATTGACAACCAAGATCGAAAGACCAGAGCTCGATCCAAATAAGAGCAACACCCAGAAAACTCAACTACACGAGGCCGGATTCGGCTACATTGTGGTGAGATGTGATGGCCATACGGAGACTCCAGTCGTCTACAGAGGGCCTAATGCTACGGAAATGTTCCTGGAGGCAATACAACAAGAAGAACAGAAAGTCGAGGCAGCTCTATCTAAGTGTAAAGCCCTATGCATGACTCCAGAGGACAGTATAGCCCACCACGGTGCAACCATTTGTCACATTTGTCAGAAATCTCTTAATGGGGACTCGGTTCGTGATCACTGCCATATCACTGGAAAGTACAGGGGGGCAGCACACAATGCCTGCAATCTACTCCTGCGGATAGACCCAAAGAAGACCATAATACCAGTAGTGTTCCACAACTTGCGGGGATACGATTCTCATCTCTTGATGCAGAATATTTCCAAAGTAGAGGGGCAGATAAATTGCATACCCAATAACACGGAGAAGTACATTTCCTTCTCCCTAGGTAGACTGCGATTCATCGACAGTGCTCAGTTTTTGCTATCCTCTCTTGATCGGCTAGTAGCAGCTAAAAACCCAGAAGGATTCCAAATCACAGCCAGATACGAGCAAGACGAACGTAGGCGCGGGTTTCTTCTACGCAAAGGCGTCTACCCATACGAACATATGGACAGTTGGGAGAGGTTTCAGGATGAGCTACCACCACGTGATTCTTTTTATAGTAAGCTTTCTGACGAAGGAATCTCAGATGAGGACTATGCCCATGCACAGAAGGTTTGGGAAGAATTTGGTTGTCAAACTATGGGAGACTACCGCGATCTATATCTTCGAATTGACGTACTTTTACTTGCAGATGTGTTCGAAGGCTTTCGAGCGACATGTATGCAAAATTATGGCTTGGACCCAGCTCACTACTATACGAGCCCCGGCCTATCGTGGGATGCATTGCTAAAGAAGACTGGTGTAGAGCTTGAGCTGCTCACAGACTACGATATGCATCTTTTCGTCGAGAAAGGGATGCGAGGCGGCATTTCGGTGGTCAGTCGACGCCATGCAAAGGCCAACAATCCATATGCTTGCCCAACCGGGACAACCGACCCATCCAAGCCCAATACGTACATACAGTATCTGGATGCGAACAACCTATACGGATGGGCTATGAGCCAAGTGCTACCAACAGGAGGATTTGAGTGGTGTGATTCTGAGACTATCGAACAACTAACCTTGAGTATGCGCGATATTGCATCGTATGTACACGTACAAGCGGATAAACGTTATATCCTTGAGGTCGACCTTGAGTATCCTATAGAACTCCACAATACTCACAACTCGTATCCACTAGCCCCAGAGCGTATGAAAGTCCAGAAAAAATGGATGTCAGAGTACCAATGTGGACTACTAGGTGAAAGAGCATTTCCAATCGAAGTCGAAAAGCTTGTGACCAACCTATTTGACAAAGAATGCTGCGTCCTACACTATAGAAATCTACAGCTATATCTGTCTCTTGGCATGCGATTGAAAAAGGTGCGCCGAGCACTACGATTCGACCAAAGCCCTTGGATGGAGCCATATATACGTATGAATACGGACCTTCGTAAACTGGCTACAAGTATTTATGTAAGGAAATCAATAACGTTTACTGAAAGATCTGATTTAGTGCCTGAAAACCTTGAAGCAGTATGCTTGGAAATAAACAAACCAAAGAGTAGACCGTTCGTTATATCTTCGATTTATAGACCCCCTAGCGCACCTGTTGAAATGTTCCTGAGCATTGAGCAGCTGATTGGGCTAGTGGACAATGAAGATAAGGAAATTTACATTTTAGGCGATTTAGATTGTAACTTGCTCAACTTGACAAATCCATATGCCCAAAAACTCTGCTCGATTATGGAGTTATACCAGCTTTCGCAGCTGATCGCTAAACCAACCAGAATAACTGAAAATACATCTTCGTTATTAGATGTTTTTATTACTTCTTCGCCAGAAAAAATAACACACTCAGATGCTGTCAGTGTTGGTTTTAGCGATCATAGCTTAATTTATGCGATACAGTACGCAAAATTAATTCCACCCCAAAAGTTAATACAATGAAGAAAATAGAATTCCGTAATTTCAAAAGCTTTAACAGTGAAAGATTTCTGGCGGACTTATATGGCAAACCCTGGGAACTAGTTGATAGAGACGAAAATGTAGATGCAATGTGGACACAATGGAAGGCATTGTTTCTTGAAGTGCTCGACAGACACGCCCCAGTCAAATCAAAAAGAGTACGCAATCAATCGAATATTCCCTGGATAACAAAGGATATCAGGGGAAAAATGTTTGAAAGAGATCGTCTAAAACGTATAGCAATTATAAGAAACAACGAAGGCGATTGGGCACTTTACAAGTCTTCCCGAAATAGTGTCAACATTGCACTACGTAAAGCCAAAGTCGAATATTATGCTACACAAATAGAAAAACAGAGGGATGATCCAAAAAGGGCCTGGAAAACTATAAATGATATTCTTGGGCGAAAACAGCAAGAGAGTTCAATGAATGAGGTTAAATTGGGAGACTGTTCTGTTACATCGTCAGAGGATATAGCTGAACATTTTAATGAATATTTTACGAATATAGGCCCAAAGCTTGCTGAAACTATAGACACCAATGGTTCTAACCATAAAGATTTCATTAAAGAAGTTAAAAGCAAGTTTTATTTTAGAACCATTGGTACGTCTAAAGTTTTCAAGCTGCTTAATTCCCTATCTGTATCCAAAGCCACTGGAATGGATAAAATTTCGGCTAAAGTACTCCGATTAGCAGCCCCAGTAATTTCACAACCACTAATGAAAATTTTCAACAAATCCATTATATCACAAACTGTTCCATCAGAATGCAAATTAGCTAGGGTGATTCCACTCCACAAAAAAGGCCCTCGAAATATGCTTGATAATTATAGGCCAATCTCAATACTTCCAGTAATAAGCAAAATATATGAAAAAATCTTATATGAGCAATTAATGGAATATATAACTGCGCAGGATCTATTGTCTGAACATCAATTCGAATTCCGACGGTTCCATTCTACGTTCCATTCTGCGTCTGCGTTGCTGGACTGTACTAATGAATGGTATATCAACATGGATCGAGGCCTTTACAAACTAGTAATCTTTCTTGATCTAAAAAAGGCGTTTGATACCGTAAATCATGAGATCCTCTTCGATAAACTCATGGCTTACGGTATCAAAGGACATGCCTTAGGCCTTATGAAATCTTACTTAAACAATAGAGAGCAAACTTGCCAGGTTAACGGTAGGCTCTCTGGTCATTGAAAAGTAATCTGTGGAATCCCTCAAGGGTCAATTCTCGGTCCACTTCTGTTCATACTATATATTAATGATTTGCCAAACTGTCTCGAGCATACTACCCCTAGGTTGTTTGCAGATGATACGAGCCTAACGGCTGTTGGCAAGTCAGTTAGTGAAGCTGAAGTGGTCCTGAATCATGACCTTAGTAATGTTAAAAAATGGCTATCAGCTAACAAATTAAGCCTGAATATACAGGCTCGTGCTGAACCGCCCCGTTTATGTTGGGATGAGCATCCTAGACCTATCCAAACACCTGATGTACGATTTCTACTACAACCAACTTCAGCCTCAATACGGCAATAGATGTGAACTGCTCTACACAGACACGGACTCACTGTTGCTTGAGATTCAGACCAAAGACGTCTACGACGACATGGCCTCGAATGCAGACCTATACGATACGAGTGATTACCCAAAAGATCATCCACTGCACAACACTACCAATAAAAAGGTTCTTGGAAAGATGAAGGATGAGTGTGCAGGCGTTGCCATCGTAGAGTACGTTGGACTTCGACCTAAGATGTATTCGATCGTATGCGCAGACACCAAGGAGATTCGCAAGGCTAAAGAAGTACGGAAGTATGTTGTGAAGAAGCACATGCGACACGAGCAGTACAAGGAGTCTCTTCTCGATAAGAAGACATTCAGACATGGGATGAATATGCTGCGAAGCATTGGACATCAGATATATGGTCTCCGAGTTAATAAAATCTCCCTTTCGCCCCTGGACACAAAACGTTGGATTTCCGAAAATGGAATCGACACCCTAGCCCATGGGCATAAAGACATACTTACAGAGCAGGAGCTTAAGATCCCATTCGGAGGTAGTTCTGTGTCTTGTGGCACCACTAGTAGCTCTTCACGCACAAATCCACGCTTTGGTGCAGTCCCTGCATTCGAATACAAATAGTACAGAACTGGCTGCCCCGAAGAAATCATACTACGTGAAATATTATATGTTTCTAAACTCCATATAGGATCAGTTGCACGACGGCGTCCACCTTCCAGCTCACCAGGAGCATATAGATATCGAACACTGACATAGAATGGAAGCCGCTTCTCTTTGAGACCAACGAGACGTATCCGTTCGTCCCGAACCCGTGCCGGTTCTGCTGGGGTTGATTCGATTTCCTTTTTGGTAACTGCTATGGATGGTTGTTTTCCTGTCAAACGCGTAGGCTCGTTGTTCAAAGCTTTTATGACTGCAGGTAGACGAGCTACCCATTCTACTGACCTATCGTCCTTTCCCTGCGAAGCAAGTACCATTTCCTGAGCGTATTGGTGTCCAAATAGCCTTTCGGATAGGGTTCGATTGATCCCGGTGAATATCTACGCGTCCACGCCTTACAGAAACTTTGTGCTTAGCCAGTAGTGGAGTAACGGCACCCATGAACTCACGGCCCGGATCGACTTGTAAAAGTTTTGGCCATGTCAGTGGACTTCTCTTGTAGATTCGCTCAAATGCCGCAGCGACCTCATTAGCTTCTTTAGTGGCTAATGGCTCGGCTTCTTTATATCTAGATGCGACATCCACAACTGTAAGTGCATACTTATATAGCTTTCGTCCACGCCCAGGACGATCGTGCGGAAGAAATAGCAGATCAGCCTGATGAACCTCGTTTGGCGTAGAGACATCGAATTTAGGTCGTGGAACGTATTGAGGAGCCGGTAAATACATCTGCCATATGGCTTGTTTTTCCAACCACGTCCGAGTCACATCTTCGGATGCGTTTGCCGCAGTGGCAAGATGTTTAATTGCCGCGAGTCCTTTCCAGCAGCCTTTTGGGCTATAGTAGATATTTGCGAATACCTTTCTATCCATATATTGGTATAAGGTCTAAGTACCCACCCTTTATATGGAGTAGTCTTTTGATTGGGCGGGCTTTATACCTAGTAATTTTTTCTCTATAAAAATCTGGTGGCAACGTATCCAGATGTAAACACCCCACCACCTAGGGCCACCAATTCAGCAGTTTTACTTGAACTAGATGGTCGATAATAATCAGAGATGTGAGGCTTGTTCAGTTTCATTTGTAATGTATGATATATATGGAGTTTTCGCATCCCATCGATTCTATCCTTAAGCCCAACGCGTGCATTGTTTTCTTTCCAGTGGTTCCAGATGGCTAGTGCTTCTAGTTGTTTTTCTCGTTTTTCTTCGTAGGCGGCCGTATCAGCAGCTAACTTCTCCTGGGAATTATTATGCCTTGCTATCTCTGCGGCGACCGCATCCGGTCCACTAACCACTTTCTCAATGGCCTTGGCGCCATAGCTAGCAGCAACGCTTGCTATAGCAAAAGAAACTGCCATAAATATTATAGTTGCCATGTCGCGTTACTAAACAGCCGGTGTATACCCTTTGTCCTCTAGGTATTGTTTAGCAGCAAGGCTGCCAGATAGCACGGCTACCCACTTCACGTAGTTCAAAACGTTAGATGAAGGATTGTTAGTCAAAGGCTCTTTGATTACTTTCTTTCCAACCCAGCCGATACCTGCCGCAAGTCCAACCAATATAGCAGCGTCTGATACTGTTTTCATAAGTTTGTTCTCGACCATTGTTGCATCGCCGATAATACATGGACTGCGGCAGGGCTTCAAATGCTATATCATACCTTGAGTTTTTAGGTTACTACCTCTTTCAGTGGTGCCAGTTTCTTTTTGTCCTTCCTCCCTAGGGGGTGGACAGCGGCTTTTAGGATTGGCCTGGTGCGGTTGCTGAGCAACGAGCATGTAGCGCTTATACTGGTAGTACAAGCCCACCAGTGCTATGCTTACTCCAACTGCGGCAAGTGCGGTGTTAGCCGATACGTTATTAGCTATCCAGCTTGGCTTATCGCCCTGCGCCTGCGGTGCCGCATTGGCTAGGGCTTCTTTAGTTAGTCTTTTTCTTTTTGCTGTGGCTATACCGGCAGCAACGCGCTTTGGATTTGGATTTTCATTCTTTTCTTTCTTTTTTGGTTCTTTTGTGATGATGTCATTCGGAGGATCCCCTTCCATCTTACCGTATTTCGACAAGTTGCCTATCTTTAATTGTTGGGTCGCTACTAGATGGAGTAATTACTGAACTAGATGGAGTAATTACTGAACTAGATGGAGTAATTACTGAACTAGATGGAGTAATTGCTACCGCGTCTTCTAATTTATTTTGTAAATTGCGTTCTTTTACTCTGAGGATGCTCCTACAGACCAAGCTTGCTTGTAGAGACTAACTTGTTTTCATTTACGCAATCTAACTTTTCTTCGATGGACTCTTCTACATTTTTATTCTGGTGCTTCAACATCTGTATATTGATAGCTGATATTGCTTCAATTGATACGGTAGAAGATGGCAAACTTGTCGTGTTAGACAAGGTATCGACTTCTATGTGGTTAACTACATGGAACATAGCGCTAGCTAGGGCTACGAAGCGACCTGCTTTAAGAGACAACCAGCCCGCCAAAGAAGAGATTTCATTGCGAACTATACGATCTTCTTTTAAGGCCTTTAGTAGCGCTGGTTGTGAATCTATGGGTAAAAAGTGCGCAATTACACGAGTAGCTAGGTCCATCGTATTATCGATTAAACAACCTGTTACTTGTTGCGCCACAACGGCCTGATACCTTCTATGTAGTAGTTCTATGTCTTTCTCAGATAATCTATGGATATCTCCTAGAGAGTACGCTTTCCCTAGATATTCCTTTGTCGTACCAGTCGTGGCTAAAATAGCGAGTGCTTCCCTATGGTCAGTCAACGTATCCGAGGCCACAAAGCGGCTGGCTTCCGCGGCCACATCTGTTTTGCTTGTTTCAGAGGCCCCCTCATTGATATAGTCTAGTATATCGCCGTATCCTTCAGCCATTTTACTTCAATATGCCGTGACATATCACAGGTGAAGGTATCTCCAATACGGTGGAAAATGGATGTCTCAAACAGAAACATATATGTGCAAACTTAGTCTCAAGTTCTGAAATAAATATTTTTTTGTCCTCTAGTGACATGCCAGCGCCGTAGTCATCGAATAAATATTTTAATCCAGGCGCACTTGCGATGCGAAATGCCACGACGATCGCACAGTTTTCGCGAAAGTTCTTGCATATGCTCTTTTGCGTTTGTGCTGATGCCAAATCGAAATACCGCTGTGACGTGCGGAAAAGGCTAAGTCGGATAGTTTATTGGTCCTTCCCTTAACATCCTTGCTTGCCGCACAATCATCAAGGATGAAAAGCGTGTTAGTTCCTTCGAATAAACAAGCACATTCACACAGGGCGGCATCAATATCATTCTGAGAAGGCGCTAGGGCAAGGAAGCGGGGATCTCCCTTGCCGAACCCTTTATAGGTTTTGTTGTGAGCATACAAATGTAGGTGGGACAGATCAACACGATATAACCAAACTTAAAACGAAATGGGCCACGCAGCTGATCGACTATAAACTGAGTCTTTCCACAGTTCGTGGGGCCGATTATCAATGCGTTAAAGGGAATTTGTTCTGTCAAGGTGTCCATGTCATTGAGTATATTAATGTCAATGAGTACATTAATTATAAATATTTTGCAGCATCCCCTGTTCAATAGTTGCCTGCGCGTCGGAAAGCACGAATGTATGCATATTCACAGTACCTATGCCTCCAGTGCGATGAATCCGCAGGCGAATGTCTGCTCCAGTATCTAGTTGGGCCAGACCGTCTCCATGAACTACGCTGGTTTGTGAGGTGCGGCAGTCTATAACTACGGCAAACTTGTTCTCAAAGAACTTCTTATGTGTCATAGATGTAGTGGCTTGTGACGACACTTCGCATAACCAATTCTTTGCTGACTTCCATAAATCCTTTGGTAGCATTCCAAAAGAATAGAGAGCGTTGGGGGTGCTGTTGACTTGAACCTCGACCTTGGTGATTCCTGGATTTACAAACTTTTCACTGTCTTTGGCGCCTGTCGCATGCGGATCCACAAAGGGAAGAAGGATACCACTAAAAGAGAGACGAAGTACGTTCACGCTCTCAGATATAAGTGTGTCACTTGCTAGGTTGACTGAGACGGTTTTGAAGTATTCAGCATGGTTGTACAGAAAGGCTTTGCCGTTATCGTAGACTCTCTGGGCCTGCACCGCAAGCTCGAGACTTTCAATGACTTCATATTCAAGCTCAATGTTTGAAAGTTTATATGTGCCTAGTTTTGTGGCGTCAGATCCAACTATGATTTCTAGGACTGGTGCTAGCGTCAAATGGAATGACATCTTATCTCGAATCGTGTCCGGATAAAAGACACCATTAGTTGTGATAATTTCACGATCGATAGGTATCTTATACGTGCCACCATATGCAGCCAGCGTAGCCTTATCAGCCTCATTCGAGGTGTCTTTATCACCAGCATTCGAGCGAAGTTTGTTAACATTGACGGATTGAATATCCTGCTCTATGCGATTCTCTCGTTCTATGGGAGATAGGTAGAGATCCCTATATACCTGCAGTAGATCAGGTCGAGCTAATTCTTCTAATTTAGTAGTGCCCATTCTTACGACTCGCTTTATGACTAGACAACGCCCAACATTGGACACTAAACGGTTGTTGACATGACCGCCGGATAGAGTGATATTGGCACTGAGGGCTAGACTACCAGGTACTAGGAGCCTATTTTCACCTAATGTAGGAACATTAACAATCAGAGTTTCCCCGGGATTGGCCGACGAAGGAATTAAATTTACGCGATAGAACACACGACTGGCTTTGAGAGATCTACCTTCTCTAGGAGCATAATCTGGATGGAGCTTTGTTGATATCATGTTTGTTTCACGTAAACTGATATATTGAATATATGGTCAATACCAATAGTATATCACACATTAACTGTTCAATATGGAAGGAACTGTAGACTTTGATCCTACAACCGAAGAAGGTAGCACTGATGTGAATGATCTTACTGCTGCAGAATGGGAGTCGATGAGACCTCATGATGGCGAGGCAGACATGGATTGGTGGTATAGAGCTAAGAATAAATTCAGAAATACGACAAAAAGCATACGTGATAAGTTGTGGAGAAATCGGGCTCAATGGGGAAGCAACTCAGCCGAGTATATAGAATTGATCAATCGAGGAGATGATCAAAGTTCTGCAGGGCCAAGCAGCGAAACTGCGGAAACGTCATTCACCGAAAGAGAAAAACGGGCTGGAACGGCTTGGAGCCGCATCCTCGCTAAGCGCCCAAATGTAGACCCAAAGAATGCTGGATTCACTGCAGATATAGACAAACATGATAGGGTTGTTGTGCGACTCAATCGTAGTAATGCTAAAACCTACCTTCTGTTTGACGGCGATGGAAACTTACCTGCGAGTATTACGGATGCTCTAGGCCCCCCTGCGGAAGAGGTGCTTAGTGAAAAGGGTGCCGAGGTCGCCAAACACAATGAACAAAAAGCTAAGGCAATAGGAAAAATGAAGTCCTCAAAGGAGGGAACACCAGAACGCGAGGTAGCAATGAACGAAGCAGTAACACAAGAGGAACGGATACAGGAGCTAGAGAAAGAAATTGATGCCATCAAAGATCGTATGTCGTTGAAGGACCGCATAAAATCCATCTTCAAGCAGCATGGGTTTACAGTGCTTGGGGTGGTGGCCATTGCAGGTGCCGTGGTTGGTGCAGTCGTTGGTATATTGACAAAAGGTCTGGCTGCCATGGCTAATAAAGTTGGTGATGCTTTGAAGGATCTTGGAAAAAAGGTGGCTAACATGCTACCTGCAGCGATAGGTGCTATTGCGAGTTTCATATTAAAGATCGTTGGTGAAATTATTCCCATCATTGCCGAGAATGCTTGGCTGCTCATCGTAGCCGTGGTCATAGTCGTAGTAGAGAAGTATAAATCATCGCAACGACAACGCTAACGAAATATCATCCACGAGGCTCCAGCGGCCACAATAGCCACAATTGCTAAGTTGGTTTCGTGGCTCGTTGGCGATGCGCTGTGTGGCGTCGTAGCTCCGCTGTGTGGCGTCGTAGCTACGCTGTGTGGCGTAGTCACTGGCAGTTGCGGCCCTTTTGGTGCTGGGCCCTCCATGGGGACTGGTGGTGGAAGTTTTTCATCGAGGTTGATATTATCATTTATTCCAAACCCGATGCTGGGTTTATTTGCCGTTTGTAGGCCGTTTACGTATTTGACACCCTTAAAGATAATCATATAGCTGGGTATTAACAGGCAATCCTTTGCAACTGCTAGATCGAGACGAGAACTAATGTCCTTAATTGCTTCTTGATATTGCGCTAGAGTGTCAACATCCGATTCCTTTATGGCATCTTCAAACTTTTTATCAAAGTTTGCTTGGGCTGCAGGGGATGTCGATGATTCTACGATTGAGGAACTGGTTGAAGCCTGGGATGTCAAGACGCAAAACAAATATGCCATTATAGACGAGTTAATTCGGACTATCCCGGCCTTCGTCAACCCCTTTCCCTTCTGCGGAACGAACCAATTGTAGTGCTTTTCCGCCATATCATTTCGACGTAGAGCAAAGTTGATTTTAGCGGCTCCGAACTCTCTCCTGATCTTGTCGTATATGACGTAATTCCATGGAACGTTGTTAAACTTATTAAAGACGTTTTCTCTGGGGAGAGGGACTCCCAATTCAAACAGTATTCGCCTTATCGTATAGTATACACGAAAGCGGTAAAAGCTCCGAACATTGTCAACAATTGGTGCGTCATCTGAAAGATGGTCATCAAAAGACACCCCACAGCCTGCCGTTGCGCACCAAACGGCAAAACATAATTGTTGCTGCCAAAGTTTCATTGGTTCAGCATCGGACCACTTTTTTTCTTGTATTCTGTTTTTCGTTGATAAATAGAAGTTTTGCATGATATTTTGCGGATCCTTAGTTTCGTAATACGCAAGCCCCAGCTCTTGAAAGATATTTCGCGGCTCAAACGTAAACAGCTTGTCCTTTGCTACGTAGATCTTTAGAGTTTCTATGAGGGGGTATATGTCTTTAGCGACGTGTGCCCAGGCCACAGCTGGAACTGGATACTTCACGTCGGTCCTTCTGAAGGGTAGTAACGCTTCGTTTAGCCGGTTTCGTACATCTACTGGTATGAGACCACCCATATCCGAATGTTGTCCATCATAGTAAAACATGATCCTAGTCTCGTACGTCGACTCATCATGTATGTCGGATGCCGTTGTCCTAGCTGAGAACTTATCGAAGTCCGCGTGGGGATATTTTTCCTTAAAGGCCGCGAAAGCCTTTGCATTGCGAGGCGCGATATAGTCGCCCCAATCCCCTCCGAAATGAACTTTATGAGACACAGTATCGACCCGACCTCCTAATGCGGCGTCAATGCGTTTTTGTATATCTACCTTGTTATGGTAGCCCTCCACCCCATAGGCTATACCTAGGCGTTCTCGACCTTTGCCTACGAATGTGACGTATGAATAGCTCTCCCCATTGGCCTCATAGGCTTGAGTGCTAAATTGAGAATAGTCAGCGTTCAGATATTTCTGCTTGAACTCTTGCCATATAGACATATTAAACAATAATACATAGAGTATTTAAAGTAAACTTCAGGCTTTAATATCGAAAATCGGCTAGTTTCTTATCCTTGGCGTCGACGTCGGGGGGGTCTGCAAATTGGAACTTCTTCAATCAATCCGTTCGACTCATGCGCTTGACTCATCTGTGTGGTATTAATACGTATTAAAGTAACAACGTATGTTAGTACCGAGAAGTAAAGAATATGCGTTAGTATCATAGTATTGAAGTAAACTTCTGACTCTAA
This sequence comes from Actinernus sp. WN-2022, assembly GCA_030867875.1. Taxonomy (NCBI): domain Eukaryota; kingdom Metazoa; phylum Cnidaria; class Anthozoa; order Actiniaria; family Actinernidae; genus Actinernus; species Actinernus sp. WN-2022. Next base: position 32,823,279 of record JAOWCC010001501.1, read on the forward strand.
TATATTAATATGGTAATCTTAAATGTCACCTGTACCTCGGCTGACCATACGGTCTGCTTTCAAGAACCTATTTACATCCATAATATTTCGCTAATCGAGGTAACTTTTGAGAACAGTTGGTGGAATCTAACAGAGGTTGCGACTTTTAAGTGGGATGTACCGGGGATGTTCCCATACGCTATCGAAACTGGGCAGTATGATATAGAAAGCATTAAACAATACTTCAGACTAGCAGTCAATGCTGGCGTCTTGGTCTTCATATATTTATCAAAAATTGGGAAGTGGCTTCTAAATGTCAAAAAACAAGTCCATCATTTTAGTGAAAATCTCTGCACACTGTTAGATGTCAAAAGAACCGACGATGAAAGTGGGGCGTTCCTAAAACTTGGTGCCCACATAATTACGCTACAAAATATCTATAGAGTATATGTCCACTGCGATGTGGTGGACTACAGCTTCTCACTTCTCGAGGGAAAGCCCTCGCAAGTCCTAGCTAAATTAGAGATCCGAGGTAAGACGTTTGCAAAAAATAATTACTCTATAACGAGCCCCCAAGCCCTGCAAGCTCTAGGGATAAGACGAAACAGCCTTCGCCTGACAATTAGAGACGAAAACGGAAAAAGTTTAGACTTCCGTGGTCGGCCTATATCATACGTATTGAAGATTGAGTAAATCATACATATATAGCATATACATACGATGGACGGCGATTCAATTCAACCACCTCCAACGGCACCAAATATGTATCCATCAGAAGCTCTAAAGGAACTGAGCGACGCTGGAGCGAGCTTTCGACTGCAGAAAGTCTGCAATACGGGGGTGGTAAAAAGCCTCCAGCCCCTCACAAATCGTAGCGCGTCTGTCGATGTGGCAGAAGTAATAGCAAGCCATAATTACAGTAGAAATAATTACAGTAGAAAATCAGCGGCCAGAGTACAAGATACCTGTGTGAGAACCAAATGTGGTCATAAGCTGAACAACTACAGTAGAACAAATAGAGTAGAACAAATACAGTAAGCCGGGCCCGGCAATAAGCAAAAACCTCTCTGGGAATGAAAAAATGGCGAAGGAAGGAAAAGGTGAAAGGTTCCTAGAGAGGTTCTGGAGAGCTCCAGTTTTGCTTTTTTCTTTATTGGGTTTTTTCTTCTTATGGTTTTAAACTAAATTCTTAAATGGGTATGTATTGGCGGCTGTCATTCTCACGAATTAGCCGTTTTGGTTAAATAGATAATGGGTGTATACGAAATGAGAAAACTCATTCGCATCCCATCAGTCAGAATGAGTTTTCGGGTCTCGTGTTTTTTTTTAAATTTTGGATCCGTGGGACTAACGGGGGCTTATATAGGGAGGTGAATTGGAACCCCAAAATTTGTGTTGGCGGTGGTTCTTAGCGGGGGACTAACGGGGGCTTATATAAGGAGGTGAATTAGGACCGCCATTGTATATACTACTACTTTCCACACTGCTTACATTTATATGGCTTCTCTCCCGTGTGTATCCGAACATGTTGAGTTAAAGTACTAGCCTGCCTGAAGCACTATGTACACTGCTTGCACTTATATGGCTTCTCTCCGGTGTGTAGTCGACCATGATAAGTCAGGCCAAAGGAATGCCTAAAGCACGATCCGCACTGCTTACATTTATATGGCTTTTCTCCGGTGTGTATCCGAACATGTTCAGTTAGGCTACTGGACTGCCTGAAGCACTCTCCGCACTGCTTACATTTATATGGCTTCTCTCCCGTGTGTATACGAACATGTTGAGTTAGAGTAGTAGCCTGCCTGAAGCACTGTGTACAATGCTTGCACTTATATGGCTTCTCTCCGGTGTGTATCCGAACATGGGATGTTAGGTTACCAGACTGCCTGAAACACTTTCCACACTGCTTACATTTATATGGCCTCTCTCCCGTGTGTTTCCGAACATGATAAGTCAGGCCAAAGGATTGCCTAAAGCACGATCCGCACTGCTTACATTTATATGGCTTCTCTCCGGTGTGTATCCGAACATGGGTTGTTAGGTTACCATACTGCCTGAAACACTTTCTACACTGCTTACATTTATATGACTTTTCTTGGTCACATTTCCCAACTTCACATTCTAGCTTGGCTGACTTAATTCTTCTATTTCTCTGTTTGCATTGAGCGACTCTCTTATTAGTATGCATTCCGCCATGGGAATCAAGAGAACTTTCAAACTGAACTGCAGTGGTAGCTGTGTTGTTTGTACTGCAATGTGATTTACTATTAGTGCCAAAACCTTGTGACTGTTTGAAAACATCAGTAACTGCTTCATTGTCTATGGACACTTCTCTGCACGATAACATATCTGATATATTGGACCTATCACCTTTTTCGACATCAAATGATGTATTCTTGCACTTTCTATAGAGTGATGTCTTCTTTTCGGGATAAATATCCTTGCGATCAATTAGGTTGGCATCTGGATGAAGAATTTCACCTTTTTCTCTCATACACGGTCTGGATTCTGTGTTGTTATTTTCCTCTACTTCATGTATTTAAACACAGTAGTTATCTTCTATATCATTGCTATCAGGTTTAAATACTGCAGGCTGGTTGTCAGATGCGGGTTCTTGTTCTGTATCTTCTGTTTGTGTATCTCTTGATACCACTGTAACATGGAGTAGAGTCAAGTCTGTTTGTGTCTGAATACTTCTGACAATCTTCCCTTCTGAATTATTTCCATGGGGATGCTGCTCCTATTGTTTTAATAACAGAGTAGAAAAAAGCACCAATGTTATAAAAGATATCTAATATATACTACATTTTTGCTGTGTGACTGAAGTAATCTAAGTAATGAAGAAAGGGTGAGGTGAGGAGAACAAATCCCCATTTCCCATATTTTAAATCTATTTTTAGTACTACAAATTCGTCCTTAAGAAAAACCGAAATAATCCCCATGGTTATGCAAACATATCAAAGAACTTGCTGGGCAGAATGTTAACTCTGGAGCTGTAAATCTTATTAAGATCGGTGACACGTGCACCTCGGACTTTCAGTCTATTGTCGAGGCCTCCAACTTACACTTTACAAGTACTCCAGATAAACATTCTATCTTTGTCAGTACCAATGCGGCGGTAAAGTTCGACAACATAAGAACATTTCTACATTGCCAAATAAGATTTGCCCTGAGCTGTACAGCATTCCTCTAGCCTCAGTGAAAGATGTTACCAAGTTCCTGCGTGATATACCAGTTAACAAAGCCAGTGGAACAGACAATCTATCGGCACGGATGCTCACAAGTTAGCTGGCCCAGCAGTCGTTTACTCACTGTTCTGCCTCATTAACTGCTCGGTAACTATGTGCTCTTTCATAAGGGTGACGATACAATGTACATCGGACATGGATAACTACCGTCCAATTTCCACTTTGCCGGTCATCGAGAAGCACGTGCACATGTCTCTGTACGGTTATCTCTGTACAAAGAATCCGCTCTACAAGTACCAATCAGGTTTTAGAACAAATCACTCGACGGAGACAGCCCTCATCACACTCGTCGATCAGCTGCTACTAAATATGCGGATGCCAACAAGGCTACGACAGCTGTTTTAATCGATTACCGTATCGCATTTGACACTTTATAAGTCATACAATGCACGAGGGGTATTAGTGATTTAAAACGTCCCGCGAGCCGAGGGGCAATGTAAATCACTAATACCCCGAAATGCCATCGTATAAGTTTGTAATACTTTGATATCCGAGCAAGCGAACTAATCTGCGAGAAGTTTACTTCTCCCTGCCAGAAGTAAACACATCGCAGTTGAGTTGGTTTCCAAAACATGTTATTATTGCTTCCCCTGGGGACAAGTGTGTTGTTTTTCAGAATAGCAGTAAAACACAATGTAATTATGTGCTTGACTAAATACTCAAAGGTCATGCATATATCATTTTAAGTATCCCACATGGAAGCGGATTTCTGAAATGAAGAAAAGAAGGTGCAGATTGAAATACGTGATCCCACATAGATTACCTTGAAGGGTTTGACGAAGACATGTCAGTTTGGGTTCAATTATTTCACCCGGGAGTGCAGGGTTAGTCGTGCCAGAGGGGAGCAAGAATTGATGGTTTTGCACTTTTCATGTCCAGCCTGCATTATATTCTAATTTTTCCATCGTCAACTAAATTTCCTGACGGGAAATTTATAAGACAATAACCCTCACTAAATTTTCCTGCCAGCTGGGAAATTCAGTGGTTTAAATGTGCCTCGAAGAACAAAAGAATCCTAGGCGATCATGTTATTATGTAAATTATACGGTGTTAGTGTAGAAGTTAGAGGCATACGATTTCTGTCCAAACGCATCTATGCGTTTTCATGGAGGGCCATTCCTTGTCGATGCTTCCCCTAACCTCTGGAGTCCCTCATACAGTAGTCTGTGCTTGGACCATTACTGTTTCTCATATTCATTAATGACCTCTCACATGAAATTGGAGAAGCAATTGCCCATATTTATGCGGATGATACAACGCTCACAGCCGCTTGTGATTGGTCAAAATCCTCTGAACTTGGCAGTACTTTGACCTTCTCTTTGGGCAGCATTGCTGATTGGAGAGCGGAACAAAATTTGGCTATATCCATCAGTCCAAGATGAATTCGGTACTTTTTGTTAATGCCCAAGAACTAAACTGTCATTACATGTGTACTTTGCATGGATCTGAAACACCTATATTCCGAGTCAGATCACGATATTTGGGGGTATTTTATTCTATTTATTCAAGATATTACACATTTACAGTTACATGTTTTTTTTACATTGACATTAATACTGATATTAATAATTTGTCAATATAAATACAATATGTTATGTTGCAATACACACTAACAAATAGTATAAAAAAAACAAATCAGAAGGTCAATACGAAGATAAAAATAACTAAATTAATTGAATAACTAAATAAATGAATGGATCTGAAACACCTATATCCCGTGTCAGATCACAAACTTCTTGGTGTTATACTGGAGAAAGATACTTTCGAAGAACATGTTGAGGTCCTATCTAAGAAAGTGTCTAAGAGAATCAGACTTTTAAAACGCATCAAAACCTTCATTCCCTATGAAGAAAGATTAAGTTTTTTTATAATTCGCAATAATCAAGCCTGTCACTATGTATGGTGCTTGGTGTGTGCCCTTTGTAGCCAGGGTAACCTAGATACAATCCTAAAAACTACAAAAGCGTATTGCCTGTGTCATTCTCAAAACTGACATTAGGGCCAGATATGTGCCACTTTTCAGTAAGGTTCAACAACAACAACAACAACAACAACGCTTTATTTGTACCATGAAATAGCAAATTTACATAAGTAAACATAAGAAAGAAAGAGATATTCTGGAAATCTGGTACTAGCTACCTGAAATAACCATATAGGGCTAGACAAGTCAGGCAGCTAATTATTTTACATACAAGATTTATGGTCAAAGCGAACAAGGGCACAAAGAAACAAGTAGTTGGAAAAAATATTTCTTTATAAAAATAGAGTAAATATATACTTGAGAGAGGATGAGAGAGAGAGGAGAGTTAATATGTATTAATAATGTTAAGTTTAAGTTTCTTTTTGAAAGTTAATCTCTTAAGAGATTTTGTATCGTTATTAATAGAGTTCCATATTTTTGCACCTTGAAATCTAATATTAAATTTTCCATAATTTGTTCTTATTGAAGGAAGAGAGTAGGAGGACCTAGAAGCAAGTCTTGTATTATATTTGTGTATTTTGTTGACTGGAATAAAAAAGTTATTGAATGCCAGAGGCAGATTACCTGATTTAAAGTCATACATAAATAATGCATTATGTAAAAATACAAGGTCAAGAAGTTTAATGATATTTAAGGTTTTGAAAAGGGGTTTAGAGTGGTCTTTATAATTGGAAAAGGTTATGATTCTCATGGCTCTTTTTTGTATTATAATAATTGGATTTAGAGTTGAGATATATGTATTTCCCCAAGCAACTATTCTATAGATCAAAAATGGATAAATTAAAGAATAATATAGGTTGATAAGAATGTTTAAATTGACAAAGTATCGAATTTTAGATAATATACCAATACTTCTTTTAATTTTCTTTGTTATGTAATTAACTTGAGATTTCCAATTTAAATGCGAGTCTATCATTATACCTAAATATTTTATATTTTTTTCATTCTTTAGTGACTGTTTATCGATTATCAAGTTAACTATGTAATTTAACTTTTTTTGTGGCGGGTGAAAAATAACAAAATTAGATTTAGTGATATTTAAAGACAGTTTATTAACACACAGCCAATTGTAAACTTCTTGTAGTTCTTTATTAACAGTTAATTCAAGTGTTGATAAATTCTTATTGGCATAAAATAAATTAGAGTCGTCAGCAAATAGATGAAAATCAAATATGTTAGAAGATTTATTAAAATCATTGATATATAGAAGAAACAAGAGTGGTCCAAGGACCGATCCTTGTGGGACCCCACAGGAAATTTGTTTATAATCTGACACAACATTTCCAATTGACACAATTTGTTTTCTGTCTTTGAGGTAGGAGCAAAACCAGTCTTTTGTAATTCCTCTAAAGCCATAGTGTTCAAGTTTCATTATTAGAATCTCATGATTTACGGTGTCAAAGGCTTTACTAAAATCTAAAAAGATTCCACAAGAGTAACAACCATCTTCAATAGATTTTTGTATTTTATCAGTAATTGATAAAATTGCTTGAACTGTAGAATGCTTTTGACGAAAGCCAAACTGTTTGGTATATAAGATATTTTGTTTATCAATATAATTCATTAATCTCTTAAACATCAGCTTTTCTAAGATTATGTTGAATATAGATAGCAATGAAATAGGACGATAGTTGCTAAGATTGGTTTGTGATCCTTTTTTATAAACAGGAATTACTCTGGCGAGTTTGAAGTTATCAGGAACGAGACCAGTGTCAAAAGAACAATTGAATAAAATTTCTAATGGCTTTGATAGAAACTTTTTCAAAAGTTTCAGCACTTTTGTTGAGATACTAAAGGGTCCACTTGCTTTATTTGGATTTAAGGTAGTAATTACTTCCTCAATTTCTTCAGATGTAGTTGGAAAAAGATAAAAACAGTTAGGTTTTTGAGGAGCTAGATAATTAAGTGGTGATTTATTTATTGGTGGAATAAGATTGGCTAGCTCGTTACCTATGTTAGCAAAGAATTCATTAAAAGCATTTGCAATAGATTTAGTATCAACTAGTTCGACATTATCTTTGACAATCTTTGCTGGTATATGACTTATTCTGGGTTTAAGCGTTATGATCTGTTTGATTCCTTTCCATATATTTTTTATATTATTACTATTGTTATTGAAGTAATTATTATAGTATGATTTTTTGCTAATCCTTAGTAGGTGATTTAATTTGTTTCTATAAGATTTATATTTAGAATGATAATATGCTGAGCCAGTTTTAAGGTACTTCTTAAACAGATTATTCTTTATATTCATAGACACTCTAACAGCAGGGGTGATCCATGGTTTAGCCATTTGTTTAATTTTTTTCTTACTTAGCTGTCTTACCGGGATGTGTTTATCAATGATGTATGATATTTTAGAATGAAACGAGTCAAATATTTCATTAACATCATTAGTCTCTGGCAGCTGTGAACTCCAATCAACAGCCTTAACTTCTTCAATTAATACAGATTCATTAAAGTGTGAATAATCTCTCTTGTATATTTTGATATTACTTGGAAGATTGGAGAGTTTATTAATAATCAAAAAGTTAGGAAGATGGTCAGTGAGGTCATGTAAGATATTTCCACTCATTGTGAGATGTTCAGCTGAATTAAAGAATATATTATCAATAAGGGTGGCTGAATGATCAGTTAATCTTGTTGGTTGTAGAATTTGGGGAAAAAAGAAATATGACCCTAGAGTATTAATAAAATCATCTGTTGCTGAATGAGTTTCAAAATTCAGTAAATTAATGTTGAAATCACCCATAATAGTACAATACTTGTTTTCTTTACTGATTTTATCAATGATTGGATTTAGATAATTCATAAATGTATCAAGATTAGTACTATTGGGATGTCTATAAATGACACCACAAATTATATTACGGTCTGTTTGATTTTGAATTTCAATCCACAGTGATTCATACTCTTCCTTAGAGGTTGATAAATCTTTTCTAACAGTGAATTTGTGATGTCCATGGACGAAAAATCCAACTCCTCCAGCATTAGAGAGACTTGGTTGAGAAATAAATTCATAACCTGGAATTTGTGTGTTAAGTAACTGTTCATGATCTGTCTTAATTTTTGTTTCACTTAAGCCAATAACAGAGAAAGAGTGATTTAATTCTGTTAACATGCAAATAAAATTATCATGGTTTGCAGCAAGACTTCTAATGTTACAATGTAAAACCGAAAAAGGGTTATTTGCAAAGCAGTTATTAATTTCTTTATCATTATGGAAGTCATGTATTGAGTAATACTTAAAATTAGTTTGCGAAGGAACGTGTTGGTCGGCATCCAAATCAGAAAGGTGAGGCACATTGCTAACAGATTCTAGAATATCAAATCTAGGTAATAAGTCTAGCTTAGTTTTAGCCATTTGAGCAGAGCAAAGACATCTAGTATTGGAATTAAAGGAAAGATCTAGGAGCTCAGAATTTGTTAAATTTTGGAAAGGAAAAACCTCATTTTTACAATTTGCACATAACCAGAGATCACCGGTGAATGAAAAATAGTCATACATCTTACTTGACAATTGTGAACATTTTAAGTGATACCAGTTATGGCAATGATCACACTGGATTGCTTTGCAGTGCTCAAGAACTTTCTTTCTACATTTAGGACATTTTGTCATGAGTATTTAGGGTAGAGTTAATAAATATCATACTCTTACTTTAATATGTCCATAATTTAGATCAAGTAATGAGTTGGAATAGGAGCAATTTGCATATGACTGTTCACTAATCTGCAGCTCCGTTAGAGGCACTGAGGGCTTGAGTTTATTTGACCCAAGTGATGGTTTAGGGTTAAGGTAATTTGTGGCTGTTCGGGTTTCACTCACCATCTTCATCTGGGACATTGGGAGTTTCAATTTCAATCAGCCTCTTCAGATCCTTATTACTGGATATAAGTCTTGCAGGACTACTATTATCTTTACGAAGCAGGATCTTCCCAGCAGAGGTCCAGATAAACTTGAAGTTCAGGTCATATTTGGCTTTAAGGCAGGTTTTAAATAACGCTTTGTTCTTCTGTGTTAAGCTTTCTGAGATGAAGACCTTTTGTTCGGCGATTCTTATGAATCCAAGATCTTTTGTGGTTTTGTCTCGAAGCTCCCTTTTGGCTTTATAGAATCTGTCTCTTGTTCCTCGGCGGACGAATTTTACTATAATAGCAGGATCCCGGCTGTCTTGCTCGCGGCTTGACAATGGCCTTGTACCAGATAGGCGATGGCTTATAGAAATGTCATCTTCTTTCAACTCTACTCCAATCAGTCTTCCAAGATTCATGACAATATCGTTCGTAATTTCTCCGCACTGGTAAGGGATTCCTCGAATCTCTAGACTGTCTCGACGCGAGTACTGTTCCAAGTTGTTATTTTCATCCTTGAGGTTGATAAGTTCATTTGATGTCTTAAGTACTTCGGCTTTCAATCTTGCAGATTCTTTTGCAGCCTCTTTCGTCTCCCCTTCTAATCTTTTGACGTTCATAAGCAGCTCGTCGTATTTGTTGCTTAGAAAAGTGAGCGAATTCTCCATTCCTTTCACAGTCGCGTTTAATTCATCGATCTTGTTCATCAGTGGCTGGAGCTTTTCAATCTTGCTTCTCAAGGGCTGGAGCTTTCGGTCCAGTAGCTCTTCAATTCTCTCGATAGTTAAATTACTCTTGGCCATAATAGAAGGACGACACAAAACATTACTAGACAAGGAAATATGGGCAGGAAATACTAGGCTGAATGGAGCTCAGAAAAAAAGCCGCCATCTTGCTCCGCTGACCGCTGACACCGCGGCTTCCTTTTTACGAGGCCAAGATAATAGAAGTAGTATGAATAGAAGTAGTATATAATCTTTCCTAAATACTCCTGGAGTCCCAGGCCCTGGCCCAGACACAATAACAGCACTTTGTGGTGGTGGGGCCTGGTCCATGATATAATTTTGTTGAAAAGCAGAATCACACTGGAGCTGACTCTGACAGCCACTTAACATGTACACAATCATGTAGTACCTCATTATCATAAGTAACAAGGACTCCAGGCCCTCTCGTCCATTTAGGAAACTGTTTCTCTTTACACTACCTATTCATTGCATTCCTCGCATATTTTCTACATTTTAACCAGCCTTTTGATTTACATTATGTATAGATATTTTTATTGCTGTAATACATGTATATGTTACCTGTTTTTCGAGCACCACAAGTTGATCAGTGTTTGTACTGTTGAGTGTTACCCTCTATAAATGAAGTCTTATTATTATTATTATGTAGGATACATGGGCATGTAAAAAAAATCATGTGACCAATGACATCATCGTTATGACATCACCACCAAGTGATTCATGGGGACCCAATACCATGTCTGTCCAAAATTGAGCCGCCAGCTGCCATTAGAAGTTAGGGAGATACGGGTGTGTACTTAAAATCATGTGACCGATGATGCCATTGTTACAACAACACCACTAAGTGATTTATGGGAACCCAATACCATATCTGTCAAAGTTTGAGCCATCTGGTATTAGAAGTGAGGGAGATTGGGTATGTACTTAAAATCATCAATATGACATCATCAACTAAGTGATTTATGGGGACCTAATACCATATCTGTTAAAGTTTGAGCCACCTGCCATTAAAATTAAGTATTGAGCTAATTAGGCATCAAAACGTCCAAGGGTTTTACATCACTATTGGCGGGACTGAAATAAGTGCAAGTTAATGAGCATGCACATCTCCCACATTCCTCAAGTATATAAATATGCTCGCCTTCACTTTACAGTTAGTGGGAATTTCCTAGGAAAATCCTGGGAAATTCTTAGAAAAAATATCTAGCTGTTGAATATAAAACTTTCTATATAGCAATTAAGTTAACAGTGACATGCCTACTAAGAAAGATTTGACTGAAGCACAACTACAAGAAATTCAAGACCTACATGTTCTGGTGGTCATGCTTCTACAAAGGAGGTAAAAACTAAGTTTGGAATTGGTGCCAGCGGATTGCATAAAATTTGGAATCCAAAGAAAGGTAACTCCTTTGAAACACCCCCTAGAGAAGGAATGAGGCATAATGTATATAACATGTTCCAGAGGTTCAGAGCATGAGGAAAGAAACAAAGAAGAAGAGTTTGAACCTGAGTCCCAGTGGGCAATTGTTGGAGTGTTTCTGATACATGTAGTTCTTAGTGTCATTGGCTTAATTTCTAGGTTGTGATGAAATAAAAAATGAAATCGAAAGCAAAACCAGAGCCTGTGATCCCTCAAATGGAACAAATTAAGCAAGAATGAGGAAATGGAGGAGGAAAACAATAACTATATATTGCCTATATATTATATAGTTGTGCGAGCCTGAATTGTGTGGCAAATAGTGCAGAGTTCTCACAGGTCTGTTTTCCAAACCCCTGTCTATTAATGCACTTCTACAATGTATTTAGTTTAGGAAGATTCAGAAAATTCTGAAGAATGGGGGTTACGTACCCATGGAAGTCTCCTCGGCTCATTATGAACTTTTTAAGAATTACAATATGTACATGTAGGGTTAGACCCAGGTTTTTCTACACCCCAATAATTTATTATTTTGCATACAACGATTTGCTCAAAAAGTACCTCAAAACAGTGTCTCAAAAATACAGTGCTGATCTCCGTCCTGGAACTGTCAGTTTGTATACTACATGACCACATTACAGGACTGTATACACAATATTAATTTTTGCTTGTGATTAGTTTTGTATTGTAGGAATTAAATTTAGTTGACAAGAGCTAGGAGCTCTGTCCCCAATTATATAAGAAGTTCAATGGTTGGCTCCTTCTTCTTTCCTGAGATTTATACACTGAAAAATAAAAGAATGCCATCTAATGTACTTACATATAATGGGCAGTCTGTATTAATATGTGGCCATCTGTGTTCACCAGTCACTGTATTGTAAAAGAAAAGAACCTCTCCCGACTTGCAATAATATTTCTCCCAATTTGACTCCATCTTTCAAATGATATAATTTTATTTCACCTGCAAAGATAAACAGGATTTAAAGTTGAGTCTTATTTAATGAAAATGCAGCATGATACATGCATGTAAAGAACACTAGAGACTATATATTGACTTCTCTAGAGAGGGTCTTTATTATACGAGCTAACCATTTCAAAAACAAGTTCCCAGGTAAATGACAGAAGTTAATTCTCAATCGCCTAGGGCTAAGTGTTCACAGGTAAACAAGAGAAAAATAATTTTGAGGTCTTATGGGTGTTGAACCCTGGCTATACCTTAATGTTAGCAATTAACCAACTTGATAACCACAACATATGCGAACATCCTTACTCAAAGTGTGACAAAGAGCAATTTCACTATCTGTTTAGCAATTCCTGTCCATATTTTTAAGAATGCCAAATTCGAAGACCACACATGCTTATTTATATAGAGCTATTTCAAAAAGCCTGTCATGACCAGACCAAAAGTGAGAAAATTGGTAGAAGGCCAAATTATTGCTGTCTACTACGATCATGTACATATATAAGGAGAAGTGAAATATGTACATTTTAAATCAAGCAATTAGCAAGAACAGATGGCATGATTTTAGAATGTAAATCTACTATCAAATTTCCTTTCAGTCTGCATGGTCAGGTACATGTAGGCTTTAGTCATATTGGGAGACAACATTTTTTTAATACCTGTAACAGCATAAATGCAATATACTGTACAGCATATATGCCTGTAGATTATTAATATGTACATGTACTTAGGTTATTGCTGTGTAGAGTTTACAGTTAGTTTTGTAGGGCAGTTTATTACCTGGCACCTTTTAATTAATTATTATTAGTTATTTTTAGCTGCTGGCATGCAGTTACAATGTAGATTTTTGTCTGCATGCAATAATCAAATATGAAAGCAATATATTTTAAATTACATATACATGTACCTACCTTCGTAGACATTAAAACAAATAACTGCATTCCTTGTATTTACTTTTTGATTACTGTAGTAATTGTTTTAAAGTTTTATTAGACTGCATGAGATGTAAACACAATTCTAATACTACTTCTGATGTCATCAAAGGTGCATTTGCATCTATTTATTGAAAGGTAATTTAAGATCTCAGTGCTGAGAATACATTCAATTTCATATTATACAGTTAGAGTAAATGCTCTGATCGACTGTTACTAAACATATTAATTTCTGTTTCATTGAGTTTTTCACTATCTGGTTTCCTTTATGCATGGCTGTCATTACGTTTTTAAGTTGCTGGAAAACTGAGATGCATGTACAATGTAGCTGGTCTTTTTGTGCAATAACAACTCGGTAGCTGGCAATCATCATCATATACATTGCTGGCAATAATATTAACAGTAGCTGGCTTCTGACAGCCCTGCATGTTTATGTTATTCAACAAATACTCATTGTTGTGAAAATGTAACTACATTGTAAAATAATTTTGAGAGTTGTTCCAGACTCTTTGAGGATCCTGAAATAATCCTCAAGGATCCTGGAACAACCCTCAAGGATCCTGTAAAAATAATCCTCAGGGTTCCAGGAACAAGCCTCAAGGATCCTGGAACAATCCTCAAAGATCCTGGAACAATCCTCAAGGATCCTGGAACAATCCTCAAGGATCCTGTAAAAATAATCCTCAAGGTTCCTGGAACAATCCTCAAGGTTCCTGGAACAAGCCTCAAGGATCCTGGAACAATTCTCCAGGATCCTGGAAAATCTTTGCAAGGAAATGCCAGGATCCTGTAAGGAACCCTCAATTAATCCTGGGTAGGATCCTTAGGATCTTGTACATGTACATACAGGATCCTGCAAGGTTTTTCACCACTGGGAGTAACACTTGAATATCTCGAGTAGTCAATGGCACACAAAGCATAAGGCCGGGCATTCATGCTGTACTGCCTCTAAAGATGTTATGTGCTGTTTACTCAACTTGAGGTCTCACTAGAGAGTAGTAAGCCTGTTGCTGGTTTAACCTGTGTGCTGCATTGTGATAGGGTTCTATGTAAGATGCGTAGTATTATCATCAGGCCTTGCCCTAGTTAACATACTTAACATGGGTGTCCCTGATTGCATATATCATCTTGTATGAAGACACCACAATATTTGTGGCTTTTTAAATGTATGGAGGAATAAAATGGTACATGTACTGATGTAGGCATGTGTTGATTACAACCAATACCATTTGTTTCAAGATTTATCTATTATTAATAAAAATGGGTCAGTTGACTGAACTTGGATAAATCTTGCTTGACAGCCAAGGGCTTAGGGGTAATTACCCACCTAATCCTTTAAATTTACAATGGTCCATTTGTGAATCCTCCACCCTGACAACTGACTAGTGCATGCCTCAAGGCTCCTGAAACGTGCTCGATTCAAAGGAATATTATGTCAAACTTCATACATCAATTCTACATAACACTTCCGAGACCTTTGATAAACCATTCAAGCGAACGTTTTAAGAACAGTCGATAAAACAGGAGAAAACACTTACCGAGAATCAATACACATCTAGTTGTTGTTGGAGGAGTTCGGGGGAGATACAGAGGAAGAGAAGCACTGGGTTCTAGTGATGTGCGCAATGTGTTATGGGTAAAATGAAATGGTTAGTAAGAAATAGTAAGGTTGGGAACCCTTACTTTTTCGCCCCAGGGTCCCTCACGCGCCAACATGTTCGGCCACAGGGTTCCCAACCTTACTATTTCTTACCAACTAGAGATGCCTGCCGTGGAGGCTACGACTTGGCGTTATGGACTAAAACGAGTGCAATTACACGGGTCGCGAACATGTTTGCACAGGTTTATTCAACACTTAAAAGGTTTTGTAAGCACGCGAGCCAATCTAAATGGGGCTGTTTGAGTAACAGCCTATCAGCTTTTAGCGCGCGAAAAAAAACTTTTTTCCGTGTGCGCCCGCCCCCGACATTGGACTTCAGCTGAGGCTGAGGTTTCTTCTCAATATCTTCTCTCAAGATTTTCTTCAAACAGAGCAGTAAGGTAAGCGAAAACAAACCTTTTTTGTTCGTGTTAGCCGTCGTATAATAAACAATTTATTACACGAAGAGTTGTGTAATACGGCTGGGAATTTTTACTCGTCAATTTTATTTGTTTTCGCCTTTCAGGCTCGAAAAAATAAAACCGACTCGTAAAAATACCCAACCGTATTACACAACTTTCTGTATAATAACCTCTTTTTATGTCCTCTTTTAGGCCGCGTCAGGCAAAAAGGGCCCGGACGACATTATATGTAAATGTCTGTTGAAATTGTACCATGTGTTTTATAATTGTGGTACGATTACAATATGCATCGCGAGCGCCACATTGTGCTACTAACTAGTAGTGTTGATTTCATGAAACTGACCAGTGAAATCGAAGACGAATTTTACGATATTTTACACGAGGGTGTGATCACAATTTTAGCAGGCGCAAATGGTTCCTTATCATCAGACGATTGTTTCAAGGTGTAACTTGTACTATTGCTAAAATCATATTATGAGCTACGGGGAGTAGAATGACTGCAGAAAATATTTTTTTGGGAAAAAGTGATCATCTTGTTTATGTTATTCATTTTTTACCCTTTAATGCCAGCTGGTATAAATGAATGTCATTCATCAAAATCATCCTATAGCGCTTCTCGTCAAGAATACAATTCAATCTTCAGCCTGTTATTAGGAACACCGTTGTAGGAATTATTTAACTTGAATGTCGTCCGGGCCCTTTTTGCCTGACGCGGCCCAATTATAGTAATTAACAAATAGACCCGCAGCCGGAAGCTGAATTGTTTTAGTATAAACTAACTATTTATAAACAATATTAGAACGAGTCTGAATACACCTTAAAGAAACTTGAGAATTTAGCACAGTTTTTAAGTGATATTTTGTAGGAAGAGAGTACAGTGGAACCCCGATATAACGAAGTCCCCGATATAACGAAGTAATTCTTTTGGCCAGCCAAAATTACAGCAGTTTGTATGGCTTTAAACCCCGATTTAACAAAAAAACCGCCGGAAGCGGAAATTTTACCACGATATAACGAATAATCATTGTGATGTATTGAACAACGCGTCAATTAGCCTGGCCGAAACTTAAACTTAAAATATCTAATAGTCAAATCAGACACAAAAGAATGTACTGTACAATGTATTTGGAGTGTAATACTGTAGTGGCGTATTACGCTAATATCTACTATATTTAACTGGTCAAGTTTAAAATCACTCTATGTCGCAACCCCGATATAATGAAGTTTTGGGTGTTTTTTCAGGAACTTCGTTATATCGCAGATATCGGGGGTTCGTTTATAACGCCGACTCCCCGATATAACGAAGTAATTCGCTCGGTCCCTTGCACTTCGTTTTATCGGGGTTCCACTGTATTTGCGGGGCCGTTCTGCAGTTGAGCCTAGACCGTATATTTGGTCTCTCTTTTCAAAGCGTATTATTCATTTCCAAATGTGCTTTTAAAATGTAATTCCAAGATACTTCAGCCTAGCAAAGCAGCAGCTAGGAATTATTGCACGTAAGGCATAATGATCATTTAAACTAAGAAAACTAAGAAAACTAAGAAAAGGCATGGGTGTTTACTTCAGGTTAAACCTCAAATTATCTATAAAACTATTTGACACTAATTAAACCTATATATTGTATGGGGAGGGAAATCTGTGGAGCTGATGACAAAGATCGCTTAAACCAGAACGACCCACTCGTGTAAGATGTTCCTTGGTACAATCAAAACATATTCAAATAATGGGCGCAGAGCTCAACTTGGACGGTTTCTAATTAGGGTAGAATATACATTACTGGAAAAAATAGTAATAAAGGTAGATTGTGCACTTTCAAAACTTGCATGCCTATTTAGATTGCCTTCACTCGCCGAAACCTGTCTATTGGGGAGAAAAACATAAGACTGAGTAGAATCTACAGACTCGATTTTGGCATTAATTGCTATCACAACAAGAAATATCTAACTATCAAGAATTCCTATCACAAATTAAACCGAGATTGCAGGACATTGGGTAAGCGATGCCTTCAATGACCAAAGAAAAAAAAACCTCCATGGCAACAAACGTAGAACATATACATGGGCGTAGCTGCCTTTAAGCCAGGAAGCCCGGGATTACAAACTTTCTGGACATGTCTATTATCCGAATATTCATTAGCCTACGTATAGCCGTTACACGTAGGCTAAACATTCATTAGTCTGTTCTTGATTCCCTCACCCTCACCAACGGGATTACAAACCAAAAATGGCTAGCTACGTCCCTGATATAGATACGTTTAAAACTAGCTACGAGCTAGAAACATCACTAATATCAAGAAAAGGACTGCTCTAACCAAACTTAGAATAAGCAATCACTGCCTACAAATCGAAAGAGCAAGATACACTAGGTTATACGAAACGCGAAAAAGAATATGCCCAACATTCACTGATGTAACGAAAGTATAGAAGACGAGTTCCATTTTATTGTTAATTGCGAAACATATGATATGATAAGAAAAGGTTTCTGTCGCACACTTTAAACCACAAAAAAATGCAACACAAGATGCATGTCCGTTGAACAATTGTTTAATTTGATCATTAATGCACCCATGGAAGTAGCTCATTAATAGCAGCTAAGTATATTTATGAATGTGCATGCATGACCCTAAGACTACAAAGATTTCTAATTGATCTCCAAATTTACTGTCAGAACAGTCTTGACGCTGTCGATTCATAACTATTCTCAATCTTTTTCCCCCGGCTAGCGCTTACTGTATTTGGTTAGTTATATTATTAACGATTATTAGTAAAGTACAGTAAAGTAAAGCAACTTTATTTAACGTACGTAACTCGTGACAGTCTAGTGAGCCTGATAAACTTGAGGCCGACGGGAGTCCTACAATTTTAGGTCCTTATCCGAGAAGACGTGAAGGTCTAACCATTTGCAGATGTTTCACAAAGGCAGCACCTTCTACTCAGTTATTTTAAGACCCTGGGTGTTGGTCCGGCAGGAAACATTGATCCGCGACCTCCCGCGCAACACACCGAAGCTTAACCACTGAGCTAACCGGGAGGCGGTGTGAAACCGATGTACCGTTTGTCGTACAAGGTGCTTATAACTATTTGTTGTTGTTGTTGTAGGGGTATGTCCCATGCGAAAGGGTATGGTTTTTAAGCTGTTTTAGACTGAAATAAGGTAACAAATTTCGCATTTTTAGTCTAGAATAGGGTACGATCTTCACAGGGAAGTATGAGACATATATTTCTCTTATTATGACATAGACTACAGGTCTGCAAAAGGATATGGAAGATCATATATTTTGGTGTGAAATAGGGTCATGGTTTTGAGGCCCGGGCGGCACACTGCCCCCTCCAGAATTAATTAAGTTTTGATTGACGATCGGCTAAATGCAATTTTCCAAACAAGACTTGAAACTTTCAGGCTCGAACTTCAACGAAAACGGTAATAATTGGTAGAATGCGAGCGGAAATAAAGACGGTCTTAAACTATGACGCGGGATATTCAAACAAGGGTATTGCCTGTTGCAATTGTGCTTTAGAGATTTATTTGGGTGCAGTTTTGCTTCAAGAATGCTATGCCAAACCAAGCTTACTTTTGAATGATAAACTTGAGGCCGACATGGGACCTACGATTGTACATCCTTACCCGAGATGTAATAACGACGTGCAGCGAAGTTTTCCAGTTAAACTCGGTTCGACTGGTGTTTCGATCTCGTGATCAAACACAAGTACGAGTGTTTGATATGGCATCTCAAACGAACATACCCGATTAGAAAGAAAACGAAGAAAGTTTGGATAATTGATGCAAGTGTGTGATTTTCTTAAAAATATTCTCATGAATTATTCATGAGTTTGAGATTTGAAGGTATCACCATTTGCAGTTCGAGATTATTGCACAGTTACCACCTACTCGCCTTGAGTATAGTTAAGAGTTTAATGAGTTTAATGATTCATATTAATGATATTGTTAGAAATTACAATGTCAAGCCGAAGCCAGAGGCTCATTTGGCAACTAGGTCAAGGTACAGTGATTTAGAAAAAATACATTGTCATGTAGGCTACTGATGAATCACAATTATAAAAGTTATTAATCACAATAAAGGGAAACAAAAAAAAAGAAGAAGCTATTTCTAGTACATATTGATTGAATATTACAAAGGGTAGAGTGGTGTAATTAAAGTAACATTTATATTACATAACTATTACATTAATGCTACATAAATACTATATAAGTACTACTACCAATGCATTAAATAACTAAGTAAACATATTTTAGTTCAGAGATACATACATACATATCTTTAATATAAGTTCCCAGAAGGGCTTTTCAACATATATTTACAAATGAATTAAAATAAGTTAAACTAGGAGAAACTATAAATTTGTTAAAATACTTATCGATAAAATTGCGTAAAAACTACATATGATCTAAAAACTATCTAAGATTAAAAACTATTACATTGGATTCAGTCGTAATAAGAAGCTAATAATTTGGACTTAAGAGCTCTCTTAAATTGAGGAAATGAAGTCGACGCTTTAAGTGTGCTATCTAAGGCATTCCAAATCTTAACACCTCTGTAACTAAAGGACCTCTGACCGGATGCTGAGTTACATTTAGGAATGTTAAGGTCGCCGCAATTTCGAGTATTGCGCTGGTGTATACTGGATCTCTTGCAAAACTTATCCGATAAGTAGGATGGCGAAAGCCCATTTAAGCATTTAAAGGTCAATAAAATGTCTCTGAGATTAACAGTTTCTTTAACCGGTAGCCATTGAAGGTGGCGCAATATAGGTGTGATATGGTCAAATTTGCGTGCGCCAATTATTATTCTGGCTGAGAAATTCTGCACAAGTTGCAGTTTCTTTAAGTTCTTATCGGAGGTATTAGCCCAAACCGATGAACAATAAAATAGTTTGCTTAGAACAAGGGCATTAACAATCGTATTTAGAGTTTCGGAATTGAATAGGTGTTTTACTCTGTTGATTTGACACAAACTCGCCATACATGATGAGACAAGTTTTGTGACATGGGCATCATAAGTTAGATTGGTGTCAATAATCACGCCTAAGTCTTTAGCTGAAGATACTGGAGTTAACTGCTTTCCTAAGAGTTCTACATGTATATCCAGGGGGGTCTGCTTCAGCATCTGTCGAGTGCCTAGATGTAATAGCTTGGTCTTGTCTGCGTTGATGAGTAAGCTGTTATCACAGCACCATTTTCCAACTCTCTGCAGATCTTCCACGAGTTTCTGGGTGCTGTCTTCCATATCACTTCTTGGGAATGATATGAATAGTTCAGAATCATCAACGTACGACTTAAGTAAGCAATGACGGGCGATGGAAGGGAGGTCATTTATGTAGATGTTGAACAGCAATGGTGACAAAATAGCTCCTTGTGGGACACCATTCCGCAATGGAAGTGAGCTAGAGACACTGGGACCAATACGAACAGCTTGTCCCCTTCCAGTAAGATAACCCTCGAACCATTTGGAAGCGACTAGAGAGACGCCTACCCCGAGAAGCTTGCGCAGTAGAATCCGATGGTTAATACTGTCAAACGCCTTAGACAGGTCCAGTAGAACAAGTGTGGTCACCTTTTTTTGGTCCATTGCGCTAAGGACTGAATCTGTAGTATATATATTGAGTGTCTCAGTGGAGTGGTACTGGCGGTTTCCGCTTTGATGAACGTTAAGACGTTTGTGCTGTGATAGATAGTCAGAAAACTGAGTCAGTGCTACTTTCTCGCAGATTTTAGAAACGACTGGTAAGAGTGATAATGGACGGTTGTTCGTAGGATCTTCATGGTCACCCTCCTTTAGCAGTGGTATAACCTCAGCTTGCTTCCAATTTTCAGGGTAAGTAGAAGTCATCAGGGAACAGTTGATGATATCAGTTAACGCAGGTAAGATGTGCAGTAAGGAGTCCTTGATGACCCGAATGGAAATCTTATCCGGTCATGGTGCTTTATTCGATGGCATCAACATAATTATATTATGTAACTCGCTGTATGACACTGGTTTGAAGTAGAAGAGTTCAGTTTCAGCATATACCGGAGTATGGGTGGGGATTTCTGTAGTGGTACTGTTAACGTTGGACAATAGCTGGTTGGCAGCTGCAGCGGCTTTCTGACCCACGGAAGTAAAGAATTCATTGAATTCTCTAGCTACTACTTTAGTATCTTTGGTATAGAGTGGTCTTGTGGAGAGCTTGCAGGGGAGACATTTGCGAATTACCTTCCACATGGAGCCAGTATTGCTCTTGTGTGTATTGATCTCCTCCTGTATGTGCTCAGACTCGGCCTGTTTTAATTTAACTTTAACAGTGTTCCTTGCATTTCTGTAAGATATCCAATCAGTAGGATCGCGAGTGATACTATAACGTTTATGTAGGCGGTCTCTACTTCTCATACTCTCCTTGATTTCCTTGTTAACAAATATAGCCGAGCGGTTACGTATTTTCACTGTTTTCATAGGCGCATGCCTGTTAAGAACATCTAAAAATGATTTATTGAAGATAGACAGTTTCTGATTCACCTCTGTGACATTAAATAAGTTATCAAATGAGACTTGGGAGACGGCATCCGAGAAAATGTCAGAGTTATAGTTCCTATACGATCTCACGTAAATGTAGGAGGGTGGTGGCTTGGGTACTTTTAAGTTTAACGTGCAGTAAACAAGGAAATGGTCACTGATACACACGTTGACGACGCCACTTTCTTCAACGAGATCTTTATCCGATACAAGGATAACGTCAATGAGTGATGTAGATGTATCAGTAATTCTGGTGGGCTCGGTTATAACTTGAGATAAGTTTAGACTACTACAAAAATCATCAATAGCTTTGTGATCACATCCTGAATTGAGGAGATTACAATTTAGATCGCCCAGAATGATGATGGGTTTTCCATGAACTAGGGCATCACTATAGCTAGGCATAAGGTCATCGTTGAAGCAGCTAAGAGGACAGTTTGGAGGCCTGTAGGAGACGCAGATAATTACAGACTTAGTTTTCTTGTTTTGTACTTGTAGCCATAACTGATGTAAGCCTGTGTCGGAAATTTTAGTTAGGTTCTTTAGTACTATTCCTTTGATATTATTTTTCAAATATATGCATACACCGCCTCCAGGTTTATGGAGTCGGTCGAGTCTGAATAATTTATAGCCTTCTAGCTCAACTTCAGCATTTGTAACAGTAGTGTTAAACCATGTTTCGGACACTGTTAAAATATCGAGTTCTGTATCTGCAACTAGAGATACGAGAGAAAGGAAATAATTATTAAGTAGTTTCTTATAATTATATGGTTTTAGAGAGATTCTCGAAGTTGTAATGGAAGAGACTTCCAAATGGTGGGTCCTTGAACGCGAATTGAGTAAGTCACAGAAGTCAGTTTGTGATGACGAAGATGTAAATCATCTTTATGTCAAGTAAAACAATGGTGAAAATCATAATTGAAATTAAAAAGTAAGGATATTGTGGATGGTTATGAAACCTAGCGACCTTCAGTTCTTTGTTATAGGTCTTTGTTCGCTAGTTTCATCAGTGACCGTGCACAAAACACATGCAATAGATATTGGAATATGTTAATCAATCGGCCAATAGAAACGCGTGGATTCAGTTGTTCAAGGGGACGCTAATGAAGTATGACTGTGCACAATCGTTTGTCTTACCCCTCAGCCTGCAGAACAGGCGCATTTAGAAGAAACTCCAGAAAGTAGCTGTTGCGAGCGAAGCGAGACGCGAGAGAAAATAAGCGCCTGCCGCCGCCATCTTACGGAAATTTGAATTCTGCCCTTTTCCGCATGGATTAACATGATTATTAAACATGTCAATCAAACTTTGTGTGCTCGTAACTTTGTCGGTATCTAATATATGTAGCCAAAACATTGCACAGTTCATTGATATTACCTTTTGTTCTCCTGTCCAAGTCTCTACAGTGTGGGATTTATTCACGACTACGGCCTCTATAAATTCGCTCAGTCCTCGCTCAGTTTTCCTTCATCAGTTCATTTACTCGACCCTGACTGACTCTTTCACTCGAACCGGCAGGTTTAAAGTACAGGGCCGGGTTGTTCAAAGCCCGATTAGTGTTAATCCTGGATTAACTCTGCACAAAACCTATTGGTTGTCATGGAAATTAACCCTGGATTAGCACTAATCGGGCTTTGAACAACCCGGCCCAGGTCACAATTCACAGGTCAGGTTATTAATTCTAAGACAGATCCTAACCCTAACCACAAACCTAACCTTAACCATCGGACGAGTTCACAGGTAAACGATGGGTTCTGTACAGCACCCGAAATGATCCCGTGCCCCAAATGATCCCGAACCTGAAATGATCCCCAAATCGTACCCGAAATGATCCCAAACCCGAAATGACTCCCATCAAGTACCTGAGATTGATCCCGAAATAAATTTGGGAACGGACCTGGATTGGAGGGTAGAATTCCGGAATAGGTAAAACGATTTTATACTTTCTTGAAAAGAAGACAAACAACACAAACAAAAACAACATGACGTCATTGTTCACGTGATTCTGATGAAATTCGCTAATATCTCGTTAAGCAATGTTTAGTACTGTTTACAGCTAGGAGCATCAGTTGTAAGAACATATTACTTCTAAAACAAGTCTCAGTTTGTGAGTCAAGAAAAGCGTGATTTTACTACGGGCCAAAAAAAAACACTTAAAAAGTTTCCTTATTTGGAATGATTGACAGGTTAGCGGCTTTCCACAGAACAAACACTGAGAAGCCATTTGTGTCGAATTTAGCGACGATCTTAATATGCTAATTTGGACCTTCAATTAATAAGATGACCCTCAAAACCGTCAAGACAATGGAGATAAACTGCCTCAGTTTTGAGTAAAAGATTCTCAAATATGACCTATTTTCACGTCAACGATAGACTTCTTTATAGTAGCAACAAACCAAGAGACCATGGTCTCTGGTAATAAACCCATGAGCTAAGAATAAAACTGCATTTGCATGCCTATCATTCCGTAGCACCACGAAAGGTAATTTTATTTGGTTCCACATGTGCTTTGTACGCTTCATACCTCAAATCATATTAAATAATAACTCACCTTGATATTTTCTTTCTTGGGCGTATCACCATTATCTCCTCCTCTCACGTGTTACGACACATCGCGAAGTAAAAAATGGCTTTTCAAATGTTTGTTCTGTGGAAAGCCGCTAATCTATCAAACCTGAAGGAAACGTTTTAAGTGTTTTTTGGCCTGTAATAAAATCACATGTTTTTCTTGACTCACAAACTGAGCCTTATTTTAGAAGTAATATGTTCTTGCAATGCTCAGTCCTACTCCTAGCTGTAAACAGTACTAAACATTGCTATTAGCGAACTTCATCAGAATCACGTGACCGATGACGTCATATTGTTGTTGTTTTTGTTTGTGCTGTTTGTCTCCTTTTCAAGAAAGTATTAATTGTTTTACCTATTCCGGAATTCTACCCTCCAATCCAAGTCCGTTCCCAAAATTATTTCGGGATCATCTCAGGTACTTGATGGGAGTCATTTCGGGTTGGGGATCATTTCGAGTACGATTTGGGGATCATTTCAGGTTCGGGATCATTTGGGGCATGGGATCATTTCGGGTGCTGTACAGTTCTCACACACCTAGAGCTAGGGTTCAGACCTGTGCATTGTGAACTGTACTTTAAACCTGCCTCACTCGAACAGCCCCTGACAGCAGAAGCGAAAATTACTTTAGGAAACTCCGTAATTTCCTTCAGTTATACGTCTAGATCGTAGAGGGAGATGGCTTTTAAGTCCCAGTGTATTTAGTTTCGATTAACTGATCCTTCACAATGACAATGCCGCAGCGCTAAGTCCTGTCTGACTCGACTTCCACGGCAAACAGTTGGAAAATAAGGCTTTTACCTATTGGTAAAACCGCCAAAATATCTCGCCTAGAAATTACAAATGTAGACTATTCACTGCCTGCTTTGTTCTTCTGAATACCTTCCTGGATTAACGCTCAACCGCTCGATCACTTCTCTCTTGTCGCCGCCATTTCAGTCAGTTCGCAGGAGAAATGTGCGACATTTCGTGACACATGACAGCTAATTGACCAATCAGTATATCCCGTTCAGAATCTGAACGGGAAATGAAAATGCATAAGGGATGACTGCAGGCCCTCCTTCTCCTCTCTCGTGCCAGTCTCCTTTTTCCATTTTCACGCGGCCAAATTATTTTCTCACTTCCTTTGCGTTGAAATAACACTAAGGGCCTGTTTCGCAGGCTACTTACCCCTTCCAACATTAATAAAGGGCAGCCGGGGTGGCGCAGTGGTTAAGCGCTTCGCCTCTCCCCTCTGTGGCCCAGGTTCGATTCCCAGAAGCGGCGCCATAAGCGAGTTGAGTTTGTTGGTATCTCGCCCTTGCTCCGAGGGTTTTTCTCCGGGATCTACGGTTTTCCTCCGTCCTCAAAATCTAACACGCTAAATTCCAATTCGATATGTAGATTAGCCGGGGCCTGGCTTTGATCAGCCCTCATGGTTGTTTCAGGTCTCGTTAGAAATTCAGTTTTTTGATCGCAGCGCTTTTGTTAACCCCATTGAAGTTTGCCGAGTTTCCTAACCATACCACTCTATTAACTAATTGCCCTGATTGTTGGTCTGGATTTTGAATCGAGCTGTAAAAGGTCCTCTCGTTTTTACAGCGTCACTTAGACAACGAGAACCAATCACATTGCAGAACAAAAACAAAGCATTCCAACTTATGGTTACTTGAGCCAATCGGTGTCGAGTACAAGACAATAGCATTTCGACTTGCTCGAGCTTAGATCAGGTAAAAGGGGAATTTCATAGTTGTCGACTAGTTCTGAAGTCAGTCTTTCGAGTGAATTTTGTTGTGAGACAAGTTGCACAAGAAATTGCCTAGAGTAACCATAGTTAATAGAGTGGAATGGTTATGAAACCCGGCAAACTTCAAAGGGCTAACAAAGGCGCTGAGATTTATGTTGGAAGGGGGTAAGATAAAAGATTGTGCACGGTCATAGTTCGTTAGCGTCCCCTGAACGACTGAACCCACACGTTTCTATTGGCTGATTGATTAACACATTAGAATTTCTATTGTGTTTTGTGCAGGTAATGGTTGAAATGAGCTAACAAAGACATATAACAAAGAAGGTCGCTGGGTTTCATAACCATTCCACTCTATTAACTGCCGCAACATGGTTTAAGTGGTGCGCAGTATAATTAGTCTTGCAATGGTTTGTGACCAGTGAATAAAAATGCTCATTTTAATCATGCCAGTCCTCTGCGGTCACCTTCGTGAGACAAGTTGCATGAAACATTGTCTAGTGTAACAGCACCTTAACTAAGGCTACCCACTCTGCCCCGAACCAGTTCTCAGAACTGACGCGTTAATTCCACTTGAGAACTTACCGACGAGAACAGTCGGTTCCTGTAAATGAAAATCGTCCTTAGTTTCTCTTTCAGAGTCTTTCCTACTATGGATCAGATTCAATGCAAGGAATCTATGGGTTACCATCAGCTCACAAACACTGAATTTTGTGAATACCTTTTACGATAAACGGACATATCGAAGCAGCGACATGTCGCAGATACACACTGTGACTAGCGCAATGTTTGTTATATGATTGTATGGACTTATCAGAAATAGCTTTTAATCGTCCTCGACTGCTATTTTTCATTTTTAGTACGGAAACCGCCATTCCAGCTCCAGTCCACTTTCTGCCAGCGACCAAAACGAAAAAGCGCGGAAAACATTGTTTTTGAAGAATTGCGGATCAATTTTTTAGGTTTCCTGGAATGGTATGATACGTATTCATGCTTATATGTCACTGCTGTTCTCATACCCTCTGCGACATAAGCTGTTCATTCTACTTCTGCTTATTTTGCTGTCCTCGCAATCTTGTGAGTATTTTATGCTTAGGTTTGTTGTTTAGTGCTAGTGAAAACTGGGCTTAATAGTTCATATGTTCAGTGCAAGATACATTGATCAATGCTAATTTCGATCCGGAAATACACTGCAATTTAAATTCCTTTTGTCCACGTACAATCGGTTTATCGTTGCGTTCTTCGGGAACCCTTCGATGTCTCCGGCTCCCTCGTGGATTTTGTCGAGCGAACAGACTGTTGAATTCTATTTTATTTACAGTATTTATATTTATATATAGCGGTTTCAATCGAGTGTCGAAACGTCAGTTAGGGAATTACTTTTGAATTTGATTGGCTAGTTATCCATGATCGCGTCTTCTTTGCCTCGCGATTGGTCCAATTAAAACCAATCGTGAATTACTTCAGTTCGTGATTGGTTCATAGGTTTTTACTTGCTCCTGTGATTGGCTCAGGTTTTACGACACTCAATTGAAAACTGCTTTAGTACCATAGAGTAACAATAGAGTGAAAGAGATATCGAAAATGGCGTACAATTTAAATACGAGGTTGCTGTATAAAAGCCTTTTCACTAAAAGCGTATCATAGAGCGAATTTCACACGAGTGTCGAAAGACCAAACGCATATTACCCACAGACAGCCAATCATAGGAGTGAGTAATGACAAGTAACTCATAGATGGCTTCCCTGTGAGCCAATGACAAACAAAAGCAAAACCAAACCCAATTTGCGTTTGGTTTTACTTTGGAATCTGATTGGTTGGCTTATTTTCTCAGCCAAACGGAGAGCTTAGTAAACGCAAAACCAAAACACTTCCGACAGTCATGTGAAAACTGCTCTTTTTTGGCCTCTTATCAACAAATGCATGACGTCATCAGAACAATAGAACCAGACTCGTCTTCATCACAAACAATAGAGGCTTTGCACCATCACGTGACTTCATAGCAGCCGTTGTTATGCTGCCATGTTAGATGGCAGGCAGAACCAAAATGGTGTAGTGTTTGACTGAGTGCGGGAGTTTGATGATGAAATAACAGACGTATTCTATTCGCCGTGGACTCAAATTTTGTAAAATTAGTTTAAATAAAATACTCATATCTAGATGGATTGTTTACAGCCACTTCTTACTGAGTTAAACAGCTAGGTTTCAGTTATAGTCAGTTTAGTTTTCGCCGGTCTACTGAGTCCGAGTATTGTACTCTGCTCAGCTGAATTTCGTCAGAAGATGCTAATCATACTAATACTTCTAATCCTTCGAATGAACGAATCACTCCTAGCTATTGTATGTTTACATTTTAATATTTTAGAGTTTAAAATGAACCGTCCACAATTTTAACATTGCAAACAAACAGAAGTCACCCGAGGTTTCGTTAAGTCGTTTTGGTGCAGTACATGTACGTACAAGAATCGAAAGCAGGAACACGAAGAGTGCTCGACGCCTATCATTGCCAAAAAATCATCTGGCTCATGCAGTGAAGTTAAGAGAGTATCTACAACGAAAATATACAAGGTTTTGTGGTTGTCTTTCTCGAGCGCTTGTGTTTGTCCCAACAAAATTGCATATTGCTTGTTTACAACAAACTGAGGATCGATAATTTCAGCTTCTTTTGCAAAAAATAACCTGTTTTATCTAGTGAAAAAATTAATTCGGTTCATGATAAACGGCCAGGAAGTGACCAAAGAAGTGTGTATTAGTGGTTTTAGAACAATCGAATTGTCATTCTAGTCATTGCTTCAGTTGTGTTTGGCTAAGGCTACACTCAAAACTCGCTCATGTCGGTCTTCGGTACTGAAGAAACGCACTAACAACATCCTTAATCTAAAGCGTTTAGTACTGCCTCCACTGCAGCACTATCTTACATTCAGTATAGCCAAATAATACTAGTCTTTCGAATTGTTCAATGGGATAGAGTATGAAATAAATATATAGCGACAAGAATCCTTGAACTAAAGAACTCTAGAGTAAACAGAACTGTAACAACTGAGTTCGAAGTCGCGGCGAGAGTTTAAGAAAATGTTGCAAAAATAATTAAAACACTTCAGTGGAAGCAAAGGAAAGGAGTTTCATCTAAAAATTCTGATACTTCATATTTTTGGCCATATTCTAAGATTTAGTCTCCGATTTTTGGACGAAGAAGTTGCGCGCTCAGTCAAAAGGTACGCCATCTTGGTTCTGCCTGCCTGCCATCCAACATGGCGGCATAACAACGGTTGCCATGTGAGTCACGTGATGGTGCAAAACCTCTATACATAATTTCAGCCGATTTGATTTCACTTGCCCTTTTGTTCACATACTTGCATTCGTCGCTGCCAAACATTTGACAATCTCTAAAAACACCTTTAAACCGAGAGGAAATAATCCGATCTTAACTTTACCCGTTCTAATCTAAAAGCACATATTTATTTATTTATTTATTTATTGTGTTCGACGAAGGAGAACGCCATCCTAATATGGTGTCCGTTGGGTTCGCTGTGTCTCACAGGCAAGAGAAATCGAGAATTTTGTTGTGGTCGTGGCACAGAGCTCCGTTGGTTTGAAAATTATCTAACAAATCGTCAACAGGTTGTGGGTTATGGAACAGAGTTATCGGATCCATGTGATATCTCTTCCGGAGTTCCTCAAGGCTCCATACTTGGTCCGTTGTTATTTGTACTATTCGTTAACGATCTCCCCTCTGTCCTCGATAGCTGTAACATATTAATGTATGCTGATGATACCGTTCTCTACTACTCAGCAAGAGATGCCGATGAAATTGGAAAGACACTTACCAAGGACCTGAATTTAGTTAATGACTGGATTCTTGATAATAACATGTTTTTGCATAAGGGAAAGACAGAATGTGTACTCTTTGGAACCAGCGCTCGTTTATCTACTGTTTGTATTTTTTCCGTAAGTGTACATTAGGGCACATCATTAAGCGTGTTTCGGAGTTTCGGTATCTTGGCATCGTACTTGACGAGGCTTTGACCTTTAGTTGCCCATGTAAAGTACCTAGTCAGTAAGGCAGGGAAACGATTAGGCATGCTAAGTCGGGTGAGGAACAACGTTAGCATGCATACTGCAAATGTTATATATAAGTCTTTCATCGTACCAGTCCTTGACTATTGTGATCAAGTCTGGGGCTGTTGCGGCAGGGTTAATGCAGATAGTATAGAGAGGCTTCAGAGGCGTGCTGCCCGTATAATTATGAGAACTTCAAGTAGTGATGACGCAATTGAATATCTTCGATATGACACTCGAGTTACGGCGTGAGAAGCATGTCTTGAAGTTAGTAAAGCGTTGCCTTCAGGGGCGCGTTCCTCAATTTTTTTAACAACTATTTTACCTTTAATAGAGATATTGTGGCTAGGTTGACAAGGCGAAGCAATCACCTACATGTCCCTAGTGTTAAATTAGAATGCAGCATGAAGTCGTTTATTATCATGGCTGTATCGTATACAATCAAAGTCTGTAAATTAATTAGTTTCTTTTTTTATTATTATTTTGATTATTCATATTTCCTTTTTTGTTTTTAATTCGTATAATTGTAAACTGTATAATTTGATTTTTGTATATTTTGTTTATTTGAATATTGATCATTGATGTAGTAGTTGTGTATAGGGCCTCCGTTGATAACAGTTAGTTTGTAATTAGCTGAAGGAGTTACCCTATCAAAATAAAGTTCTATACTATACTATCTTTTTTTCGCCGTTTTGAATAAATTAACCTCGTTCTGGCGCTTTTTATACAAGTTGTATAACTTATTAGTGAAAACATTCAAATCTTTACACCCACAATAGAGTCTGTTGATATCAACAGTGTAGTCCAGAACACTGAAGCAATCTTTCAGTCTCCAAAGGGTTATGTTTGTTTTACTACAGGTAGCCAAAAACATTATGTCGAACGCACTTTAATAATCTAAGATTACTTCTAGTTTACTTACTTGTTGGGCTTCCAACAGCAGTGTTACGGATTATAATTTACATATAAATTGGATAAGTATAAGTACTACTATAGGAGAAAAAAAACCCAGAAAACACCTAAAAGATAACTCAGGGAAAAAAAATGGTCAACCCAGTAAAGACAGTATGGTTAGTATAAATTGATAGCGAAAACTCAATCATGTAATGGACGGTGTTTACAGTTGCCTTCTTTCCAAGGCTGCCAGAAATTTGAGTTTAGCATCTAAAATAGGACTAGGCCAAGGCTTCATATATTTCCCACACAGCTTTAGAAACGCAAACACGCTTTTTGGTTTTGTTCTTTTTTACTAAATTTTGTCTATACAGGAAAACATAACATGAACAAAACTAAATCTAAACTATGAGAACAGTCCAGTCAACAAGTATAGGTCATATTAGTATGAACAGATTTAATATAAATTTATTCTTACTCTGTGAAAACTCAGGCACGAAAGTCATTTTTAAAACTATAAATATATAATTCTTAAACTCTAACCTGAACCAATCATACCTCAACACAACATTGGATGATAATTCCTTCCCTTGACAGAACAAAACAACGATAATCTAAAACAACGAAACACTTTTATGCGTGCGATTTCAAATTACACTCTTGATCAACGATATCGTTTCTTTCAAACTAAACATGTTGCACTGGGTGACTGACTTAAATGTAGCTACCGAACCAGGCATCAACACCGTAATCTCTTAAGAGTGTGTAATCGAACATGTTTAGTTAGGGTACCAGACTGGCTGAAGCACTTTCCACACTGCTTACATTTATATGGCTTCTCTCCCGTGTGTATCCGAACATGCCGAGTTAGGAGACCAGACTGCCTGAAGCACTTTCGACACTGCTTACATTTATATGGCTTCTCTCCCGTGTGTATACGAACATGTTGAGTTAGAGCACTAGCATGCATGAAGCACTCTCCACACTGCTTACATTTATATGGCCTCTCTCCTGTGTGTTTCCGAACATGATAAGTCAGGCCAAAGGAATGCCTAAAGCACTCTCCACACTGCTTACATTTAAATGGCTTTTCTCCCGTGTGTATCCGAACATGATTAGCTAGGACACTAGAACGCATGAAGCACTCTCCGCATTGCTTACATTTATATGGCTTTTCTCCGGTGTGTATCCGAACATGTTCAGTTAGGCTACTAGACTGCCTGAAGCACTCTCCACACTGCTTACATTTATATGGCCTCTCTCCCGTGTGTTTCCGAACATGATAAGTCAGGCCAAAGGATTGCCTAAAGCACGATCCGCACTGCTTACATTTTATGGCTTCTCTCCGGTGTGTATCCGAACATGGGATGTTAGGTTACCAGAATGCCTGAAACACTTTCCACACTGCTTACATTTATATGACTTTTCTCCGGTGTGTATCCGAACATGTTCAGTTAGGCTACTAGACTGCCTGAAGCACTCTCCGCACTGCTTACATTTATATGGCCTCTCTCCCGTGTGTTTCCGAACATGATAAATCAGGCCAAAGGATTGCCTAAAGCACGATCCGCACTGCTTACATTTATATGGCTTCTCTCCGGTGTGTATCCGAACATGTTCAGTTAGGCTACTAGACTGCCTGAAGCACTCTCCACACTGCTTACATTTATATGGCCTCTCTCCCGTGTGTTTCCGAACATGATAAGTCAGGCCAAAGGATTGCCTAAAGCACGATCCGCACTGCTTACATTTATATGGCTTCTCTCCGGTGTGTATCCGAACATGGGATGTTAGGTTACCAGAATGCCTGAAACACTTTCCACACTGCTTACATTTATATGGCTTCTCTCCGGTGTGTATCCGAACATGGGATGTTAGGTTACCAGACTGCCTGAAACACTTTCCACACTGCTTACATTTATATGACTTTTCTTGGTCACATTTCCCAACTTCACATTCTAGCTTGGCTGACTTAATTCTTTTATTTCTCTGTTTGCGTTGAGAGACTCTCTTATTAGTATGCATTCCGCCATGGGAATCAAGAGAACTTTCAAACTGAACTGCAGTGGTAACTGTGTTGTTTGTACTGCAATGTGATTTACTATTAGTGCCAAAACCTTGTGACTGTTTGAAAACATCAGTAGCTGCTTCATTGTCTATGGACACTTCTCTGCACGATAACATATCTGATATCTTGGACCTAGCACCTTTTTCAACATCAAATGATGTATTCTTGCACTTTCTATAGAGTGATCTCTTCTTTTCGAGATAAATATCCTTGCGATCAATTAGGTTGGCATCTGGATGACGAATTTCACCTTTTTCTCTCATACACGGTCTGGATTCTGTGTTGTTATTGTCCTCTACTTCATGTATTTCAACACAGTAGTTATCTTCTATATCATTGCTATCAGGTGTAAAGACTGCAGGCCGGTAGTCAGATGCGGGTTCTTGTTCTGTATCTTCTGTTTGTGTATCTCTTGACACCACTGTAAGATGGAGTAGATTCAAGTCTGTTTGTGTCTCAATACTTCTGACAACTTTCTCTTCTGAATTATTTCCATGGGGATGCTGCTCCTATTATGTTTTAATAACAGAGAAGAAATAAAAGCACCAATATTATAAAGTTATCTAATATATGCTAGTAGTTACGAAATGGCAAGTGAAATGCTGCATAAATGGTTTAACATATGTTTGCATGCTTTATCTAAAATAATTGCAGGGTATTGATCTAGGAATATTTAAAGTGCATATAATTCCTAGCCAGTCTAACAAGGTCAAAGTGGGAAACAAGATGACCGACACAGAAAGCAAAATTATTACCATCTGTCATTTTCGTTTATTAAAGGATCATATTTCAATGTGATGTAAGTCAAAGCCAATTCTAGTATATTTTGCTCCGTGGTTAAGCGCCGGTCTATTCTGCGGGAGGTTGCGGGTTCAAACCCCGGCCGGACCAACACTCAGGGTCTTAAAAATATCCGAGTAGAAGGTTCTGCCTTTACATAATACTAAACGGTTCAGAGACCTTCTCGTCTTCTCGGATAAGGACGTAAAACGTAGGACTAAGTAAAGAGAGGGCCACGTGTTAGATTACTGAACCATATGTTAGCCAGCAAACGGGTTTAAACCCTGTATAAATAAAAGCGACTTGACTTTACTCTTAGTGCATGCGTGTAATAAAGCATTGCTTTTGGACCGATTTCAGTGGTGTGTAGTAGTTTTTAGCAATGTCCAAAAATGTAAAAACATGTTTGTTGTTACATGTAGATGATGTTACATTTTTGCTGTGTGACTGAAGTAATCTAAGTAATGAAGAAAGAGTGAGGTATAAAGTACTACAAATCGGTCCTTAAGAAAACCCGAAATAATCCCCATGGGTTATGGAAACATATCAAAGAACTTGCTGGGCAAATGTTAACTCTGGAGCTGTAAATCTTATTAAGATCGGTGAGACGTGCATCTCGAACGTCACACTTTTCAAGTGCTCCAGATAAACATTCTAACTTTGTCAGTACCAATGCAGAGGTAAAGCTCGACAACATAAGAACATTTCTACAGCCAAATAAGCTTAGCCCTGAGCTGTACAGCATTCCTCTAGCATCAGTGAAAGATGTTACCACGTTCCTGCATGATATACCAGTTAACAAAGCCAGTGGAACATACAATCTATCGGCACGGATGCTCACATGTTAGCTGGCCCAGCAGTCGTTTACTCACTGTTCCGCCTCATTAACTGCTCGGTAACTATGTGCTCTTTCATAAGGGTGACGATACAATGTACATCGGATATGGATAACTACCGTCCAATTTCCACTTTGCCGGTCATCGAGAAGCACGTGCACATGTCTCTGTACGGTTATCTCTGTACAAACAATCCGCTCTACAAGTACCAATCAGGTTTTAGAACAAATCACTCGTCGATCAGCTGCTACTAAATATGCGGATGCCAACAAGGCTACGACAGCTGTTTTAATCGATTACCGTATGGCATTTGACACTTTATAAGTCATACAATGGCATGAGGGGTATTAGCGATTTAAAACGTCCCGCGAGCCGAGGGGCAATTTAAATCACTAATACCCCGAAATGCCATCGTATAAGTTTGTAATACTTTGATATCCGAGCAAGCGAACTATATAATCTGCGAGAAGTTTACTTCTCTCTGCCAGAAGTAAACACATCGCAGTTGAGTTGCTTTCCAAAACAGAGGTTATTGGCTTGACAATAAAAGTTTTATGTCCTACCCGTATTGGTAATGTAATACTATACAAAGCACATGGTAAGCACGTGCACAATGCATGCGGAGTGGGAGTCAATTATTCACACCCCCTACAGGGGCTTACAATACAGCACGAGGTACAACTCTTGTGAGATCAGTCTGCTGCTTACGCTCGACCTAACAGCTTTGTCATTTTTCAAGGTACGTAACAATCCCCTTGTTCATTCTCTGCAGACTTGTGTAAACATGAATGTTACATTGCCTACGGTACTCATCCTAGGACATTCTTTCGTGAAGCGCCTGTAGCGAGATCTTCAGGCTGTTTTTGACGATCGCGCGATTTCCCCTTGCCGATTCTAGCAGTTTACTTGCATGGCGTCGGCGGTAGGACAGTTTTAGACTTTAAGCCTCGCGATCTCGATGTGATTTCGGTAATAGCGCCTGGTATTTTGATTCTGGAAATTGGAACTAATGATTTGAAGGCTGCTAGACCCGAGGAGATGAGTTTTTCGATCGGAGAACTAGTTTCTCGGTTTCAGTTCGCACGTGCGAGCTAATATATTCAATGTTCGCGTTATATTTGGAGTTTGTCAAGTATATCGGGCCGGCATCTACATTATGTAGGTAGCGGCTATCCCAATGTTGAGTTTCACGATCAATCGCTTATTCTTAACCGATATTTACCGGTCGTTTTGGGCGATTATACTAAGTAAATGGGCCTTTACTTGGAAACACAGAGACTAGACATTCCATCACTTTCACGGCCATGGCGTTTATCTGAATAGTGCTGGACAATATTCTTAATTATATCGCAGTTATCGTGGAACAATTTTACAGGCCCTTCGCAAGCTAAAATCGGCTTCCAGCGATAGTTTATAAATCTAATGGGCCGTCTACTGCATTTTGTTTCTTTTATCGCTCGTATTGATCAGGGCGCATGCATACCTTCGTTTCCGTGGATTATAATAGGTCATTGCTATAAGATACTACACTATACTATTGTTGTTTTATTACAATTAGCTTAATGATTATTAAGATCTTACTTTCATTATATTATCAATATTACTATTATTATAACAAGTATCCATTCAATACATTTGTAGAGTGATGATTAATTAGTATCACAGCATGTAACTATTTTTCCTATTCTACTCATGTGTATACATGTATGTCTTTCTCTATTTCTCCTTTTATTATCTTAAATGTTATTTGTATATAATTTAATCTTATAATATTGCAAGTTCATGTTTATAAGAGCTTTCATGCTCAAATATGATACGTGGATAAATAAACTACTACTACTACTACGTACGTTCCTGGTTTGATCATACCACATTCCTTTCATACTTTGTGCCTTGTGTCATGTGGTGTATTATTTAACAAATAAAGAAGCGTTAGCCATGTTTTATACTATCATAAAACACGATGGGCATTTGAGAACATGAGAGAAATGTTAAAGCACAAGCCGAAGGCGCATGCTTTCAACATTTCTAGAGTGTTCTCAAATGACCAGGGTGTTTTATGATAGTATAAAACATGGATTTAAGGCTTCTTTATCTGTTTTATAATATAGATTTACGCGCGCGATGAAAGGAAACCGCCAGTTGAAAACTATATAACACGGCTAACCATGTTATATACTCTAATAAAACATGGCTTCTTAGCCAATCAGAGCGCGCGGACTATCGTATCTATATTATAATGTTTAATAATGTGACGTGCATGTATGTCTTTGTCAATAGGTCAACATGTATATGTCCACCTAGGCTAGAGCACAGTGCATGTTGTTGCATTGCCAACTGCCAGTGTTTTCAGTAGGCCTAACTAGGCTAGAGCAACTTGTGTGTTGTTGCATTGCCAACCACATGTTGTTTTCAGTATGCCTAGATATTATTTTGCAGCAAATGGGGTTTGCAATTTGCTGCGCTCATGTTGTAATTGTGAATGTCGTTATCTGTTGTTCTTGTTATATATGCCTTTTACATTGTATCCACCCATGGGCATACTTACATTCATTATTGTATTCATCAGTGTTTATATCTGTGTGATAAGCATGGTGCATGTTGTTGCATTGTATTCATCCATGGGTACACTTCACATACACATGATGATTTTTATCTATGTTTCATGCATGCTTATTCATGTTTACTTATCCAAGTGTTTACTTATTGATTAGACATTCACCTACCATTTGCATCACTTAATAGTTTTAAAATTAATCTTAAAAGAAACACTGAACTTCTGTAAATAACTGAATAGAGTAAGTATAAGTTAATTAGTTTATTATTATTAGGGTAGAATAGCATAGTTATAAGCACAACCACGTCAGCAACACTGTAAATTTATTGTGGGTAAATAAATATTATTAGTATTATTATTATACCTACATGTACTCACATTACGTTCCTCAAATTAAGGTATTAGTGAATTAGTTAGTCACTCAAGCAGTAAGTCAGTCACATGTACTTTGTCAGTAGTCTATTTTTCCATCAACATCTTGTAATTTACATAATCAATAAGGTTATAGCTAAATAATTTTGTTTTAATCATTCCTTTTGTATCGCGGCCACATTAGCTTTGAATGCCGCAGTATCTCCAATACTGTGTTTAAATAAATGCTATTATTATTGTATTCATCAGTGTTTATCACTCTGTTGGCTAGAACACAGTGCATGTTGTTGCATTGCCAACTGCACTGTGTTTTCAGTAGGTCAAACTAGGCTAGAGCAACTTGTGTGTTGTTGCATTGCCAACCACATGTTGTTTTCAGTATGCCTAGATATTATTTTGCAGCATATGGGGTTTGCAATTTGCGGCGACATTGTGTTGTACTGTCTGCCATGCTTACCCTGCTGAGCTCATGTCGTAATTGTGAATGTATGTGCATTGTGGTTATGTGTGGTTATGTTTTGTTACATGTATTGTGCCTGTCTATAACTTACAATACTCGATTTTAACTAATTCTTGGAGTGGTGGACCGGGTGCCCCCTCTTTTTGTTTTTATTTTGTAGAATGCCTCCTGGATGTTAATGCCATGCTGCTTCCAATTCCCAGCTGCCATGCTGTATGTGGTACCAGGGCTAGGTTCCAGCCATTATTCTTATCAATATTGTTAGTGTTATTATTATAGTTATTATTATAGTTATTATTATAGTTATTATTATTATTATGATTGATTTTATTATTATTATTTTATTGCTAATATTATTATTAAGTGGTGGTTTGCCAAAGAACAGGAGAAAACACCAATAGGGTGCAGGAATGAGCAATCCTCAATGACGATTATCCTTAAATATGAGCATTACTTAATGTTATTATTAATATTAATAAGACAATTATTACTCTTGCTGTTCTTACAGTTATTTATCATACTACCACTATCGTTATAATTTACTTAGACATACATTGTAGGAAACCTAAGGGATGTAAGGAATAATTTTGTCATTGCCAGCAACATTGCAATCAGTTTGAAGACGATTGCATTTATTTGAAACTTGAGTGCGATATTAATCCCTCAGAGTGATTTTGGTGTCGTCATATAATTTAGTGCTTATTGTGAATTTATTGGTGCTATTGCAATTCAGCTGAAAGACATGTTCATAACACTGTTATAATGATCACTCATTATTATTATTATTAGTTGTTATTATTATTATTACTATTTTCATTATTGCCATCATCACTATACCAGTAAATTATTATTGGTAAAATGTATTGTAAGTTGTTATTAATATTGTTGTTACTATTATTGCTGCTACTGCTATGTTGTTATATTATCATTATATTACTTTTACTATTGTTGTTAATGTGATGGCCCATAACACTATTATAATGATCACTCATTATTATTAGTTGTTATTATTATTGTTATTACTATTTTCATTACTGTCATCACTATACCGGTAAATTATTATTGGTACAATGTACTGTAAGTTATTAATACTATAATAACTGTTCTTACTATTATTGCTGCTACTGCTATATTACTATATTATCATTATATTGCTTTTACTATTGTTGTTAATGTGATGGCCCATAACACTATTATAATGATCACTCATTATTATTAGTTGTTATTATTATTATTACTATTTTCATTATTGTCATCACTATACCGGTAAATTATTATTGGTACAATGTATTGTAAGTTATTATTACTATAATAATTGTTCTTACTATTATTGCTGCTACTGCTATGTTATTATATTATCATTATATTGCTTTTACTATTGTTGTTAATGTGATGGCCCATAACACTATTATAATGATCACTCATTATTATTAGTTGTTATTATTATTATTACTATTTTCATTATTGTCATCACTATACCGGTAAATTATTATTGGTACAATGTATTGTAAGTTATTATTACTATAATAATTGTTCTTACTATTATTGCTGCTACTGCTATGTTATTATATTATCATTATATTGCTTTTACTATTGTTGTTAATGTGATGGCCCATAACACTATTATAATGATCACTCATTATTATTAGTTGTTATTATTATTATTACTATTTTCATTATTGTCATCACTATACCGGTAAATTATTATTGGTACAATGTATTGTAAGTTATTATTACTACAATAATTGTTCTTACTATTATTGCTGCTACTACTATATTATTATATTATCATTATATTGCTTTTACTATTGTTGTTAATGTGATGGCCCATAACACTATTATAATGATCACTCATTATTATTAGTTGTTATTATTATTATTACTATTTTCATTATTGTCATCACTATACCGGTAAATTATTATTGGTACAATGTATTGTAAGTTATTATTACTATAATAATTGTTCTTACTATTATTGCTGCTACTGCTATGTTATTATATTATCATTATATTGCTTTTACTATTGTTGTTAATGTGATGGCCCATAACACTATTATAATGATCACTCATTATTATTAGTTGTTATTATTATTATTACTATTTTCATTATTGTCATCACTATACCGGTAAATTATTATTGGTACAATGTATTGTAAGTTATTATTACTATAATAATTGTTCTTACTATTATTGCTGCTACTGCTATGTTATTATATTATCATTATATTGCTTTTACTATTGTTGTTAATGTGATGGCCCATAACACTATTATAATGATCACTCATTATTATTAGTTGTTATTATTATTATTACTATTTTCATTATTGTCATCACTATACCGGTAAATTATTATTGGTACAATGTATTGTAAGTTATTATTACTTTCAAAAACTCATGAATAATTAATGAGCATTTTGTCCAATCAGATGAAGCAAATCAGTCACGTGTATGCTCCTTTATACCTGATAAAATCTCATCATTCTAAAAGGCCCGCGGAGGGATTTGAATTCTGTCCCAGGGGGAAACGGGGTTAATGATTGAGACAATGGAATTTCTATTGATGTTTCAGCTTTCTCATTGAATTGCTAATTAGGATGAACGTTTTATATAAAGAATACTAATGAACATGAAATTTTATATAAAGTTTCATCCTAATTAAGAATTCACTGATAAAGACCCAAAGATAGCAAAAAGTACACGGAACATAAGGTACCTAGATAAAAAAAATTGCACTAAATTTACTAATATCAGCAAACTACCGAGATACACAGATAACATTTTTAAAATGAAGTTATCCAACTACCATTACTTGTTTACCGAGCCACTGTTTAGTTCCAATTATTAAACCAAACTCAAAGCCGTAAAATAATAAAAACGTACATTAAACTTACATATTTTGTGCCGGAGTCAAAAATGTATAGTCTGCCGTCATGTCAGTCACATCGCTTTCCAAGTCTTGAACTTTATCGAGGTAAACCACGACACCAAATCCTTCAAGTGCAGGTTCTTGTTGCATTGCGAAACGCCGCTTCAAACAACATAGTATGGTAATTTCTTCATGTCATTCCCTTGAGATATTCGTAATTGCAGGCGGTGATTACTCGAATATTTTGCATGGCGTTCTGAATACAAAGGTTCAATGGTTCATTAAGTAACCTTTCCCTTGAGATGTGCGTCTTTCTTTCATTGCATTCTTAAAGCGTTTTTGAAGCCGTTTAAAACACTCACAGCACGTGTTTTATCAAGTCTAAAAATTCTCGGGCTTCGCCCTCGAATTTTTAAACTTGATAAAACACTGCTGTTCGTGTTTTAAACAGTACATAATAATTGTTCTTACTATTATTGCTGCTACTGCTATGTTATTATATTATCATTATATTGCTTTTGCTATTGTTGTTAATGTGATGGCCCATCACACTATTATAATGATCACTCATTATTATTAGTTGTTATTATTATTATTACTATTTTCATTATTGTCATCACTATACCGGTAAATTATTATTGGTACAATGTATTGTAAGTTATTATTACTATAATAATTGTTCTTACTATTATTGCTGCTACTGCTATATTATTATATTATCATTATATTGCTTTTACTATTGTTGTTAATGTGATGGTTATATTAAAATTCAGGTTTTGTTAGATTGATAGGCCTTTTGTTGTCAAGGTCACTTCACTCTTGCACTAAGCCTTTTAGAGGGCTTGCCCTCGTGGTTGCCTCTTTATTTTCCTCCACAGTGTCACGTTCTGCCAGGCCCCGTCAACACATGGTGTGAGAGTGAAGCTGTACCTTTGTTTCTGCTGTAAATTGGTTACACGTGTGACAACGAAGAACCTTGGTGTCCAGTGTACGTGCTAAGTCTTCCCTGTCAGTATACTAGCTTCTGGTCTTCCTTCACTGCTAGTTTACAAGCAACAGGATGAATCCTGGGTCATCGCAGGGGCTGTTCCTTATATTTCTCAGTCAACTTACAATAAATAATTAAGTTTTGTGTCCTGTGGAGGGACTGGAGAAATTTATTGTCTTGGCTCCAACCAGATTTCCTGTCCTTTTATCCCAAAGGGTTTTTGATAGGTTTTTTCTGGCCTCCCTGACATTCTCCCATATGACGTGTAGGTGTAGAGTAACATTTATAATAAGACAGTAACGTGGGATCTGTTCTGCACCAAAATGTCAGTTCCTAGTTGGACATGATCACCATCTTACTAGCTGTTCTGCATCAGATGTTGTTCATATTAGTGACACAGTCAGTTTGTCAGTTCATAGTCAGACAGTAGCAGGGGCACTGTTCTGCACCATTGTGTTGTTAACTTTATAAAGTATGCTGTACATAAGTATCAGTACATCGATGTACATTAATTTAAAGTTGGACAGTAGCAAGGGCACTGTTCAGCACCATTGTGTTGTTAACTTTATAAAGTATGCTGTACTTGTATATCAGTACATCGAAGTACATTAATTTATAGTCGTACAGTAGCAGGGGCACTGTTCTACAATACTATGATGTTAAGTATAAAGTAGGCTGTACATATATAGATCAGTACATCAATGTACATTAATTTATGGTCAGACAGTAGCAGGGGCACTGTTCTGCACCATTGTTTTGTTAACTTGATAAAGTATGCTCTACATACATGTATATATCAGTACATCGATGTACATTAATTTATAGTCGGACAGTAGCAGGGGCACTGTTCTACATCATTATGGAGTTGCTGTTCAAATTCATAGCCTGACAATAGCAAGCATGCTATTCTGCCAGGTGGAACTGCTGTCATGTTGGGGTGGGGTTACCTCCTTTATCCCAAGAAGGTCCTTGGCGCTTTTAAGTCCCCACCTTTGCTGAGCAAATTATACTTTTCTAAATATAAGATCTGAAATGATAAAGTATTAATGAGTTATTAAAGCGGCTATGCGCTCAAAATGTGCACATAGCCAGATTAATCCAACTCAGTAGTTTTGTGTTTCTGTCCCGCAAACCGAGCTCAACATTGACAGCAGGTCCATCATATATAATCACAATTCAGGGAAGGACATAAATGTTATTATGCTTGATTGAATGACCTTGGCTTCCCCTGGGGACAAGTGTGTTGTTTTTCAGAAGAATAGCAGTAAAACACAATGTAATTATGTGCTTGACTAAATACTCAAAGGTCATGCACATACATGTATCATTTTAAGTATCCCATTTTAAGTATTCCACATGGAAGCGGATTTCTGAAATGAAGAAAAGAAGGTGCAGATTGAAAAACGTGATCCTAAATGTACATGGCTTACCTTGAAGGTTTTGACGAAGACATGTCAATTTGGGTTCAATTATTTCACCCGGGAGCAGAGGGTTAGTGACGTGCCAGAGGGGAGCAAGAATTGATGGTTTTGCACTTTTCATGTCCAGCCTGCATTATATTTATGCGGACGACACAACGCTCACAGCTACTTGTGATTGGTCAAAATCCTCTGAACTTGGCAGTACTATGACCTTGTCTTTGGGCAGCATTGCTGATTGGACAGCGGAAAAAATTGGCTATATCCATGGATCAGTCCAAGATGAATTCGGTACTTTTTGTTAATGCCCAAGAACTAAACTGTCATTACATGTGTACTTTGGCTGGATCTGAAACACCTATATTCCGAGTCATATCACAATATTTTTTGTATTTTATTCTATTTATTCAAGATATTACACATTTACAGTTACATTTTTTTTTTTACATTGACATTAATACTGATATTAATAATTTGTCAATATAAATACAATATGTTACGTTGCAATACACACTAACAAATACTATAAAAAAAAAATCAGAAGGTCAACACGAAGAGGAAAAATAACTAAATTAATTGAATAACTAATTAACTAACTAAATGAATGGATCTGAAACACCTATATCCCGTGTCAGATCACAAACTTCTTGGTGTTATACTGGAGGAAGATACTTTCGAAGAACATGTGGAGGCCCTATCTAAGAAAGTGTCTAAGAGAATCAGACTTTTAAAACGCATCAAAACCTTCATTCCCTATGAAGAAAGATTAAGTTTTTATAATTTGCAACAATCAAGCCTGTCACTATGTATGGTGCTTGGTGTGTGCCCTTTGTAGCCAGGGTAACCTAGATACAATCCTAAAAACTACAAAAGCATGCTGCCTGCATCATTCTCAAAACTGACATTAGGGCCAGATATGTGCCACTTTTCAGCAACCTTCAATGGCTTCCTTTTTACGAGGAGGCCAAGATAATAGAAGTAGTATATAATCTTTCCTAAATACTCCTGGAGTCCCTGGCCCAGACACAATAACAGCACTTTGCGGTGGTGGGGCCTGGTCCATGTTATAATTTTGTTGAAAAGCAGAATCATACTGGAGCCGACTCTGACAGCCACTTAACATGTACACAATCATGTAGTACCTCATTATCATAAGTAACAAGAACTCCAGGCCCTCTCATCCATTTAGGAAACTGTTTCTCTTTACACTACCTATTCATTGCATTCCTTGCATATTTTCTACATTTTAACCAGCCTTTTGATTTACATTATGTATAGATATTTTTATTGCTGTAATACATGTATATGTTAACTGTTTTTCGAGCACCACAAGTTCATCAGTGT
Organism: Actinernus sp. WN-2022; assembly: GCA_030867875.1. Classification (NCBI taxonomy): domain Eukaryota; kingdom Metazoa; phylum Cnidaria; class Anthozoa; order Actiniaria; family Actinernidae; genus Actinernus; species Actinernus sp. WN-2022. The sequence continues at coordinate 32,867,889 of JAOWCC010001501.1, forward strand.
TTGTACTGTTGAGTGTTCCCCTCTATAAATAAAGTCTTATTATTATTATTATGTAGCATAATTGGGCATGTAAAAAAATCATGTGACCAATGACATCATCGTTTTTACATCACCACCAAGTGATTCATGGGGACCCAATACCATGTCTGTCAAAAATTGAGCCGCCTGCCATTAGAAGTTAGGGAAATACGGGCATGTACTTAAAATCATGTGACCGATGACGCCATTGTTACGAGAACACCACTAAGTGATTTATGGGAACCCAATACCATATCTGTCAAAGTTTGAGCCATCTGGTATTAGAAGCGAGGGAGATTGCAGGGTATGTACTTAAAATCATCAATATGACATCATCAACTAAGTGATTTATGGGGACCTAATACCATGTCTGTTAAAGTTTGAGCCACCTGCCATTAATATTAAGTACATGCATGTACTGAGCTAATTAGGCGTCAAAACGTACAAGGGTTTTACATCACTATTGGCGGGACTCAAATAAGTGCAAGTTAATGAGCATGCACATCTCCCACATTCCTCAAGTATATAAATATGCTCGCCTTCACTTTACAGTTAGTGGGAATTTCCTAGGAAAATCCTGGGAAATTCTTAGGAAAAATATCTAGCTGTTGAATATAAAACTTTCTATATAGCAATTAAGTTGACAGTGACATGCCTACTAAGAAAGATTTGACTGAAGCACAACTACAAGAAATTCAAGACCTACATGTTCTGGTGGTCATGCTTCTACAAAGGAGGTAAAAAATAGGTTTGGAATTGGTGCCAGCCGATTGCATAAAATTTGGAATCCAAAGAAATGTAACTCCTTTGAAACACCCCCTAGTGAAGGAATGAGGCATATTAATGTATATGACATGTTCCAGAGGTTCAGAGCATTGAGGAAAGAAACAAAGAAGAAGAGTTTGAACCTGAGTCCAAGTGGGCGATTGTTGGAGTGTTTCTTATACATGTAGTTCTTGGTGTCATTGGCTTAATTTCTAGGTTGTGATGAAATAAAAAATGAAATCGAAAGCAAAACCAGAGCCTGTGATCCCTCAAATGGAACAAATTAAGCAAGAATGAGGAAATGGAGGAGGAAAACAATAACTATATATTGCCTATATATTATATAGTTGTGCGAGCCTGAGTTGTGTGGCAAATAACGCAGAGTAATGTCACCTGTTATCCAAACCCCTGTCTATTAATGCACTGCTATTTAGTTTAGGAAGATTAAAAAAATTCTGAAGAATGTGGGTTATGTACCCATGGAAGTCTCCTCGGCTTATTATGAGCTTTTTAAGAATTACAACATGTACATGTAGGGTGGAAAAAACGTAGAAGAAAACCTTGGTTAGACCCAGGTTTTTCTACACCCCAATAATTTATTATTTTGCATACAACGATTTGCTCAAAAAGTGCCTCAAAACAGCGTCTCAAAAATACAGTGGTGATCTCCGTCCTGGAACTGTCAGTTTGTACACTACATGACCACATTACAGGACTGTATGCACAATTTTAATTTTTGCTTGTGATCAGTTTTGTATCGTAGGAATTAAATTTATTTGACAACAAGAGCTAGGAGGATATGTTGTTCTGAAAGCCCTGCCCCCAATTATATAAGAAGTTCAATGGTTGGCTCCTTCTTCTTTCCTGAGATTTATACACTGAAATATAAAAGAATGCCATCTAATGTACTTACATATAATGGGCAGTCTGTATTATGTGGCCATCTGTGTTCACCAGTCACTGTATTGTAAAAGAAAAGAACCTCTCCCGACTTGCAATAATATTTCTCCCAATTTGACTCCATCTTTCAAATCATATAATCTTATTTCACCTGCAAAGATAAACAGGATTTAAAGTAGTCTTATTTAATGAAAATGCAGCATGATACATGCATGTAAAGAACACTAGGGTCTATATATAGACTTCTCTAGAGAGGGTCTTTATTATAGGAGCTAACCATTTCAAAAACAAGTTCCCAGGTAAATGACAGAAGTTCTCAATTGCCTTAAGGGCTAAGTGTTCACAGGTAAACAAGAGAAAACTAATTTTGAGGTCTTATGGGTGACGATTCAACCCTGGCTATACCTTGATGTTAGCAATTAACCAACTTGATAACCACAACATATGCGAACATCCTTACTCAAAGTGTGACAAAGAGCAATTTCTGTTGAGCAATTCCTGTCCATATTTTTAAGAACCCCAAATTCGAAGACCACACATGCTTATTTATATAGAGCTATTTCAAAAAGCCTGTCATGACCAGACCAAAAGTGAGAAAATTGGTAGAAGGCCAATATTGCTGTCTAATACAATCATGTACGTAAAGAAGGACATATTAGTGAAAAATGTACATTTTAAATCGAGCAAGCAAGAACAGATGACATGATTTTAGAATGTAAATCTACTATCAAATTTCCTTTCAGTCTGCATGGTCAGGTACATGCAGGCTTTAGTCATATTGGGAGACAACATTTTTTTAATACCTGTATAGCTTTACCTGTAACAGCATCAATGCAATATACTGTACAGCATATACGCCTGTAGATTATTAATATGTACATGTACTTGGGCTGTTGCAGTGTAGAGTTTACAGTTAGTTTTGTAGGGCAGTTTATTACCTGGCACCTTTTAATTAATTATTATTAGTTATTTTTAGCTGCTGGCATGCAGTTACAATGTATATTTTTGTCTGCATGCAATAATCAAATATGAAAGCAATATATTTTAAATTACATATACATGTACCTACCTTCGTATAAATTAAAACAAATAACTGCATTCCTTGTATTTCCTTTTTGATTAGTAATTGTTTTAAAGTTTTATTAGACTGCATGAGATATATGTAGACAATTCTAATACTACATGTACCTTCTGATGTCATCAAAGGTGCATTTGCATTAAATTTATTTATTGAAAGGTAATTTAAGATCTCAGTGCTGAGAATACATTCAATTTCATATTATACAGTTACAGTAAATATGTTCTGACTGTTACTAAACATATTAATTTCTGTTTCTTTGAGTTTTTCACTATCTGGTTTCCTTTATGCATGGCTGTCATTACATTTTTAAGTTGCTGGACAACTGAGATGCATGTACAATGTAGCTGGTCTTTTTGTGCAATAACAACTCGGTAGCTGGCAATCATCATCATATACATTGCTGGCAATAATATTAACAGTAGCTGGCTTCTGACAGCCCTGCATGTTTATGTGTATACATGTATGTGTTATTAAACAAATACTCATTATTGTGAAAATGTAACTATACATTGTAAAATAATTTTGAGAGTTGTTCCAGACTCTTTGAGGATCCTGAAATAATCCTCAAGGATCCTGGAACATTAATCCTCAAGGATCCTGTAAAAATAATCCTCAGGGTTCCAGGAACAATCCTCAAGGATCCTGGAACAATCCTCAAGGATCCTGGAACAATCCTTAAAGTGCCAATGACATGTAAAAATCGATCTCATTTTTATTTCATTTTATTAAATTATAGGCTTCCCTTAGCCATTTTGTGCAATGATAAAACAATTTGGAGAGCGCGAACATAATTTTATTTCTTATCGAAGTCAGGCATAATTGCCAAAATTAGGCGACAATTGTTATGCGGTTAAAGATATGCTAATCACATGCGTGATGTCACTAGGTACTACATTTATATTCACAAAAGTAAATATGGCTGACTGCAAGGATTCTATTAGAAATATTATGGCCATCGTCAAAGGTTTCTCAAAGTATTACATATTTAAATTGAAAACTGGCCAAAAATGCAATTATTTTGTAGTATTTATGGTGACGAATATAAATGCACAGACCTAGTGACATCACGCATGTGATTACCATATCTTTAACGGCAGAAAAAGTGTCGCCTGATTTTGGCAATTTTGCCTGACTTCGATACGAGAAAAAAATATGTTCGCCCTCTCCAAATTGATTTTTAATTGCACAAAATGACTAAGAGAAGCCTAGAATTTAATAAAATAAAATAAAAACGGGATCGAATTTTTCATTTCATTGGCACTTTAAGGAACCTGGAACAATCCTCAAGCATCCTGTAAAAATAATCCTTAAGGTTCCTGGAACAAGCCTCAAGGATCCTGGAACAATCCTCAAAGATCCTGGAACAATCCTCAAGGATCCTGGAACAATCCTCAAGGATCCTGTAAAAATAATCCTCAAGGATCATGGAAAAATAATCCTCAGGGTTCCTGGAACAAGCCTCAAGGATCCTGGAACAATATCTCAAGGATCCTGGAAAATCCTTGGAAGGAAATGCCAGGATCCTGTAAGGAACCCTCAAATCCTGGGTAGGATACTTAGGATCTTGTACATGTACATACAGGATCCTGCAAGGTTTTTCACCACTGGGAGTAACACTTGAATATCACGAGTAATCATGGCACACAAAGCTGATGATAAGGCCGGGCATTCATGCTGTACTGCCTCTAAAGATGTTATGTGCTGTTTACTCAACTTGAGGTCTCACTAGAGAGTTAAGTAAGCCTGTTGCTGGTTTAATTAACCTGTGTGCTGCATTGTGATAAGTTTCTATGTAAAAGGCATAGTATTATCATCAGGCCTTGCCCTAGTTAACATATTTAACATGGGTGTCCCTGATTGCATATATCATCTTGTATGAAGACACCACAATATTTGTGGCGTTTTACTTGTATGGAGGAATAAAATGGTACATGTAGGCATGTGTTAATTACAACCAATGCCATTTGTTTCAAGATTTATGTATTATTAATAAAAATGGGTCAGTTGACTGAACTTGGATAACTCTTGCTTGGCAGCCAAGGGGGTAGGGGTAATTACCCACTTAATTGCCCCCAGTACCTGGGGGAAATCTTAAAATTTACAATGGTCCATTTGTGAATCCTCCACCCTGGCCATAATTGCAGGAGTAAGCCTCAAGGCTCCTGAAACGTGCTCGATTCAAAGGAATATTATGTCAAACTTCATACATCAATTCCACATAACGTAACACTTCCGAGATCTTTGATAAACCATCCAAGAATAGTCGATAAAACAGGAGAAAACACTTACCGAGAATCAATACACATGTAGTTGTTGTTGGAGGAGTTCGGGGGAAAGAGAGGATTTCTAGTGATGTGCGCAATGTGTTATGGGTAAAATGAAATGGAGGCGGAAAAAGACTCCAGGAGAGGTAGGTACTCTATGTATGGTATACTATTATACGACTTAGCGTTTTCGAGTGCAAATATGGGCTAAAACGAGTGCAAACATGCGACCATATTACACGGGTCGCGAACAGGTTTGCACAGGTTTATTCAACACTTAAAAGGTTTTGTAAGCGCGCGAGCCAGTTTGAGAATGCGAGTATCAGTGGCCATCCCAAGGGGGCGGTCCCCGGTGAACCCACGGGCAACCCAGGGGCTTAGCAGGGGATTTGTAGCAAAAACATGCCCCACACGCGGTGCATTAGAGCGCTTTTCCGTTTGCATCAAAATAGTCCAGGGACATACCCACGGGGTTTGCACGTAATCTGCTGTCTCAACGTTCAGCGGTTTTCGCCACAGGACTCGCTCGATCGATCAACGTTCTTAATAGATTAGCAGCAGGGGGGCTGAGCGGAATTATTGGATGCAAATTTGTTGTATCCAACGATTTCATTAGGCAAAAAACAACGAAAACCAACATGTGACACAACGAAATCCAACAAAAACAACACATGTGACACAACAAAACACAACAAAGAACAATAGGTGGACAACAAAAAACAACACATCAACATTCAGACATCATCAGTATTTCCCATCCCCTGCTGCTATTGTTATTACATTTGTTGTCCACATTATTGTATTTCGAAACCTTATTAGAGAAGTGATTAGTATACGGTATATACGTCCATGGTATTAATATATATTCTCTACTTCACGATATTAACGTATGCTGTTATCTTAGTACGTTAATACCACACAGATTAGACAAGTGCGTACGATTGAAGAACTTCAACGTAGACGTCACAACTAAGATACCAATTAGACACGATGATTGAGATAATAACTTGCGATTGGTTGATGCGAGGAAAAGACACGAAATGTATAAGGAAGATTTCGAAGATATCGGAGTACTGTGCTCAACACAACTTTCAGATATTAAAAGGCGCCATCCCATTCGTTCCATGTTCGAAGTGCGGTATAGGATGTCGTACGAGTTACGGGATTTGCTCAAAGTGTGGTGCAACGAAGCGTCGTCATATTCGCGATAAGAAACGATCTGATCCAAATGTAGTTGACTCGGAAAAAGATCTCGATAAGGCATTGGATGACCTCTCTATTAGTGAGAAAGATCTAAATATGGTAGAATCGGAGGATAAGTAGAAATCACGATATAAAAAAAAGAAAAAAAAATGAAGAGAAATTGTTATTCGACCTCTCTTCTTTTTTTTTAAAAAAAATAAACGATTAGACAATTTACAGGCATATGGTATACAACTAGTATGGACGATCTTATTAGATTACTTGGTTCAGAAATTTGTACAAGCCTACATATCAAACCATTGTTGCATATTAGCACTGGTGAAACATGTTCCGAATGTTTATGTCCGATGGAAATACAAGGAACGGAATTCATATGTCCCACTTGTGGTCTTGTTTCGGCTAAAGTGAACAATCTGCACCGAAAAACTGTCTAACTGTCTACAACATAGTAAGCATATGTTCCAATGCATAAATGACAGAGGAAACATAGTTCTCAAGTATTGTCGGGTTCGCTAATTCACGGAGTTGAGTGTGACCATTTAATACTGAGCCGTGGTATGAGTTAACAGGTCCCGGGTTGACAGAGATGTCACCAGACAGTAGAATACAAAGCGTATGTTACAATGCATAAATGGCAGAGGAAACCATCTAAACTGCAGTTCTCAAGTGTTGTCGGTAAGTGGTCGGTAAGTGGTCGGTAAGTGGTCGGCCGACCACTTACCGACCACTTTTTTTCGGTGCAGATTGTTCACTTTAGCCCTTGTTTCCGAGGTCGAATCATGTGAAGAAACAACTATCAATCTTACTACTCGGTTACGTATAGTAGGGCCGGATAGCTTTCGATATCAACATGATCTAGACCACACAAGCCCAAAACAAAGTGATAACGAAGAATTACAACTACGAATAATCATGCGAGAACTACACCCTTACCAAAATTTGTTATACAAAATGTATACATTATTTATACAAAAAGTATACATCATGATGTATACATTTTGTATACTTAATTCATTAATAGGTATAGTCGTATTGTATACATAATGTATACAATGTATACATTTTACATATACTATTTGGAACTAATGTCAACAAAAAATGTATACAAAATGTATACAACACAAAACAAGATGTATACAAAAAGTATACATCATGATGTATACATTTTGTATACTAAATGCATTAATAGGTATATAGTCATGTATACAAAATGTATACAATGTATACATTTTACATATACTATTTGGAACTAATGTATACAAAATGTATACAACACAAAACAAAATGTATACGAAATGTATACATCATGTTGTATACATTTTGTATACTAAATTCATTATTAGGTATATAGTCATGTATACAAAATGTATACATTTATAAATGGAGGGGCTCAGTTTTGATGTATACATAAAGTATACATTATTTGGGGCTTGTATACACCAAAATATCACTTTTGCAGGCTTAAAACTTATGACAGTATACAAAATGTATACAATACAGTTTAATATGGTTATAATTATGGTATATTCTCTACACTTTTCTAAGTTGGGAATAGTTTATAACATTCTAAGCTATTTCATTCAAAAATAATTGGAGGAACAAGTTCAATACAGTATTCTTATACATTGTAACAACACATCATTGTTCATGAAGTGAAAAATACATCGCAACAATTTAAAGACATAGTAAATATTACATGTTTCACAATTTAAGTAGATTAAACCACTCTAGTTAGTGATATTACAAATATTGAGTAGCTTTGTTAATCTCATTACATAATTTGTGATGAATACATTAGCTGCGTCCAGGTGAAAATGGCAGGTAGGATCCTGGCCATCCCATGTGAGATCCCAACGTTGTCCCAGTTGGGATCCCACATGGGATGGCCGGGATCCCATCTTGCATCCCAACAGGGATTTTGGAACGATTTCCCACCTGGGATTTTACCTGGGATCCCACACAGGATCCCACCATGAACTGGGATCCCAGCCAAAACCTGGTTTAAACTTCATCCCACCTAGGATCCCAACATGGATTTTTGAACGATTTCCCAACTGGGATTTTACCCCCACCTTGCATATTCAGTTGATCCTAGCTGTCATTCGACCTATGCTGGATCCCACTTGAGATAACAGATACTTAACAGGATTGGAAGCCTGGTAATAAATTATATACCAGTAGTGAATGGCATAGGCCCTTCTATACATTTGTAGCCACTATAATTATAAGCTCTTATGGTATGATTAAACCCCTGGCTAGACTGGTAACATAAAATCTAAATAACTAACTTGCTATTATAAATTATTTAATGTCCATTCGATTACATAGCCTCATCTATAGTGTACTGGCTCACAAAAACTGAATCCACATAATTTCTAGCTCATGTACTTGATCTGATTAGCAATTGATGGACCTCTTCTTGTTCAAGCACTTGCAAGTCATCAAGTGCTGTGCCTATGATAGAAGACAGTAAGATGTTATAATTTACTGAATACGAGGGATGTATGTAGCAAGTTATTTTCCAAAATTGCATACATGTAGTATTCATAGAACACATACTGTTCGAAAAGATTGTAATGTAATGAAGTGAAATATCCCTTAAAAAGTAAAATTTTACTTCTGTCAAGTTTTCAGGTGATTTTTTATTTCCGAACTAGCCCTAGCTATAAACTACATGTAATAATAAAGTGAAATTCCATACATAATTTATTTCACAATGTCCACCAATTTACAGATGAAAACTCGAAGAATTTTTAACTATTGACTAAATTTGTTTGAATTGCAATGTATAAACACGTGAAAAAGCAATATTGTACAAAGTGAAATTTCAGTTAAAAATAATTAATTACAAATATCACTGATAATGCATGTATCAATGTTAAGCCACAGGGAGGGGGGGGGGGGGGGGTTCTCGGGCAGATATGCGGCATTTGATCAATCTTGGCCTTCCCACCCTGGGGAATTCGAATACAAGCTTTGCCCCAGGGTGTGGACATTTGAATTCGAACGGTTGAGGACTGTGTCCTAATCAATTGTTTCCTGAGTCGCCATCTTGGATGTTGGAAGGTATGAATTTCAAAAATGCGTTTTCATCTGTTTTCATTAAGTTAAAAAGAACGCTTCACATTTATTTGGGATCACCTCCAGTTCCCCCATTGTTTCAGCTGTATATAATATATATAGTTTAAGGAGGAATTTCGATGCCACAGGTGGGGCAATTTGATCACAATTGACAATTTTTCTTTACCCAGGGTGGGGAATTTGACCAAAAATTCTAGAAAAAAGTCAAATGCCGCAATCTGCCCGACCCCCCCTCCCTCCAGCTTAACATTGACACATGCATAATTATTCAGTCTTTATAAAAGTACTACTGTTCGAAGAGAGTGAAAATATCTCACTACACGACGAGATTTTGATCGATCCTTTTGCTAAAAGATTCACTCTACACTCTACATAAACTTGATAAACTTTTTATGTGGATTTGGTCATCAAAATGGATAAGGCAAAACCTTTCAAATTATAATGAAAACCACGAGGAATGGTCGAACCATTCCAACAACAGCTGAACTAAAAGTATGATAACCTTGCGCGACATTCCTTTTTCTTGTTAACAATCCACAACGATTGAATGATCACATCTTACCTTTATAGTTTTCTTATCTCCCATGTGTTTTGAAAGGCCTTTGCTCAGTCTGGAAGCCATATTATACAAGAGATCGCATGTCATGCCGCCGAATCGAAGTTGTTAGTTTTGAAAATGTGCGTTGTGCCCGCACAATTCAGGTCAGTGGACTTTAGATAAGCAATGCACCCTGGGATCAGTTTACAGCCGCCATCTTTGTTTGTTGTTGAGAACTAGAGCTGGCCTGGAGTGCTTCATCTGAGGATTAATTGCGAAATAGTCTGGCTATATATTCGAGGAATCTAATACGCCAATGAACTGGTCAACCAACTCATCTTCAACTGTTTTGCTGTGTCTATCTGGGAAAGCACGTAAGTCGTAAGGCCATTTTAACACCCGAGCCGTGGCCGACGCGTGGGCCTGTCAGTGTCAGAACGGATCGTCAGAACTGGTTCTCACTTTTAGTTTTATTCCTGTGACGGCTCACAAATACCAACCTAAATGTTTTCTTCTGCTATTCTGGTTGCATGAAGCCTTGACCTATAGTGCAACCAGCAATAAGTTGCATCAGGACTTTGTTGTTTCTAACGAAAATTACATGTAAGTCGAGTCCACTTGATTGATCGCTGCATGAGCATGTACCTCGTAGACATCAAGTTTAAATATACTGCCAACTCACACAACTCGTAATTTGTACTTTATTTCTGTGTAAGTCTCATAATGTTTCAGCCAGTCATCAAAGTTCCTCTTTCCCGGAGAAATTTATGAAATCTACGCTTCTGTAAGTGACTTTAGATCGTGTGAAAGCTATAAAAAATCACATGACTGGCGTGTGGGTGCATGTACTCTATAATAATATTAAATTATGAACATTTTGTATTACTACTGCATCTGTAGGATTTTGTGGGATTGTTGTAATTATAGGACTTAATACTTTATAATGATATGATATAGAGCAGGATACCAGGTGGGATTTTTATACATGTATCATGTCAGGTGGGATTGCCAGGATCCCAATGTTCCTCCTGGGATTCTGTCTGTCCCAACAGCTATCCCAGCTTTAAGAGTTGGAACCCTTAGTAGTGGGATATAATGTTATCATTCCAGGTGGAATAACTGGGATCCCATCCAGGATCCCATCATCCCAACAGTTATCCCGGCTATGAAGTTGGGATCCCAGGTGGGATATTGTTATCATCCCACTGTCCCACCCAGGATCCCATCTGTCCCAACAGCAATCCTGGCTTTAGACTTGGGATCCCAGGTGGGATTTTGTTATCATCCCATGCAGGATTGGTGGGATCCCACTTCTGTCCCGCCTCTATTTTTACATGGGTGTTTAATCTGCATGCTACATGTAACCACAATATTATTTCTCACTGATTTGAAAAAAATATATTTTGATGATTTCTTTTATGATTCTTGAGAAAAGTCTCAATAATTGTGACCACACACGGGAAAACGTACACTAACGGTTATCCGTTTAGTGCTCTTAACCGTTTGTTATCCGTTTAAACGGGTAAAAAAGTCGTTTAAACGTTTTCGAAAATCGTTTAAACGTTTTCAAAAACCGTTTAAACGTTTTCGAAAATCGTTTAAATGGTTTTGAAAACCGTTTAAACGTTTTCCAAATTCGTTTAAACGGTTTAGAATTTCGTTTAAACGATTTGAAAAATCGTTTGCTTTTTCAGCCTGCCCGTTTAAACGTTTTCGCAAATCGTTTGCTTCAAAACAGAAACCGTTTAAACGATTTGTCAGATTGTTCAATAGTCCGTGTTTGGCCGTTTAATTGCCTTGGCAAACCGTTTAATCGAACAACCAAACTATCTTACATGCCGCGCTTCGTAATTCACCATGAGAACTTATGTTCCTTTTGTTTTGACAGATCGATATTGCGTATTTCTTACCGCGGGCGAGTTCTCTGCCATGGACACACACGAGCCAGTAAACAAATGTTCGCCCTCACATTGAGTTACTGTACAGTATTGTGCAAAAGTCATGCAAACGTATTTCGACGAATTTCGCTGTTTGTTCCTACGAATGTCGCGACGAAATTTTCTCGAAATTTCAGGCAACTTTTCGTTCGAAATTTCCACGAAAAATCGATCAGATACGTGAAAATTCGAATGCCAAGGCGAAATATCGCCAACCTGCGAGCGACATTTCGACAATATTATTTTCATTTATTGTCAAGCCCCGTAAAAGTCGTTGCATAAAGTTTTCAAGTAAATTCGGACCATGCAGTTATCGAAATATCGTGAGCCGTAAAATAAACAAAACGGCTGCTCGCTTATAATTAGTTCTCAAACCGGCGGTGCGTGGCCCGCTTTAAAGCTTGACTCACTCGCTGAGCGCAAAGCATAACACCAAATAAACTTTTGCTTCAGTATAGTTTCACATTTAAGGCAGATCCTTGTCTTGTTACTAGTATTAAAAGGTTTCGGCAGAAATCATTGTAAATGTTTGCGTATTAAAATCTCATCTCAACTCTTCTGAATTTCCACGTGCAATCAGTCAGGCGTGAACGTGTCAGTCTGATATTTTACTGAACATCAACAGAGTTTTGAAGCAACGTTTGTCATATTGAAAGACGTGCAAAAACTTCTATACTCTTACCAGAAAACTTCTACTGGGAAAGTGCAATTCCTTTTGAATTAAAAGAGCTTTAATGCATCGGATCACATCAGTCAGTTCGCGTAAATGGAAATTAATTATGCCCCCGCGGTATTTGTGTCAGAAATGAGACACGCGTCTGGCTGACAGTTCACGATTGACGGAGACTTTTATTATATAAGAATCTTGACTTTTTGACGCCTCTGGCACGCAGGGTATTTACCAAAACCATCTTACTGTACGCTTGTAAAACTGTTTGTCATGAATTCGAATTTGTCACGCGTTAATCCTGGTGAAAGAAAGAAAGAAAAATACAAAACTGTGCAATTGACACGTACGCTATTTCGGATCACGATATTTCGATAACCTGGTCCGAATTTTCGTTTGACAATAAACGAAATATCGTCGAAATGTCGTTCGCATGTTGGCGATATTTCGCCTTGGCATTAAAATTTTCGCGTATCTGATCGATTCTTCGTCGAAATTTCGAACGAAAAGTTGCCCCGGCGACATTCGTAGGAACAAAGAGCGAAATTCGTCGAAATACGTTTGCATGACTTTTGCACAATACTGTATGCATTAAAGGTCTTTTAATTCAAAAGGAATTGCACTTTCCCAACGTTGCTTCAAAACTCTGTTGATGTTCTGTAAAAAATCACACTGACACGTTCACGCCCGACTGATTGCACGTGGATTACAACGCTCTGAATTAGAATAATCAGTGTTCTTGCAGAAAAACAAGGGATCCGCCGCGCCGAATCATTTGCGCGAGTATAATTTATGTAGCACAATATTTCTGATTAATATGTTATTACCAGTAAGTCGGAACACTGGAACTCACTTCCAAAACAAACCACTTGGATCAGGAAAGTTTGCATTCAAAATCATTCGGTGCCGCAAGATTGCAAAGAAGACATCGTGAGAAGGAGAGGTTTATAGGCCTGCAAATGGCAATTTAGTCAAGTTTTCAGGTGAGTTTAACGGCTTGCTATTACTTTCCCCGTTGCATCAGTCGAAGAGCAGGGAAACTGACAGCGGTAGAGAGAGTACCTACTATTATGTTAGTGCATTCGCTTTGTATAGTTTACTTTCATAAAATCTAAATCTAAAATCTTTGTTCCTAAATCATGACCGTGAGAGTAGTTCATATTCTGATTGGATGTAAGTGTACAATGATTTTATTGAAGTTGTCTGAAACCTGTTAGGGCATTTGAAGTATTGTTTTCCTTGCAGTTATTCGCAAAGTTGAAAGTGACAAACTGCAAGGAGTTAGCGCTTTTCGTTTCAGTTTTAACTCCAAGATCACGCCTTTGAGGGAAATTTCTTGCCCCTGTATAGAAATCCATCCAGTGACGCGCTCTTATCCGCAAACATTTACGGGGCCAACAGGACACTCGCGAGTTGCTTTCCGCAAGCAGTTTAATCGTTTAGGCTATCACTGAAAACCGTTTAATCACTTTCCAAGATTGTTTAAACGTTTTTAGAAACCGTTTGCTCTTCAACCCATTCCATTTAAACGTTTTGGTAAACCGTTTGCTTTCCAAAGCTGCCCGTTTAAACGATCTGAAAAATCGTTTAAACGTTTTGAAAAAGCGTTTAAACGATCTGAAAAAGCGTTTAAACGATCTGAAAAAACGTTTAAACGATCTGGAAAAGCGTTTAAACGATCTGGAAAAGCGTTTAAACGATCTGGAAAAGCGTTTAAACGACCCAAAAAAAGCGTTTACTAACCGTTTAAATTTGCCCGTTTAACGGAAAAGCGTTAGTGTACGTTTTCCCGTGTGTGGTCACAATTGTGTTATTTCTAGAGCCCAAAATCCTTTGGATGTAAAGCTTGTCACTGGAAATTAAAGAATAGCTGTTTTTATTCTGAAATGTCATTGGTAAGATCTTGTGCTTCAAGTGGCCCTGGCTCAAGTCGTCACACTGTAATGTATAATATAGTTCATCTAAACATGATTCAGTTATCCCATATGTATTTCAGTCCTGTATGGCTGTCAAATTACAAAGTAAGCAGATAGCATATTACACTTTGTGTAATATAGTATGGATATTTTGTGTATGGACAGTATATAAATTTATTAAACAAGTGTAATTCTCTTTTAAAAGTTTTTAGTTGAATTTATTTCAGCCATTCATGAAGGCATCACCAGAATAACTTAATTTATTTTACATTGAATAATGTTGATGTATACATTTTGTATACACCACAATTTAAAGCCTCTATCATTCCTGATCCTCATTTTGATGTATACTTATTGTATACACTATAATTTTGGTTAGCCCTCAGTAGTATTGATGTATACTAAATGTATACATCATCAGTCTGTTTGATTTCTCAGCTTTATGGTGATGTATACTTAATGTATACACCAAGATCATGTTTCAGCACCCATATTTTCTATCATTCCTGATCCTCACTTTGATGTATACTTATTGTATACACTATAATTTTGGTTAGCCCTCAGTAGTATTGATGTATACTAAATGTATACATCATCAGTCTGTTAGATTTCTCAGCTTTATGGTGATGTATACTTAATGTATACACCAAGATCATGTTTCAGCATCCATATTTTCCCTCGCCTTTGATGTATACATAATGTATACATTTTAACTCTGATGTATACTTTATGTATACTTTAATGTTCAGTTAGTATGTTATGAAAATTGCCATTTTTGCTATATGTACATTTGATGTATACATCAGATATACATTTAACCCTAAATGTATGATTGATGTATACCTTTTGTATACTAAATGTATACAAAACAGAGGCTCATTTTGGTAAGGGCAGGCATACAACATTATTATAAACAGAATTATGACCTCTCGTTTCCCACAAACGTATTAGTAATCGTAGCCGACGCATTCATCCAAGTAAAGAAGGTTTGTATCAAACGTAGCTATGTGAAACGAACTATTTTAGCTGCTATACTTTATCATGCATGTATACAATGTGGGTTCATTCGATCTAAAGGTGAGGTTGCTCGTTTTATGCGACTAAACAATAAAAGCATCTGTAGCGGAAATGTCTTTATACGTTCTCTACATGATGACGATAAGATCGATATAGATTTAAATGCCGATCGAATAGCTCCTCACATTGCAACGACTTTTGCTAAACTTCAACCCAAAGGAGTACCTAAGAATGTCCAACAAATAGTCTATGAGATTGTTCGTACGGCAATAGAAAACAATATAGGTACCAGCTCTATATTTCGAACTAAAGTCATTGGAGCAAGTTACGAGGTATTACGGCGTTCGGGATCTCATATAGCTCTTATCGACGTTATTAAACGATGTGGTACGCATAAGGGTTCGATCACGCGTTTTATCAACGAGTTGATTGTTTACGATTCCCACTTTGAGCCCATCTATATGAGACACGGTCTAACTAATGATAAAGTTTAATTCGTACCTTTTCCATCAACCAAAGATTAAACAACTCGTTTCCTATTCAACCAAAACGGCCGTCGACAGATACCCATTTAAGAATTTAGTTTAAGACCACAACATGAAAGCGGTCGTATGTTAATTAGTGGCTGACGAAATCGAGACAGAAATCTGCATACGAACCAGACATTCCGAAAGGTCCATAAAATTCCGATCCGACCCTAAAATTCCGATCCGACCCTCTTTTTTTATTTTTAAGATTTTTTATTTTTTAGGTCTCTTAGGAATTTTTTAGATTTTTTTGGAATTTAGGGTCCAATTGGAATTTATAGACCTTTTGGAATTTCGCCCACGCTGATGACGTGATGTGGTAGACAGAAATTTACATATAAACCAAAACAACACGGTAATTTATACGATTTTGCTTTTAGCGAAGTTTAAATAAAATCCATGCCGGTTTCTTTCAAAGGAGATATCGATTTTTATACCAATTTTGCTCTCATTTCTTCTAGCACTTCGGAGCGAATACGTTCCACGCTTTTTTTACTCATTTGAGTCTCGCGGCGAATTTCAGCCCTCATAATCTCATATTTATCTGCTTCAGCGAGGATGATACCGTATTCAGAGTCAGATATATTTTCATCGCGAAGGGCCTTTGATACTAGATCGCGAATCGTATTAATTTTCGCTTTAGCTAACATAGCGGTTCTCTCATGTTTAGAAACTTTTTTTCCGATCTTTTTAACCCCAATGGTTGTAGCTGCTGAAATCATCCCACAGACCCCACCAATAACACCGAATGGTAGGCCGATTATTATACCAAAACCAGTTAGAGCTACTGCTAATCCTGAACCCGATAATAATACAGATAGACCTCCTGTTACCACAGCGATACCATGGACAATTCCTTGTGCGCGGTCGTATTTCTTACGCACACCTTCATAGTGTTTTTCTTGAGTTTCGATATCTGAAAGAGTATCTCGGACTGTTTGCAACCGAAAATTATCTCCGCTAGCCCCGCTAGCCAGCGGTGGATAAATACCTGGTGCCGTTGGAAGTAGTTGAATCGAATCGCTTGCCATTATGTTATATCATAACTTACTCAATCTTCAATACGTATCGTATAGGTCGACCACGGAAGTCTATAATATTTCCTTCTTCGTCTCTAAGTGTCAGGCGAAGGCTGTTTCGTCTTGTCCCTAGAGCTCGTATGGGCCAGGGAAACCATTTATTGTAAGTACTTTCTGTAAACCTAAAGCCTCCGAGATTAAAGATAGCCAGTACGTTTGATTGCTTTCCATTAAGAATTGAGAAGCTAGGATCCACCACATCACAATAGATATATACATAGCGAAGAAGTTGTACCACCAGTTTGTATTCTCCTACTTTGAGTGACACATTATCCCCTTCTGGAGTACCCTTGATATTAAGCGAATCGCAGAGATTCTTACTGAACAGGATTGGTTTCTTAATTTTTAGAATCCAAAACTTCCTATAACCGTGGTCTATGAATTCCAATAAACCAGCAGTAACCGCGGGTTTGAGGGCGCCCATCAAGACGTCTATATTGTAATTCCCCGGCTTAAGTTCATAAGGAATCCGTATCTCACCTGGGGTATTCCAAGTGAATGAAGCTTTCTCTGATAGGTTCCACCAACCGTTCTCAAAAGCGACCTCGATTAGAGAAATATTATGGATGTAAATAGGTTCTTGAAAGTAGACCGTATGGTCAGTCGAGGTAGTGGTGACATTTAAGATTACCATATTAAAGCCTGAAGTTTACTTCGATATCAGAAGTTTACTTCAATGATACTAACATACGTTCTTTACTTCACGATATTAACATATGTCGTAACTTTAATACGTATCAATATCAAACAGATTAGTCAAGTGGATGAATCGAACGGATTGATTGGCCCGGCGCCAAGGATAAGAAACCATGCTTAGTCTCCAAGCGAGAGTTCATTTCGACGGTGATTGGGGTGACTATATCGTACCTCGCAATGCAAAGGCTTTAGCGTCCTTTAAGAAAAATTATCCTCACGCGGACTTCGATAAGTTCTCAGCTAGGACAACGGCATCCGACATACATGATGAGTCTACATACGAGACTAGAATCATGTTTTACGATGGTGGGCAGCATTGGAATATGAGCGGTCTCATACCAGTAGATGTCAGAAATCGTCTACACGAAGCGTTACGCGTGACAGCGCAAAAACATGCGGTGGCCGCATTCGGCAGGGGTTTTCCACTTCCATTCAGAAGGACTGATTTTAAGTATCCAGTTCCAGCCGTTTCCTGGGCACACGTCGCTAAAGACATATACCCAATCGTACAAACTCTAAGGATCTACGTAGCAAAAGATCAACTATTTACGTATGAGCCGCGACATATCTTTCAAGAGCTAGGACTCGATCTTAGTGATAAAATAAAAAATAAAGATCCGAGCTATGCCCTGAGAGACAGTATTGCTAATGCTAACGATAGAATAGGAAAAACGAATAAGTGGTTCGATGTTGAACCAATGAAACTTTGGCAGCACCAATTATGTTTCGCCGTTTGGTGTGCTACGGCAGGCTGTGGCGTATCATTCGACGACCATCTTTCAGACAATGCGCCAATCATTGACAATATTCGGAGTTTTTATCGATTTCATGTATACTATACGATCAGGCGAGTACTGTTTGAATTGGGAGTCCCACTCCCCAGGGAAAGCGTATTCAATAAGTTTAACAACGTTCCATGGAATTACGTCATATATGACAAGATCAGAAGAGAGTTCGGTGCTTATGAAATCGACTTTACCACACGTCGAAATGATATGAATGAGAAGCACTACAACTGGTTCGTTCCACAGAATGGGAAAGGATTGACAAAGGCTGGGATGGTCCGAATTAATGCGTCAATAATGGTATATTTGTTTTGTGTCTTATCATCCCAGGCTTCAACCGGCTCACCAATCGTAGGATCGAAGTCCTCAGCCGCCCAAAATAGATTCGATACGATGTTTGAAAATGCCATCATAGAATCGGCTTCAGACACTCTAGCCCAATACCGAGAATCTATTAAGGATATTAGTTCTCGTCTAGATCTAGCAGTTGCGAAGGATTGTCTGTTAATGCCTAGCTATATGATTATCTTTAAGGGCGTTACGTACGTAAACAGCCTACGAACGGCAAATAAACCTGGTATCAGTTTAGGAATAAACGATGACATCAATCTTAACGAAAAATCTCCACCACCAGCCCCTATGGAAGGCTCGAAACCAAAGACGAATGAACCTGCTACAGACAGCGGGGCCACGACTGATACGACCGCTACGATTGATACGATACCACACAGTCGACAAAGTCGCGGCGCATCGCCAACGAATCACGAAACCAATTTAGCAATCGTGGGTATTGTGGCCGGCGTAGCCTCATGGATGATATTTCGTTAGCGCCGACGTTTCAACGATTTATATTGCTCTACTAGGAATATGACCACAGCTACAATGAGTAGCCAGGCATTCTTGGCAAGGAAGCCGAAAACTTCTCCAGCTGTACGGAATATGAAACTCGCAATAGCGCCTATCGCCGCAGGTAGCACGTTAGCCAACTTTTTTCCAAGATCCTTCAAAGCCTCACCAACTCCCTTAGCAACGGAAGCCAAGCCTTTTGTCAATATACTAACGACGGTACCAATTACGGCACCAGCGACAGCTAACACTCCAATCACCGTAAATCCATGTTTCTTGAAGATGGCTTTTATGCGGTCTCGTAACGACATACGATCTTTGATGGCTTCTATTTCTTCCTCGATCTCCTGTTTCTGATCCTCTAGCGCTGCTACTTTATTCTTTGCCACTTCATATTCTGGAGTTCCCTTAGTTAATGAATCCATCTTTTTTATTTCCTCGGCCTTTTGTTTATCTTTTTCGGTGGCCATATCCTCTTTCATACTAATCTCCTTTTCCGCAGTAGGTCCAAGAGCGTTTTTAAGCGTTTTCGGTAATACGTTGGGAGTGTCTACGGCGTCCGACAGTAAGTATGATCCAGCATTTTTACGATTGAGTCTTATCACGACCCTATCATAGTCATCCAAACTAGCAGTGAACTTCGTTAGATCTGCTTTTGGAAACTTTATAGTTATTTGGTCCTGTGCATTTTCAGTCCGTCTTTTCAGTCTTTCAAATAGCGTTTCCGCAGTACTACTGCCTGCCGTAAATTGCGTTTCCGCATCATCACCTTGATTGACTAATTCTATATACTCAGCCGAACTGGTTCCCCAGTTACTACGATTTTTCCATAGCCTATCGCGTATGCTTTTCGTCGTATTTTTGAAGCTATGCTTAGCTCTATTCCACCAATCCATTTCTGCCTCACCATCATCAG
Organism: Actinernus sp. WN-2022; assembly: GCA_030867875.1. NCBI lineage: Eukaryota > Metazoa > Cnidaria > Anthozoa > Actiniaria > Actinernidae > Actinernus > Actinernus sp. WN-2022. Next base: position 32,888,125 of record JAOWCC010001501.1, read on the forward strand.
GTCTAATCTCCGCCCATTCTTCGGCAGTAAGATCATTCACATCGGCTCTACCTTCTTCAGATATAGGATCGAAGTCTAAAGTTTCTTCCATATTGAACACTTGATATGTGATATAATATTAGTATTGGCGATATATTCAATTGTGAAACAAACATGATATATTCAATTGTGAAACAAACATGATATCAACGAAGCTCCATCCTGACTATTCTCCTAGAGAAGGTAGATCTCTTAAAGCCAGTCGTGTGTTCCATCGTGTAACTTTCACTCCTTCATCGGCCAATCCGGGGGAAACTTTAATTGTTAATGTTCCTACGTTAGGCGAAAATAGACTTCTAGTACCTGGTAGTCTAGCCCTTAGTGCCAATATCACTCTATCCGGGGGTCATGCCGACAACTATTTGGTGGCCAACGTTGGACGTTGCATAGTCTCAAAGCGAGTCGTATGGATGGGAACTACTAGATTAGAAGATTTAAGTCGACCCGATCTACTACAGGTATATAGCGATCTATACCTATCTGATGTAGAACGAGAGAATAGCGTAGAGCGGGGCATTCAATCTGCTAATGTGAACAAACTTCGTTCAAAGGCCAGTAACGCATCTACGTCTAATGCGGCTGATAATGCGACACTAGCGGCATACGGTAGCGTATATAAGATACCTATTGATCATGAAGTTATCACAACCCATGGCGTCTTTTATCCACATGCGATTCGAGATAAGATGTCGTTTCATTTGACGCTGGCACCGGCCATAGACGTTATAGTCGGATCCGACAGCACGAAAGTAGGAGCGTATAAACTATCGAACATTGAACTAGAATATGAAGTCATCGAAAGTCTCGATCTTGCGTCGCGGGCCAATAGTACCTACGCCAGCGGTAAAGCATTTCTGTATAACCATTATGAGTACTTCAAAACCGTCTCAATCAATCTAGCCACCGATACACTAGTATCTGAAAGCATAAACGTACTTCGTCTCTCTCTCAATGGCATTCTTCTTCTATTTGTGGATCCTCATGTGGCAGGCACTAGAGATAGTGAGAAATTCGTAAATCCAGGAATCACCAAGGTCGAGGTACACGTCAATGGCATTCCTAACGCTCTATATTCTTTTGGGATGCTACCAAAGGATTTATGTAAGTCAGCGAAGAATTGGGTTGTCCCGCGTTTCGGAGAGGCTGCCGCCGCTACATCCATGACGCATAAGAAGTTCTTTGAGAACAAGTTTGCCGCACTCATCGATTGTCGCACCTCGCAAACCAGTATAGTTCATGGAGATGGTTTAGCCCAACAAGATGCTGGAGCATCCATTCGCCTTAGGATTCATCGCAGTGGAGGCTCAGGTAAGGTGAACATGCACATATTCGTGCTTTCCGATGCACAAGCAACTATTGAACAAGGAATGCTACAAAATGTTTATCACTGACGTATTCATTAATGTACTCATTAACATGGACACATTAACAGAACAAATTCCCTTTAACGCACTCATAATTGGCCCCACAAACTGCGGAAAGACTCAGTTCATAGTTGATCAATTGAGAGGTCCATTTCGTTTTAAATTTGAATATATCGTATTAATTTGTCCCACCTATGCTAACAATAAAACCTATAAAGGCGTTGGTAAGGGAGATCCTCGCTTCATTGTCCTAGCGCCTTCTCAGAACGATATTGATGCGACCCTAGGCGACTGTGCATGTTTTTTCGAAGGAACGAATACACTTATTATCCTCGATGATTGTGCGGCAAGCAAGGATGTTAAGGGAAGGACCAATAAGATATCCGATTTAGCCTTTTCTGCACGCCACATTGGTATTTCGATTTGGGCCTCATCACAAACACAAAAGAGTATATGTAAGAACTTTCGCGAGAATTGCGCAATCGTTGTGGCATTTCGCATCGCAAGCGCACCGGGATTAAAGGATCTATTCGATGACTACGGCGCTAGCATATCCTTAGATGATAAGAAGCTATTCATTTCAGAACTTGAGACTAAGTTCGCACATATATGTTTCTGTTTGCGACATCCGTTTTCCACACTATTAGAGATACCTTCACCTATGGTATGTCACAATACGTTGAAGTAAGATGGATAAAGATTTGGATGATGAATTAATGAACATACTAGCTGAATCCGGCGAAATAGATGTGACAGGTCCTCCACCAGGGGCCGAATGCGGCTACCGCAGTAGCGGCAGCAAAGCTGCCATCGTAGCTACCTGCAAAAATTGCCATGCAGTACACTGCGCTACCACCGATGAAGATAGTAGCATAGAAATCAGCGAACATAGGGAAGCTCTTTCTATTCTAGCCGTGACTGGTACGACAAAAGAATATCTAGGGAAGAATTTTTCTCTTGGAGACATTTCTAAGTTACCTGATAAAGACATAGAACGCCTATATCGTAGATACCAAGCCGTCTTAGCAAAGCAAATAAATGACTGCTTAGTGGATAGAGCACTAAGTCTAGCAACTTGTGTAGTCGCATATGTGAGGCCTCTAGATTCTCGACAACAACGAAGGCTGTTGAAAGATCTAAAGGAAGACTGCTTAGTCCGAAACGAGATATCTGCCCTGGCTGGCCGATTGGCCTACAAAGCAGGTCCACTTGTAGCACTAACTAGTGCCCTTTGTCACGTTGTTAACCATTCTATGCCCACTAAACAGGACTCCGAGGCGCAAGTATTGCCTAGCGAAGACGAAGTTGATGAAGTACTTGAGGTATATTCAAATTTAAAAGGATCTTAAATGTAATTAACGTATTGAAGTTACCTCAACTACTAAGTAATTACAAGATGGAAGTTGATAACCATTCCGAAGATCGAAATGATCCCATCACGAAAGAACCAGTAAAACCCCCACCAAATCCAAAACGAGTTGCTGCAGGCAAACTCATAGCGCAAAGAAGGAAAGAAAATATCGCCAATGTGGCGGCAACGCAGGCGCAGGTAGACAGTTATACCGATAAGCCAAGTTCGATATCAACTAATACCACACTTGCTGTAATTGGGGTAAGCATAGCACTTGTGGGTTTGTACTATCAGTATAAGCAATACGAACGCGCGCAACAAGTTAACCACAGCTTCGCTGAAGCCACAGACAGCTCAGCTGCCGCTACCAAAGAAACCCCAAAAGGTCGTAACCTAAAAACTCAAGGCATGATATAGCATTTGAAGCCACGCCGTAGACACATATTATCGGCGATGTAAACGTTGTTCCAACAAGATGGTTAACGAACTTATGAACACAATACAGGAAGCTACTATATTGACTGGACTTGCGGCAGGTATCGGTTGGGTCGGAAAAAAAGCAATCAAAGAGCCTTTGACTAACGATCCTTCATCTAGTATTTTGAACTTCGTGAAGTGGATAGCGGTTCTATCTGGTGGCCTTGCAGCTAAGGAATACCTAAAGGACAAAGGGTATTGGAAGCCTGTTGAGTAACAGGGGCGACTCTACCTCGCCTTCGAAGCTATGGCATCGATAATATTTATGGGATTCGTCTTCGCCATAACTAGTGCTGCCGCTAGTATTGCCGCACGCGAAATAGAAAAAGCAACTAGCGGGCCTAATGCTGCTGCCGCAGAGATGGTAAGACATGATAAGGCCCAGGAGAAGGCAAATGCCGCTATGGTAACCTATGAGAAAAATCGAGAAAAACGACTAGAAGCACAAGCCACCTGGAACCACTGGAAAGAAAATAACGCACACGTTGGACTTAAAGATAGAATCGATGCAATGCGAAAACTCCACATATATCACATATTACAAATGAAACTGGAAAAGCCTAAACTCTCAGATTATTATCGACCATCTAATTCGAGGAAAACTGCCGAATTGGTGGCCTTAGGTGGTAGTGTATTCGCTACTGGATACGTTGCCACTCGATTCTTATAAGAATTGGTTATAGCTATGCTTTTAAAAAACGAGCTTGTTTACGTTTAACGTAATTACTAGATCACTTACTAGATTACTAGAGTATTACTAGGTAATTACTCAGCATAAAATGCGACTAATAGGTAGTAACTTTTCTGCTTATTGAAGCTTAGAATGCCATATGTATATATATCAATGGATGCTAAACTAAGTTTACGATACTATAGTCCGGAGGGTTATTGGAAAGGACTTGCAGCGATTAAACATCTTTCCAATGCGACTGGTATTTCTGAAGATGTGACTCGTATGTGGCTAGAGAAACAAGCTATATGGCAAATTTATTTACCAGCACCCAAATACGTTCCACGACCTAAATTCGATGTATCTACGCCGAATGAAGTTCACCAAGCTGATTTGATATTCTTACCACACGATCGACCTGGACGTGGAAGAAAGCTATATAAGTATGCATTGACAGTTGTGGATGTAGCTTCTAGATACAAAGAAGCCGAACCATTAGCTACTAAAGAATCCGCTAAAGAAATTGCTGCGGCATTCGAACGAATCTATAAGAGAAGTCCACTAACATGGCCGAAACTTTTACAAGTCGATCCTGGACGTGAATTCATGGGTTCAATGTCTTCGTTACTAGATAAACATAAAGTCTCTGTAAGACGTGGAAGAGTTGATATACATCGAGATCAAGCAATCGTTGAACGATTTAATCGTACGTTAGCTGAGAGATTATTTGGACACCAATACGCTCAAGAAATGGTACTTGTTTCACAAGGAAGCGACGATAGATCTGTCGAATGGGTAATTCGTTTGCCGATGGTGGTTAAAGCATTGAACAACGAAGTTACACGTTTGACAGGGAAAGAACCATCCATAGCAATTACCAAAGATGAGGTCGAATCGAAGCCATCAGAACCAGCACATAATAGACCGATTGGTATCAAAGAGGAAAGACTTCCATTTGGCGTTCTCATTAGATATCTTTATGCTCCTGGTGAATTAGAAGGTGGTCGACGTCGTGCGACAGATCCAATATGGTCACTTTCCATATACCAACAACGACGCGTCGTAATCAGGCTTGATGGGCCAGTCCTTTACTATTTGACGATACCACAAATAACGACGCAACGATCGAAAGTCGTCCCAGAGCGTGGATTCGTTCGTGAAGAACTCCTCGTTATTCCCAGAGATACCATGTTGCCACCTGATAGCGTTCTCATCCGTTAATGGTGCCGATCCCCTTCTTACGTTGCATTCGAGACATGTCAGTCTAACGTTGTCGCGAGTGTGTCCCCTAGAATTGTCTATCCTATCGACTGAGAATTGTTGCGGATCCCATGAAGTATAAACCCATAACAATTCTATATTACATGCAGAACAGCAGTTGTTTTGAACTTCTTTGAGCTGCAATATATCATAGACCTTTAAGTCGAATCCTTGGAATCCCTTAGACCGATCACTATGTTTATAGCTCACGAGCTTTCTACAAATGACTTTTCGAATCTGCTGAGAGGATGACGATAGATGATCTTGAGTTCGTTCCATAGGACAATTAACTCGTTCAAGTTGATTCATATATTCGACTCTTGAAATGGCGAGATAGGCAAGATTCGACCATCCAAGATAGTCATCGATGATCCATACCTTTTGAGGATTATGAATTGTGAGACCTTGGCTAGAATGGATCGTCAACGCATAACCAAGTCGCCAATCGGATTCCTTTTTGGAATGGATCTCTTCCGCGGCACTCATAGTGACATTTACGATATCGTTCGATACTAGTGTTTCTTTCTTATTGGTTCCTGGAATGGATATCTCTATATTTTGCCTACGACTATCTCGAGGATGATATAATAAAGGAACGAAGATGTCTGGGAAATGATCTTTGTGTCGTTGGAATAGTAGATTCTGTACGTGATCTCGAACTTTCTGACGACTGGTCAATATAACGTCGCATGGCTTCCATGATAGAACGAATTGGTTCCATTCTAGACAACTAGGCAAAGAGCGACGAATCTCTTCACATTGGAATTTATCAGATTGAAGGCGAATTCGCTTTTTCAAAGATTTGAGTTCGTCATCTTTCGCTCTATAGTCGATATCTATCTCTTCATAGTAATTAGCTCGTTCTCGAAGCCAATCATGTGGGGAATCACCTGCTATTGGAGGAGGTTGTCCATGATCACCACAACAAATTACTTGGACTCCTTTTTGGTTTAACCATCCAATAAATATCTCTAGGATAGCACGAGGCACTGTACAAATTTCATCCCATATTATAATTCTAGGTATGTATTTCTTTCCCAATCTCTCTGGAGTCCATTCCTTATCAGCTATTTGTGGTCCAAGCATATCAGATCCAGGATAATGGAGTGGATCGCCATATTTTCGAGCAACGAATACTATCTCTTCTGCTTCCTCATCGTTTCCATCTATCGATAAAATGAGATCGTTACATTGAGTCCAATCCTTTTTCGCATTCCAAACTTTGATTGATTTATTTCTATATTTTGGCAAAGATTGGAGAGATTCGAGATCTTCATCTGTTGCTCGTACTCTTTTGACACCACAATAACGAAAGAAACTATGATAGGTTTGAGATTGCACACCTCTATCACGCATTTCTTTGGCTAAACGATGGGTAGGTGTGAATACTATGGGATTTCTCATTCGAAAGAGTTCGATTGCTCTCGTAGTTTTGCCACTACCACCACCACCATTAAGATAGCAGAGTTGATATCGTGATAATGGGTCTTGGTAACATGGCGAAGTACTAAGTGGTAATTCTTTTCGTTGGATGACATATTCTGGCTTTGGAAGGTAATCTGCATGTTGTTGTGGCATATATAGTTGTTCATTCTTATCTCGCCATTGAGCTGGAGATACTGTTGGAAGATACGATTCCTCGAACAAGCATGGGAGACACCACTCTTCATTACAATCACACATTATTGGAGTGATATATGCCGATACTCCATCCAATTTGCGAAGTGCATGTTTCTGAATGTATATAGAATCAGTGGCGACACGAACGGCTTCATTGGTAGTGAAACGTTGTAACATACATAATAGATTTATATGTGCATAGGCCAACATGCTTGAACGCAAATGTGTATATTGAGGTTGATTTCCATCGTAATATGTAAGGATGTGACCAAGAGGACATTTTTCAGGCGATCCAACTAGAGTTCCACTTTGTATGGTATCTCGTACTAGGAAATCTAGTTCTCCTTGATCAGTTACCAATCGTCTGGTCAAACGTTTTCCGTCAGCTTTGCTGCCTTGCGTGAACTTTCCTATAATGGCACATCCCTGATCTCGACTTTCTGGAAGCCATATCTTCGTTTGCTTATCAAAAGACACAATGACTTCGCGAATGATGAGAGTTTCGAGAAATCCTTTATCTACAAGAAATGCAAGAAGTTGTATTGGTGCCCATCCATTCTCTGAGAAATGTTTTCCAAACCAAGATGGAATGATGGGATGGCATATGGAAGCGAATGACCATTCTTAGATCTCAGCGAATCCAGTTCCAATGTCGATAGGTAGTGGACCATTCACGGAAACTCGAGTCATACGATTGGATGGATGACCGAATAGTTCGAAATATGGTTTCGCTTCACCTTCACCTTGAAAACTCGCCGGATAGCAAGACTTAATATCAATGCTAATGACATCTCTAGTATCGTAGTCCATCGAATTCCATAATCCACCATTTCCGTATTCCACACAAGACTTTTGGATATCTTCAAGAAAATTGGATGGAGTCGGCTTCCAATTATTCTTTTCCTTTGCTATTACACTTGCCGCATGATTCTCACCAAATACCAGATCGGCAAGGGATTCGTCGCCCAAGTCTTGGCATATTAGTTGGAGTCTATCTTGACTTTGTTGAGTTCTGTAAGTGCGACCATCTTGGAGTACGAATTGATTGACATTAAGTTGCCTTCCTTCTGATCCTCCTCCTAGTAACCATACCGCTTTTGGTTCATTCAAAGTTGCTTGTCTAATGGCTTCCCATACATCACCTTCGTATATATGGACAGAACGAGATTGTGGGAAATGCAAATCTTTGGACCAGGTATGACCATTATGATAGATTAGTTCTATAGGTTTATGCCGGTGACCTTGATATTTGCCGCTATTGTAGATATCTTCACCAGCAATGTCACTCAGGATTATAGGCCTGGTGATAATCGTCTCAAGCTTAGATATATCGTCGATTGTGGCACCATTGTCATGAACTTGTTCTTCCCAATTCTGTATCTTCTCATGTCTCTTAGTAGTTAGACCTTGTCCTCTCGTAGCGCCTTCGAAATGCTCTATTACTCTTTGTGCGACGCAATTAAGATCACCAACGCGCATTGGGGCTAAATTTGCTATATCTGGTACTCTGATTGGATAAAGTCCATAAACCACTGCAGTAACTGGATATGCATTATTATAGTATACCTTATCGATTCCAACTATCGCACCTGGTTTAATATCACGAGAAATCTCGATTACACCATAACCCTTCTTTCTCTCGACGTGGACTGGTTCGAACTTATCGTCGACGACCCAATACACATCTCCATCATAGTCATATTCTCTAATGAATTTAATTTTCAAAATGAACTCGCCATCTGGAAGTGCCATAAGAATTTCTCTCGCTCTTTCTATGGTCATACGAACGTCCAAAGCCAATCGACCGGCCCTTACTTCGATGCCATCGGCGACATTAATATTGCCAATATCAAGTGGATCTTCCGTTTCTACTCTCCACGTAGAGAAGACGGCAGTTGCACCATCGACTTCAAACATATCCTTAGCGTCTATCAAGAATTCTACCCATTGCTCATCTGGAAGTGTTATAGGATGAGGTACTTGGATGTCTAAGTCATATCTCTCGTTATTTTCTGGGATTGGTTCATACTCTGCAAGAATCTCATCAATCAGATTATCCATAGTAACAACGATGATATACCTATATATATCGTTTCTCTAAATGGTTGTCAAATACAATAATGTGGACAACAAATGTAATAACAATAGCAGCAGGGGATGGGAAATACTGATGATGTCTGAATGTTGATGTGTTGTTTTTTGTTGTCCACCTATTGTTCTTTGTTGTGTTTTGTTGTGTCACATGTGTTGTTTTTGTTGGATTTCGTTGTGTCACATGTTGGTTTTCGTTGTTTTTTGCCTAATGAAATCGTTGGATACAACAAATTTGCATCCAATAATTCCGCTCAGCCCCCCTGCTGCTAGATTTCTTTGCCCTTGAGGTAAGTCATATCATTATCACTCAAATTAAGCGATTAAATTAAGCCATCCACTGTCGGAAGACAGAACAAAGAAATAAAATATAATATTTGTATAAAACTATTAAGATTTTTGACACTTCTAAAACGTTTAGCTTCTAATACTTATAATATGTTGCCCAAGTTGCCCCAGGGGTGGGGTTTTTGTCACAATTTTCTGCCCCACCCGAGGGGTTTTAGCATGTATTTGTCATGGCTGCTGTGACAAATGCCCATGGGTGCCCGGGGGCCGCCCCCTCGGGATGGCCGCTGATACCCGCATAACAGCCTATCAGCTTTTAGCGCGCGAAAAAACTTTTTACAGTGCGCGCACGCCCCCGACATGGACTTCAACTGAGGCTGAGAGGTTTCTTCTCTCGAGATTTTCTTCAAACAGAGCAGTAAGGTAAGCGAAAACAAATCTTTTTTGTTCGTGTTAGCCGTCGTATAATAAACAATTTATTACACGAAGAGTTGTGTAATACGGCTGGGATTTTTTACTCGGCAATTTTATTTGTTCTCGCCTTTCAGGCTCGAAAAAATAAAACCGACTCGTAAAAATACCCAACCGTATTACACAACTTTCTGTATAATAACCTCTTTTTATGTCCTCTTTTAGGCCGCGTCAGGCAAAAAGGGCCCGGACGACATAATATGTAAATGTTGTTGAAATTGTACCATGTGTTTTATAATTGTGGTACGATTACAATATGCATCGCGAGCGCCACATTGTGCTACTAACTAGTAGTGTTGATTTCATGAAATTGACCAGTGAAATCGAAGACGAATTTTACGATATTTTTTACACGAGGGTGTGATCACAATTTTAGCAGGCGCAAATGGTTCCTTATCATAAGACGATTGTTTCAAGGTTTAACTTGTACTATTGCTAAAATCACATTATGAGCTACGGGGAGTAGAATGACTGCAGAAAAGATTTTTTTTGGCAAAAAGTTAACATCTTGTTCATGTTATTCATTTTTTACTCTTTAATGCCAGCTGGTATAAATGAATGTCATACATCAAAATCACCCCTATGACAGGATTCATAATTTTTGTTGTCAATTTCTTGAAACTGACATTTATTGTTAGGAATTAGCGCTTCTCGTCAAGAATACAATTCAATCTTCAACCTGTTATTAGGAACACCGTTGTAGGAATTATTTAACTCGAATGTCTTCCGGGCCCTTTAGCTTTTTGCCTGACGCGGCCCATATAGTAATTAACAAATAGACCCGCAGACCGCAGCCGCTGGTTGGTTTATACCAATCAATATTAGACTCTTCCACAGACTCCTCGGCCGTTCCAACAGCCGATCGGGGTCTGTGGAAGAGTCTAAATCAATATTAGAACGAGTCTGAAACTTGAGAATTTAGCACAGTTTTTAAGAGATATTTTGTAGGGAGTAAGTACAGTGGAACCCCGATATAACGAAGTCCCCGATATAACGAAGTAATTCTTTTGGCCCGGCAAAATTACAGCAGTTTGTAGGCTTTAAACCCCGATTTAACAAAAAAACCGGAAGCGGAAATTTTACCCCGATATAACGAATAATCATTGCGATGTATTGAACGACGCGTCAATGAGCCTGGCCGAAACTTAAACTATCTAATAGTCAAATCAGACACAAAAGAATGTACTGTACAATGTATTTGGAGTGTAATACTGTAGTGGCGTATTACGCTAATATCTACTGTATTTCACGGGTCAAGTTTAAAATCACTCTATGTCGCAACCCCGATATAACGAAGTTTTGGGTGTTTTTTTCAGGAACTTCTTTATATCGCAGATATTGGAGTTTCGTTTATAACGCAGACTCCTCAATATAACGAAGTAATTTGCTCAGTCCCTTGCACTTCGTTTTATCGGGGTTCCACTGTATTTGCGGGGTTGTTCTGCAGTTGAGCCTGGACCGTATATATATGGTCTCTTTTTTCAAAGCGGATTATTCATTTCCAAATGTGCTTTTAAAATGTAATTCCAAGATACTTCAGCCTAGCAAAGCAGCAGCTAGAAAAAACTGCACGTAAGGCATAATGATTATTTAAACTAAGAAAAGGCATGGGTTTTTACTTCAGGTTAAACCTCAAATTATCAATAAAACTATTTGACACTAATTAAACTCGTATCTATTGTATGGGAGTGAATTCTGGGGAGCTGATGACAAAGATGGCTTAAACCAGAACGACCCACTCGTGTAAGATGTTGCTTGGTACAAGCAAATCATATTCAAATAATGGATGCAGAGCTCAACTTGGACGGTTTCTAATTAGGGTAGAATATACATTACTGGACAAAATTAGTAATAAAGGTAGATTCTGCACTTTCAAAACTTGCATGCCTATTTAGATTGCCTTCACTCGCCGAAACCTGTCTATTGGGGAGAAAACAATAAGAGTAGAATCTACAGACTCTATTTTGGCATTAATTGCTATCACAACAAGAAATATCTAACTATCAAGAATTCCTATCACAAATTAAACCGAGATTGCAGGACATTGGGTAAGCGATGCCTTCAATGACCAAAGAAAAAAAAAACCTCCATGGCAACAAACTTAGAACATATAGATACGTTTAAATCTAGCTACGAGCTAGAAACATCACTAATATCAAGCATAGGACTGCTCTAACCAAACTTAGAATAAGCAATCACTGCCTATAAATCGAAAGAGCAAGATACACTAGGTTATACGAAACGCGAAAAAGAATATGCCCAACTTTCACTGATGTAACAAAAGTATAGAAGACGAGTTCCATTTTATTGTTAATTGCGAAACATATGAATTTGATCATTAATCCACCCATGGAAGTAGCTCATTTAGCAGCTAAGTACATTTATGAATGTGCATGCATGACCCTAAGACTACAAAGATGTCTAATTGATCTCCAAATTTACTGTCAGAACAGTCGTGACGCTGTCGATTCATAACTATTCTCAATCTATTTCCCCCGGCTGGCGCTTACTGTATTTGGTTAGTTATATTATTAACGATTATTAGTAAAGTACAGTAAAGTAAAGTACCTTTATTTAACGTAGGTAACTCGTGACAGTCTAGTGAGCCTGATAAACTTGAGGCCGACGGGAGTCCTACAATTTTAGGTCCTTATCCGAGAAGACATGAAGGTCTAACCATTTGCAGATGTTTCACAAAGGCAGCACCTTCTACTCAGTTATTTTAAGACCATGAGTGTTGGTCCGGCAGGAAACATTGATCCGCGACCTCAGTCCCGCGCAACAGACCGGAGCTTGACCACTGAGCTAACCGGGAGGCGGTGTGAAACCGATGTACCGTTTGTCGTACAAGGTGCTAATAACTATTTGTTGTTGTTGTAGGGGTATGTGCCGCGCGAAGGGGCATGGTTTTTAAGCCGTTTTAGTCTGAAATAAGGTCAAATTTCGGAATTTTTAGTCTAGAATAGGGTATGATCTTCACAGGGAAGTATGAGACATATATTTCTCTTGTTATGACATAGACTACAGGTCTGCAAAAGGATATGGAAGATCATATATTTTGGTGTGAAATAGGGTCAGGGTTTTGAGACCAACCCCCCCCCCCCCCCAACCCCCCAACCCCCCCTCCCCCTGGGAGTATGTAGTAGTAGTATAACTTTATTTAAGCACGCTAGCCCTGTCAACAGCAGCTGATTTACACAAGGGGCGTGACAGAAATATAACATTTACAAAATATTAAAATATATTATGAATATAGATAAAATAAAATGTTTGAATATTACGTAATAATGATTAAATATTTTTATAGCTGGTATTTGTGAGCGGCAATTTTAGTCTTGAAAGAAGGGAATGAGTTGGAGTCCCTAATTTCATTATGGAGCGAGTTCCATATTTTAGCCCCACTGTACGAGAAACTCTTTTTCATACTTTCGGTTTTGGGTAAAGGTAACTGCAGTGAGGAATTGGAGCCCCTAAGATTGTATTCCGCGACCTCAGATTTCTGTTTAAACAGATCCATAAGACAAATTGGGGCTTGACCATTTATGACTTTGTACATTTGTTTCGCCTTATTTTTAGCCCTTTGAGTTTCAAGTGTTTCCCACCCTAGAGCATAATGCTTCAAGGCAGGGAGCATCGTTTCTCAAATTCAATATTATCCGAGCAGATCTATTCTGTAATATTTGCAAACGTTTGGAGTGTCCGTGACCTAGGGTGTCCCATACCTCACTACAGTAATTGAAATGGGGGTTAATAAGGGCATTGTAAATATCAACAAGGGTATCTCTATCTACAAAGTCCCTCACTCTGCGTAGAGCTCCTATTCCTGAGGACACTTTTTTAGCAATTTGACCAACATGTTTGTCCCAGGCCAAATATTAATCAATCTCTACACCTAATATCCTGCTATTGAAGACCTGTTCAATTTGAACCTGTTCAATTTCAATCTTTGGATGTTTGACAAGATTTCTAAGTTTAAAGTGGGATCCAATCAGCAGAAATTCAGTTTTCGCTACGTTGAGACTCAATTTGTTTGCCAGGAGCCACCCCTTTACATAGTTAAGGTGATTCATGGCCATCTCAAGTTCCTCTAACGATCCCCCCGAAACGGTTAAATTCGTGTCATCAGCAAACATACGAGATGTTGAGTGCTTTAGACATTCCGGCAACACGGACAGCCTCCTCGGGGGGTGAATCTCTGAAGCATACTGAGGAGGTTTATGTGGGCGTAGGCCAGCATGATTGCGCGCAGGTGGGTGTACTGAGGCTGTGGGCCGTCGTAGTATGCGAGGATGTGGCCCAGAGGGCACCTTTGGGGTGCGCCAACCAGGGTGCCGCTTTGGCGAGTGTCTCCCACAAGGAAGTCGAGCTCTCCTTGGTCTGTCACGAGCCGCCTCGTTAGCCTTTTTCCATCGGCCTTGCTGCCCTGGGTGAACTTCCCTATGATGCTGCATCCCAGGTTGCGGCTTACTGGGAGCCAGACCTCGGTTTGCTTCTCGGAAGCTACGATAGCCTCGCGGACCTTGAGGGTTTCCAAGAGGCCGGACTCTTCAAGAAAGGCGAGAAGCTTGTGTCGGGGCGCAGCCATTCGCTGCGAAATGCCTCCCGAACCAGGCTGGGGTGTCAGGTGGGGGCGAAGTCCCACTTCTGGACCTCGGCGAATCCGGTTCCAATATCACTGGGAAGATTGCCATTTATGCTCACCCGGGTCATACGGTGGGTCGGGTGGCCGAACCGTTCTAAGTACGGCTCTGCCTCGCCTTCTCCCCGAAAGCTGGCAGGATAGCAGGCCTTCATGTCGATGCTGACAATCAGTGCCCCTGGTGTCGTAGTCCGTTGAGTTCCAAAGCCCTCCATGGCCGTTCTTCACACAAGCTTTCTCGATGTCTTCAAGAAGGCTGGCTGGGGTTGGCTTCCAGCCGTTTCGCTGTTTAGCCACGATACTTGCAGCGTGGTTCTCGCCAAAGACCCGGTCGGCTAGGGAGTCGTCGCCCAAGGCTTGACAAGCCTTCTGGAGTCTCTCGTGGTCATTCTACGTCCTGTAAGTGCGGCCGTCCTGGAGCACGAACTGGTCGGCTGTCAGCTGTTTGCATTGGCCCCTTAGCAGCCAGACTGCTATTGGCTCGTCCCGTGTTGCTTGGCGGATGGCCTGCCACACGTCGCCCTCATACAGGTGGACCTCGCGGGACTGAGGGGAGTGCAGGTCTTTAGACCAGGCGTGGCCATTGTGGACGACGAGCTCTACTTTACCTCTTACGCCGTTCCCTCCAAACCGGTACCTGTCGCTGTTGTAGATATCTTCGCCAGCGATGTCCCGCAGGATGATGGCCCGTTTGAGGATCTTCTCCAGTTTGGCCACATCGTTGACCATGGCGCCAGTTTCGTGGACTCCCTTCTCCCACTCCTGTATTTTCTGGCGTCGTGTGGGTGTTAGCCCCTGGCCTCTCAAGGCGCCCTCGCAGTGCTCCCTCCATGTAGAGAAGAACGCGGCGGCGCCATCGACTTCAAACTCGTCTTTGGCGTTGTTCAGAATCTCGACCCATGGCTCGCCGACTGGGAGCTGGACCGGGTGGGGCACCTGGTCGTCCAGGTCGAATGACCGTCTTGGTTGGAGGGGTTGGGGGAGGTGTTCTTCGACGTCTGGAATTGGTTCATCAAAGATGTTTGGCTCGTACTCTGCGAGCATCTCCTTGATCAAGTCGTCCATAGTGGCCATATTGTTGGATGGGTGTACCTAACGATACAACGATTGATAGCTGCCATCCGGGCAAATTCCTTTTGATAGGCTCTGGCACTACACATCCAATCTCGCTTAAGTGCACGGCGATACCCACACCCCATGCACAAGAGATAGCTGTTTTTAACGCCCTTGCCGCACCCTGTACAAGGCTGTGTGCCCGAGCCTTTTCGCAGCCTTGCGAGATGAACCTTACAATTGCAATGCTCGCCCAAACAACTCCTACCACAAAGCTCCATAGAGCCGATAAGCAACCACCGGCATGTGTGTTGACCTTTCATTGTAGGGTGTGTCCCATTGCGATGGGTATATCTAATAGAGAGGTGCTCTTCTTTGCGTGGTTGGCGAACCTCCTTAGGACAGGTATCCGTTCTTTGGGGTTCTTCTCGACCCGTTTGGCGTAGGCAGCGGGTCCGCGGCCCCCCTGGCACTCCCCCAGCCTGCCGCTCCGCGGCCCCCTGGTCTCAATAAGGGGGTGCATTCACTCCCCCGACCTCCCTGGCCCCCTGGCGGCTCCCCAGCTCTGCCCTCCCCTGGCACTTCCCAAGGCCCTGAGGGAGTACCCAGCCCTCCCACGCCCCCTGGCGGCTCCCCAGCCCTGCCCTCCCTCAATAATCTGACAGTTAATATGGATAAAACTAAAATTTTGATTTTTAATAACACGGGGAAAAGCATGAATAATTATGCTTTTAAATTTAATAATATAACTCTAGAAAACGTGACCTCATATAATTACCTGGGCCTAACCTTTAGTGCATTCAGAAACTTCACTTTAGCTAAACAAGAGTTGAAAAAAATTGCGTTAAAAGCCTTATTCAAACTCCGCAAAGAAATGGGAGATCACTTTAGAACAGATATAAAGCTAACGCTCAAACTTTTCAACTCCTTAATCCAACCAATTCTACTATACGGGAGCGAAGTATGGGGGGTTGACTCCAACAACAAAATAGACAGAGACCCTATCGAACTAGTACATATTAAATTCTGTAAATGGATTTTAGGAGTGTCCAAATACGCAACAAACAATGCATGCCGAGCCGAATTAGGAACATTTCCTCTTAAAACAGAAGCAATATCCAAGAGTTTAAAGTTCTGGCTGAAACTGCAAGTCTGCGATACCGACAAACTTGCAGTGGAAGCTTTTTTGGACTCAAGCCTCTTAAATAATCCCGCAAGTTGGTACAAAAAAATAAGTAAGATAGTCCTCAAGCTCGGATTTGGAAATATCTTAGTCCCCTCAAACACTATCGCCGATAACACATCAATAATTTGCAAGAAACTTAAGCTAAGGCTATGCGACATAGAGTTCCAAAATTGGCACAGTGATATTTACAATGATACAAGAAGAAATGCCAATCAGAGAAATAAGCTAAGGACCTAGGTACAGAAATTTTAAAGTAAATTACGAGTTCGAAGACTATCTACGCTTAAAGTGCCACTACGACGAAAATTTACCATTTCGATTTGCCACTTTTTCAGTGTCTATAGGTCAATCAGTATTAGAAATATCCGAAATAGTAAAAAATATTCCCAAATGGGCATCTTAAACCACAAATTTTAGGAGAGTTTACCGGTAAAATCCTGTCCGCCATTGCTGGAAGCCGTGCCCTTTGTTCAGCTTTAAACAAAGGTTTATTCACCGGAAGTGATGTCATACACTTAACACGACAACCTCGTGGCGCGAAATAGCGTGCATAAAAAAGTAGCCAACCTCGCAAAGATAAATATAACTTTCTTCTTATGTACGTGAAGACGTTTTTAGTAGAAATATGCCTCCAGGCGTTGTGTTCTGCAGGCGAGCGTTAAGTGTATGACATCATTTCCGGTGTATAAACCTTTGTTTAAAGCTGAACAAAGGGCACGGCTTCCAGTAATGGCGGACGTGTAGATTCAATATTCGGAGCTAAAAAAATAAGACTTCCTGTCGTTGTATCGAAAAACAATTTGAACTGGTAATAATATATGAACTCTACTTTATGAATATGCAAAAACTTTGATATGTCAAAATTTGATCGTAGGGGCACTTTAAGAAACTTGAAGAATAGAACGGCTCTAACAAAGCTTAGGATAAGCAACCATGATTTAGAAATTGAAAAAGGAAGACATGCTAGGCCATTTAAAAAGGTCGATGAAAGACTTTGCAAATTCGGCCTAGAAAGGAGATTGAGGATGAAGCTCATTTCCTCGTAAAATGCAATAAATATAACCATTTACGAAATGCGTTCCATGCTTCAATGCAAAATGAATTTCAGATAAACATAGAAAAGTTAGCCGAGGAAAGTCGGCTAAAAATAATGTTAAGCCCCAACAATAGGACAGCAGCTATAGTTGCAAAATTCATATACCAATGTTTTATGTATAGAGACAATGGCCTCAAAGAACTCTGGTCGATTCTTCCTAGACTCTCATAATTCTGAAAGACCCCAAACACCTGTAGCACAGTGAAGTGCACATTTATTTGGATAAATGTCTATGTACAGATGTATACGACTCCAAATAAAAACTATCTATCTATCTATCTATCTATCTATCCTCCCTGGCAACCCCCCCCCCCCCCCCCGGTTGTGTGCGTAGACGAACGCCCGCCCGTGCCTGAAAGGTTCCGTAGACAAACGCCTGTTGGCGTACGTGCACAATCGCCGCCAATTGTGTGTGTAGACGAACGCCCGTTGGCCTACGTGCACAATTGGGGATTGTGTGTGTAGACGAACGCCCCCTGGCATTCACCACCCCCCCCCCCCCCCCCCTGCTGCTGGGAGGGAGTACAGTGGAACCCCGATATAACGAAGTCCCCGATATATAACGAAGCAATTCATTTGGCCCGGCCAAATTACAGCAGTTTGTATGGCTTTAAACCCCGATTTAACAAAAAAAAAACGCCGGAAGCGGAAATTTTACCCCGATATAACGAATAATCATTGACGAATAAACACCGTGATCTCTTAACAGTCTATTCGAACATGTCTAGTTAGGGCACCAGACTGTCTGAAGCACTTTCCACACTGCTTACATTTATATGGCTTCTCTCTCGTGTGTATCCGAACATGATAAGTTAGGAGACCAGACTGCCTGAAGCACTTTCCACACTGCTTACATTTATATGGCTTCTCTCCCGTGTGTACCCGAACATGTTGAGTTAGAGCACAAGCCTGCCTGAAGCACTATGTACACTGCTTGCACTTATATGGCTTCTCTCCCATTTGTATCCGAACATGTCGAGTTAAATTACCAAACTGCATGAAGAACTCTCCACACTGCTTACACTTATATGGCTTCTCTCCCGCGTGTATCCGAACATGATTAGTTAAGATACCAGACTGCCTGAAGCACTCTCCACACTGCTTACATTTATATGGCTTCTCTCCCGTGTGTATCTGAACATGATAAGTTAGACCACTAGAGTTCCTAAAGCACTCTCCACACTGCTTACATTTATATGGCTTCTCTCCCGTGTGTATCCGAACATGATAAGTTAGACCACTAGAGTTCCTAAAGCACTCTCCACACTGCTTACAATTATATGGCTTCTCTCCGGTGTGTATCCGAACATGGGATATTAGGTTACCAGACTGCCTGAAACACTTTCCACACTGCTTACATTTATATGGCTTCTCTCCGCTGTGTATCCGAACATGGAATATTAGGCTACCAGAGTGCCTGAAACACTTTCCACACTGCTTACATTTATATGGCTTCTCTCCGGTGTGTATCCGAACATGGGATATTAGGTTACCATACTGCCTGAAACACTTTCCACACTGCATACATTTATATGAGTTTTCTTGGTCACATTTTCCAACTTCACATTCTAGCTTGGCTGACTTAATTCTTTTATTTCTCTGTTTGCGTTGAGAGACTCTCTTATTAGTATGCATTCCGCCATGGGAATCAAGAGAACTTTCAAACTGAACTGCGGTGGTAGCTGTGTTGTTTGTACTGCAATGTGATTTACTATTAGTGCCAAAACCTTGTGACTGTTTGAAAACATCAGTAGCTGCTTCATTGTCTCTGGATACTTCTCTGCACGATAACATATCTGATATCTTGGACCTAGCACCTTTTTCGACATCAAATGATGTATTCTTGTACTTTCTATAGAGTGATGTCTTCTTTTCGGGATAAATATCCTTGCGATCAATTAGGTTGGTATCTGGATGAAGAATTTCACCCTTTTCTCTCATACATGGACTGGATTCTATGTTGTTATTGTCCTCTACTTCATGTATTTCATCACAGTAGTTATCTTCTATATCATTGCTATCAGGTGTAAATACTGCAGGTTGGTTGTCAGATGCGGGTTCTTGTTCTGTATCTTCTGTTTGTGTATCCCTTGATACCACTGTAACATGGAGTAGACTCAAGTCCGTTTGTGTCTGAATACTTCTGACAATCTTCCCTTCTGGATTATTTCCATGGGGATGCTGCTCCTATTGTTTTAATAACAGAGTAGAACAAAGCACCAATATTATAAAGTTATCTAATATATGCTAGTAGTTACGAAATGGCAAGTGAAATGCTGCATAAATGGTTTAACATATGTTTGCATGCTTTATCTAAAATAATTGCAGGGTATTGGTCTAGAAATATTTAAAGTGCATATAATTCCTAGCCAGTCTAAAAAGGTCAAAATGGGAAACAACATGACCGACACAGAAAGCAAATTTATTAGCATCTGTCATTTTCGTTTATTAAAGGATCATATTTCAATGTTATGTAAGTCAAAGCCAATTCTAGTATATTTTGCTCCGTGGTTAAGCGCCGGTCTGTTGTGCGGGAGGTTGCGGGTTCAAACCCCGGCCGGACCAACACTCAGGGTCTTAAAAATATCCGAGTAGAAGGTTATGCCTTTACACAATACTAAACTGTTCCAAAGACCTCGTCTTCTCGGATAAGGACGTAAAACAGTAGGACTAAGTAAAGCCAGCAAACGTGTTTAAACCCTGAATAAATAAAAGCGACTTAACTTTACTCTTAGTGCATGCGTGTAATAAAGCATTGATTTTGGACCGATTTCAGTGGTGTGTAGTGGTTTTTAGCAATGTCAAAAAATGTAAAAACATGTTTGTTGTTACATGTAGATGATGTTACATTTTTGCTGTGTGACTGAAGTAATCTAAGTAATGAAGAAAGGGTGAGGTATAAAGTACTACAAATCAGTCTTTAAGAAAAACCGAAATAATACCCATGGGTTATGGAAACATATCAAAGAACTTGCTGGGCAGAATGTTAACTCTGGAGCTGTAAATCTTATTAATATCGGTGACACGTGCATCTCGATTGTCGAGGCCTCCAACTCACAAGTACTCCAGATAAACATTCTAACTTTGTCAGTACCAATGCGGCGGTAAAGCTCGACAAAATAAGAACATTTCTACAGCCAAATAAGCTCAGCCCTGAGCTGTACAGCATTCCTCTAGCCTCAGTGAAAGATGTTACGTTCCTGCAGGTATGCCAGTTAACAAAGCCAGTGGAACAGACAATCTATCGGCACGGATGCTCACAAGTTAGCTGGCCCAGCAGTCGTTTACTCACTGTTCTGCCTCATTAACTGCTCGGTAACTATGTGCTCTTTCATAAGGGTGACGATACAATGTACATCGGACATGGATAACTACCGTCCAATTTCCACTTTGCCGGTCATCGAGCAGCACGTGCACATGTCTCTGTACGGTTCTCTCTGTACAAACAATCCGCTCTACAAGTACCAATCAGGTTTTAGAACAAATCACTCGACGGAGACAGCCCTCGTCAAAATATGTGGATGCCAACAAGGCTACGACAGCTATTTTAATCGATTATCGTATGGCATTTGACACTTTATAAGTCATACAATTGCATTTCGGGGTATTAGTGATTTAAAACGCCCCGAGAGCCGAGGGGCAATTTAAATCACTAATACCCCGAAATGCCATCGTATAAGTTTGTAATACTTTCATATCCGAGAAAGCGAACTAATCTGCGAGAAGTTTACTTCTCTCTGCCAGAAGTAAACACATCGCAGTTGAGTTGCTTTCCAAAACATGTTATTATGCTTGATTGAGCACCATGGATTGAACGACCTTAGCTTCCCCTGGGGACAAGTGTGTTGTTTTTCAGAAGAATAGCAGCAACACACAATGTAATTATGTGCTTGACTACATACATACTCAAAGGTCATGCATATATCATTTTATGTATCCCACATGGAAGCGGGTTTCTGAAATGAAGAAAAGAAGGTGCAGATTGAAATACGTGATCCCACATGGACTACCTTGAAGGTTTTGACGAAGACATGTCAGTTTGGGTTCAATTATTTCACCCGGGAGCGCAGGGTTAGTCGGGCCAGAGGGGAGCAAGAATTGACGGTTTTGCACTTTTCATGTCCAGCCTGCATTATATTCTAATTTTTCCATCGTGAACTAAATTTCCTGACGGGAAATTTAGAAGACAATAACCCTCACTAAATGTTCCTGTCAGCTGGGAAATTCAGTTGTTTAAATGTGCCTTGAACAACAAAAGAATCCTAGGCGATCATGGTATTATGTAAATTATACGGTGTTAGTGTAGAAGTTAGAGGCATACGATTTCTGTCGAAACGCAATGAGATGCTTCACTTCCCTTCTTGAATGGGAGCATCTATGCGTTTTCATGGGCCATTCGAATTCCTTGTCGATGCTTCCCCTAATCTCTGGAGTCCCTCATACAGTAGTCTGTGCTTGGACCATTACTGTTTCTCGTATTCATTAATGACCTCTCACATGAGATTGGAGAAGCAATTGTCCATATTTATGCGGATGACACAACGCTCACAGCTGCTTGTGATTGGTCAAAATCCTCTGAACTTGGCAGTACTATGACCTTATCTTTGGACACAGTATTGCTGATTGGAGAGCGGAAAAAAAATTGGCTATAGCCATCAGTCCAAGATGAATTCGGTACTTTTTGTTAATGCCTAAGAACTAAACATTACATGTGTACTTTGCCTGGATCTGAAACACCTATATTCCGAATATTTTATTCTATTTATTCAAGATATTACACATTTACAGTTACATTTTTTGTTAGATTGACATTAATACTGATATTAATAATTTGTCAATATAAATACAATATGTTACGCTACAATACACACTAACAAATAGTATAAAAACAAAACAAATCAGAAGGTCAACACGAAGAGAAAAATAACTAAATTAATTAATAACTAACTAAATAAATGAACGGATCTGAAAAACTTATATCCCGTGTCAGATCACAAACTTCTTGGTGTTGTACTGGAGGAAGACCATGTTGAGGTCCTATCTAAGAAAGTGTCTAAGAGAATCAGACTTTTAAAACGCATCAAAACTGTAGTGTATCTGGTTTTAATGAATCCAAAGAGCGGCCATGTTTTGTCCAACACGCCATGCACACGAGGCACAGCATCATACATATGAGATACCGCTGACCACTAGCTGTATATCTTACACTTTCTCCCTTCTAAATTGTGTAATGTCTGTAACTTAAAATTGATCTAATCAAACATGGCATAACAATAACTAATAGTTCAGTGTTCTTAAACAGCTACTCTAATATTGTAACAAAATAGTTGTGCTCTTAAAGTGCCCCTACGATCAAATTTTGACATATCAATTTTTTCTCATATTCGTAAAGTAGAGTGGCTATATTATTACCAGTTCAAACCGTTTTTCGATATGACGACGGGAAGTCTTATTTTTTGAACTCCGAATCTTGAATTTTACATCCGCCATTACGCGAACCCGTTCCTGTGGGCGAGGAATGCCTGGTCATTTTTTAGCGTACGTGACGTCATACACTTAAGGTTATCGTATACCTTCAGGGTACTGTTCCGGATAAAATTAAGTAGCGTCTCGAATATTCGTCGTATTTAGATAAATTATACCTCATTTAAAGCCTATAAAATTGGCTACAACGATATACCTAAGGTTTGTAATTTTGATAAAAGTGCGATTTTTAAATAAACTTCTTTTCCAAACAAGCGAGTTGGTTTCCAAGAGCTCCAACTCCACGACAATTTAATGAATTTAAGATATGTTTGCTTTTCTGGACTCCCACAGACCTTGTTTATGAAACTGTGCCGGCGATTGTGGAAATTCGAAGCCGTTCTGAAGATATTTTGGTCTTCGTGAAACTGCTAACGCGAATCCAAGTATAGATGCGAGAATCGCTCTCAGCGCCTCAATTTTAAAAATTAAAAAAATCGCCGACACGGGTTTTTTAGCTGATATAAATTGCGAACAATCTGTATAAATTTGAAGTAATTCGCACAAATTGGCGTCGAGTTGGAGCTTTTTTCAAACTATGTTTGGAACGAAAATAGAAAGTCAAGACGACCGCTCTGAAACTAGCCGGCCGGCGAGACTGATTCTTTCAACCAGTGACTGGGAAATGTCACAGTCAAAACTTTCCACAACAACACGTGTGGCTACTTTTCCCATACAAAACTTCACGCGAACTAACATATGTAGTAAGAAAGTGTACCATTTTCCCGCTTTGAAAAGCAAACAAAACGTTTTGAATAGAAATAATCGTTCAAGTTTGTGCATTGTACAGGACTGTAGCAATTTAACGAACCACAAAATTAAGCTGGCATTTCGCTACATGAATAATTCAAGCCTTTAGTTGAGTACCAAGAATACGGTTTGTAATTCTCTCAAGCCTCATGCAAGGATGGTTTGTGTACGTTTTGAGGACAGAAGCTTCTCCATAATTGTTTGTATCACATGGAATAGCCGGTAAGACCGTACTAGTATAGATTGACCGAAAAATAAGCGGCTACGTTTGCTGAGAACATAGTTTATCATAAATAACTCATATTGCTGTTTCCTATAAACAGATAAACCTATCGATGTAGTATGCCTTTTAATTTACTGCTAATTTTATTTTCAAGACAATAAACCACAGAAGAAACCACCAATATTATTTCATGAAGTACCTTGTTTCAGTTGTTTGTGTCAAACAGAAACGGGGGGCGCGAAGTTTGGTTCTGTTGATTCTGTGATAGCCACTGTAAAAGCTGCAGATCAGTCAGTTTCAATACATTGTTTTAGTCTCTAGTATAAAATTCTTATCATTCACGATTTCATGTTAGACAAGAGAGCGATTTAATTTTATAGCAATTACATTGTATTTTAGAATGTAGATTCGCCGGAAAATCTATTTCCGGGACACAGATAATTCTCGATCTCTCTCATTTACGAACTAGCAATCCGGGTTTCACTACACTTAGGACTTATAAACTGCTGATCATTACCTTAGTGATTTCTCCGCTGAATTCTCCCTGTAGCCCGGATCCAGTAACAGCACAACCTGAAAGCCGAACCAGGGAAAATACCCTGGGAAAAAATTACCCCCAAAAGATAAGAAACCTCTGATCTACTTACTGGCAGGCCACTTCCCAAGCGATTTTAGCGACTATTCATTCGTCCAGCTTTCAACTCGGTCGCCAGCGGCTCTATTTCCCCCTAAATCATCAACATCCGGCAATAAATTTAAACAGAAAGACACATTACTATGTTCTGAAGAATCTGATGCAGATTTTAGGTCGTTATTTACTAAACCACAGCAAAATTCGCAGTGTGAGTTTGTCGACAATATAAGAAGAAATGTATGGGTTCGAAGCAACTTGAGAACGATGCGTTAAGTGTATGACGTCACATACGCTAAAAAATGACTAGGCATTCCTCGCCCACGGGAACGGATTCGAGTAATGGCGGACGTGATTTTGACGGTAAACTCTCTTTAAAATGTGTGGTCTAATTGGCCCCATTCAAACTTTTTTCACTGATTTGGCTATTTCTGCCACTGTTTGTTCTTATGGAATACAAAAAAGTGGCAAAAGAAATGGTCAATTTTCGTCGTAGTGGCACTTTAAAGGTCTAGTTTAACTGGTGGTTTTCTGACTCTTGCTGGGTAGCGCGGAGACCCAGTCTCACCACTGCTTGGTGTTCCTATTCTGGCCTTAGTCATGGAGGTGTCAATCTCCTCTGGCAAGGGTGTGGCTTCTACCTCTGGAC
Source organism: Actinernus sp. WN-2022 (assembly GCA_030867875.1). Classification (NCBI taxonomy): domain Eukaryota; kingdom Metazoa; phylum Cnidaria; class Anthozoa; order Actiniaria; family Actinernidae; genus Actinernus; species Actinernus sp. WN-2022. Next base: position 32,913,506 of record JAOWCC010001501.1, read on the forward strand.
AAGAACTTGGAATGTCCGCTCCTTCGGCATGAAGGTTAACATTCCCCATTGCGGGTTGCAATAGTACTTGGTCTGGAAATGTGGTGTTGTGTTGTGTTACTAGTGCACTGGATTCTTTTAACTGGTCAACATGCCGACGCCACATTGTGTTGGGAGCAACCTCTACCTGGTATGACAAAGGCCCATCTCTTGCTATGATTGTTCCAGGTATCCACATATCTCCCCGATTGTAGTTCCGTGCAACTACTGTCTGGCCTATGGATAGCTCACGTGTAATCCTGGAACCCTTGTTGGTTCCTTGACTTATCTGGTTGTTGATAATTTTGTTGCGAAGGTCTGGTTTCAACAAATCTAGTCGCGTACGGAGGTTCCTTCCCATAAACAAGACAGCAGGAGATTCTCCTGTGGTTGAATGAGGAGCATTTCGATAAGCCAACAGAAAGTTAGCTAGCCTAATCTTGGGTGGTTTCTCTTCTCTTCCCTTCTTCATTGTCTTCTTGAAGCTCTGTACAAAACGCTCAGCTAAACCATTTGTGGCTGGATGATAGGGAGCTGAGGTGATATGTTTGACACCATTCTGCTTAAGAAAATGCTGAAATTCTTGGGAAGTGAATTGAGGCCCATTGTCACTCACTAATTGCTGGGGTACTCCATATCTGGTAAAAATTGTTCGTAGTTTTTCAATAGTCTTGGTGGCACTTGTTGACTGCATGACTTCCACTTCTGGCCATTTTGAATGAGCATCTACTACTATGAGGAACATAGACCCCATAAAGGGTCCAGCAAAGTCTATGTGTATTCGCTGCCATGGTGAGCTTGGCCATTCCCATGGGTGTAATGGTGCTAGGCAGGCTCATTTTGCACCAACTGACACCCTGGGCAGTTCTTTGCCAGCAGCTTAATTTGTTTATCAATTCCGGGCCTAGATGAAAAGCAATAGGTCGCTCAGTTCCATTCATCATTACATGTGACAGTACTGCCCCGACACCAACTGGTGATGCATCGCATGCAAGCCTGAGTGGTATATCTGGATTATAGTGGGTAAGAACCAGATCTGATGTTATCATTTCCTTAGTTTGCTTTAAGAAATGCTTCTTCACACTCTGGGACCAGTTCCACTTGTGGTTTCCCTCAAGTAGCCCATTTAGTGGTTGGATAACCGTGGCCAACTGGGGCAGAAATTTATGGTAATAGTTCACCAACCCAAGGAATGAACGGATTTGTTGCACGTTCTCTGGACATGGTGCATTCACAATGGCATCAATCTTGTCCTGAGTTTTATGCAGACCACTGGCATCAATTTCGTGGCCACAAAACTTGATCTTATCCTTAAACAAATCACACTTCTTTGGGTGTGCACGTAATCCACAGGCTTTCAGTCGGCTGAGGACCTTCTCTAAGTTACTCAGGTGTTCCTCTTCTGTTTTCCCAGTGATTATCATATCGTCTAGTAAGCAGCTTGTACCTGTATCGGTTATATTGAAACAGTCCCATGTGGGTGTTTATGGTTAGGAACTTCCGTGACTCCTCCTTAACCTCCATTTGGTGGTATGCTTGTTTCAAGTCAAGTTTGCTAAACTTCTGGCCCCCTGCCAAGTTTGCAAAAATGTCCTCGATTCTTGGGAGGGGGTACTGTTCTGCCTGTAGTTGTGGATTTATGGTTGTCTTGAAATCTCCACAAATCCTCACTGAACCATCCTGTTTAATCACCGGAACTATGGGCGTTGCCCACTCACTCCACTCTGTTTTTGTGAGTATCCCTTTATCCACTAGGTCTTTGATCGCTGCCTCTACTTTGGACTTGATTGCATATGGCACTTGTCTGGCTTTTCAAAACTTGGGCTCAACATTCTTCTTCAATACTACTTTAGCTTTAGTTGTATTGAGTAGGCCTAAGTTGTCTACAAAGATCTCTGCATATTCATTCAGGAGGTTTTCTAGCTTCTCTGGTGCGGTTGGTTTCGGTGTACCATCTACTCTGAGTGCCTTTATGTTACCCCAATCCAACCGAATTTTGTTAAGCCAGCTTCTCCCGAACAGGGCTGAACCACTTGTCTTGACTACATATAAAGGTAGGGTGTTTGTGTGTCCATTGTATGTCACATTGACCTGGACTACTCCACTGGTGAAATTCTTTCCCCAATGTATGTCTTCAGATCAATGTTTGTGTCCTCTAACGTCCTTGAGAAGTGTTTTTGATACATTCCCAAAGGTATTACTGAAACTGCAGAGCCAGTGTCTAACTCCATTTTAAGTGGTTTACCCTCAACATGTGGTGTTACCCAGATGATATCACTTTCTGTCTTACCAAGGTTGTTTATTTCGAGGCTGCCCAGCAGGTCATCTTCACTATCACTGTTCTCCTGGACTACATGTACCCCTGCACCACTCTTTTTCTCTTGATCAGATTTCTGTTGTTCCCTGTTAGATAGTCTCGAACGGCAGACTTTCTCTATATGGCCCTTCTTATTGCACCATCGGCATAGCACATCTTTAAATCGACAATCTTGGGGGTCGTGTGCATTAGACCCACACCGGTAGCACTCACTGCGCCATTTCTTTGAACCTCTTTTGAGCTTATGGACTTGGTTTCCTGTTTTTGACCTCCTTGTAGTTTCATAGTATCGTGTGCTGCTGTTTCCATGGCTATGGCAATCTCCATGGCCTGTGCGAAACTTAGGTTTTCTGTTACGAGTAGCCGTTTTTGTGTCTGCTCGTTTCTTATTCCACACACCAATCTATCTCTAAGCATCTCTGTCAAGTTAGCCCCAAAGTTGCAGTGCATGGATAACTTCTTCATTTCGGCCACAAAACAGCGGATGTTTTCTCCTTCGATTTGGTTTCTTTTGTAGAATCGAAATCGTTCCGCGATTTCGAGCGGTTTTGGGTCCAGGTGATTTTTCAGGGTTTCCACGATCACCTTGTACGATTTTACTGCAGGTTTTTCCGGTGCCAGCAGATTTTTTAGAAGAGCAAAGGTTTTGCTACCCATTAGGCTTAGTAGTGCCGGTACTTTCTTGTCACTACCAATGCTGTTTACAATGAAGAATTGCTCCACTCGCTCGACATACGACGTGTCCCAGTCTTCGGTGGTTTCGTCGAAATTCTCTATTTTTCCGATGGTCGTCATTTTCGAGCTGATTCTAAACCCTTAAATCTTATGCCTTGGGGGAATTTCCGAATCCCATCCCTCGTCGCCACTGTAGTGTATCTGGTTTTAATGAATCCAAAGAGCGGCCATGTTTTGTCCAACACGCCATGCACACGAGTCATTGCATCATACATGTGAGATACTGCTGACCACTAGCTGTATATCTTACAAAAACCTTAGTAAGTAAGTTTATTTGCCACAAAAATAGGAATTACAGATACAGTAGAATGTAATGTATGGCGAGGAGACCTCGAGAAACCATCAGCCTTATAGCTTAATAAGTTTATAATAACTGATGCATTTGTGTGGCATGATCCATTCAGTAATCATCTATTTGAGTAAGAAATCATTCATTTTTTTCTTGAAACTAGGAAAACTGGTTGAACCTGTGATATACGTTGGCAGGGAATTCCAAGTTTTAGGACCTTGGTATAGAATTGTAAACTGTTTAAGATTAGTACGACAGGCATATTAGATCGATAATTGGATACTGATCTAGTGTTGTAGTTATGTACTTGACTGCTAGTTACGAATAAATTGAGGAAGGTCGAAGGCAACAACTGATTATGATAACAAAACATAAACTTTGCTACATGAAATGAGTAGACTTTAAAAATGTCTAGTATATCTAACTGAGCAAATAAAGGAGCAGAGTGAGCTCGGTAATCTGAATTGGTCATGGCTCGCACAGCATGCTTTTGTAAATTAAATATTCTATTTAGATTAGTTACATATGTGGATGACCAAGCTATGTTACACTAACTAATATAAGGGTATACTAATATATATAATACAGAGTTTATTTTGTTTTAGCAGATAAATAAAAGCGAGACCTATATATTATACCAACTGACTTAGACATATTTTTGCAAACATGACTGATGTGCTGTTTCCAAGTAAGGTACGGTGTTCATCGATATACACACCTAAGAATTTTATTACATTTTCTTGTTTGAGTAAGTGATTACCAAGGTAAAGGGAAAATTTGTTGGTAATTTTCTTCTGTTTTGTTTTAAAAATAATGTAATTAGTTTTCTTGATATTAACGGAGAGCTTAATTATTGCATTTCATCAAAACGTCAAAATTATACAATGCCTCGTTTAGCACAAGCTCTAAAAGGTTAGGATCTGAATGAGGAATGAACGAAAAGAAGAATTTACCTCTGGTATTTTGTTTGCTAGACTTGGACCAATATTGGTAAAATATTTGCAAAATCTATCAGCGATCTCCAAAGTATCAGTTATTATCTTGCCGTCAGATTTAAATGAGGGCAAGGACGGCTTGCTTTTTTGTTTGTTTATGACTTCATTTATCAGCTTCCAGGTTAATTTGAGGTCGTTTTTGGCGCTTTCTAATCTATTATCATAATATCATCGCTTGATAAATCTAATTAAATGATTGAGCTTATTTTTGTAAGCTTTATACAGCGATTCACGTAATGTAGTTGGTGATCTAATTAATTGTTTGTAAAGTCTTTTTTTTTTCTAATGGAGCTCAATAGTCCTTTAGTTAACCAAGGAGTACTGAGCTTTTTCAGTTGTTTAAAGGGAAACAGGCTTCAAAATGCATGGTATATTCGTTTATGAAGGCATTGAAATAATCGTTAGGGTCTTCTTCATTAAGAATATTAGACCGATTTATTTGGGAAAGAAGTCTACAGAATTTGCTAAAATTGTTTTTGTTGAAAGAACGCTTAAATATTTTCTCCAAAACCATCATTCCCTATAGATGAAGAAAGATTAAGTTTTTATAATTTTAGTGTGAGCTCCCTAGAAAAGCATTTATTTGCTTTTGGGGCAAACACATAAAATATGTTTAAATAATAAAAAAATGTATGGTGCTTGGTGTGTGCCTTTTGTAGCCAGGGTAACCTAGATACAATCCTAAAAACTACAAAAGCGTGCTGCCTGCGTCATTCTCAAAACTGACATTAGGGCCAGATATGTGCCACTTTTCAGTAAGCTTCAATGGCTTTCTTTTTATGAGGAGGCCAAGATAATAGAAGTAGTATAAATAGAAGTAGTATATAATCTTTCCTAAATACTCCTGGAGTCCCTGGCCCAGACACAATAACAGCACTTTGCAGTGGTGGGGCCTGGTCCATGATATAATCTTGTTGAAAAGCAGAATCACACTGGAGCTGACTCTGACAGCCACTTAACATGTACACAATCATGTAGTACCTCATTATCATAAGGACTCCAGGCCCTCTTGTCCATTTAGGGAACTGTTTCTCTAAATACACTACCTATTCATTGCATTCGTTGTATATGTTCTACATTTTAACCATTGTTTAGATTTACATTATGTATAGATATTTTTATTGCTGTAATACATGTACATGTATATGTTAACTGTTTTTCGAGCACCACAAGTTTATCAGTGTTTGCACTGTTGAGTGTTACCCTCTATAAATAAAGTCTTATTATTATTATTATGTAGCATACATGGGCATGTAAACAAAATCATGTGACCAATGACGTCATTGTTATGACATCACCACCAAGTGATTCATGGGGACCCAATACCATGTCTGTCAAAAATTGAGCCGCCTGCTATTAGAAGTTAGGGAGATACAGGCGTGTACTTAAAATCATGTCACCGATGATGCCATCAACTAAAGTAAGTGATTTATGGGGACTCAATACCATGTCTCAGTGTCACAGTTTGAGCCGCCTTCCATTAGAAATAAGGGAGATAATTATGGGTATGTACTTAAAATCATCAATATGACATCACCACTAAGTGATTTATGGGGACCTAATACCATGTCTGTTAAAGTTTGAGCCACTTGCCATTAATATTAAGTACTGAGTTAATTAGGCATCAAAACATACAAGGGTTTTATATCACTATTGGTGGGACTCAAATTAGTGCAAGTTAATGAGCATGCACATCTCCCACATTCCTCAAGTATATAAATATGCTTGCCTTCACTTTACAGTTAGTGGGAATTTCCTAGGAAAATCATGGGAAATTCTTAGGAAAAATATCTAGCTGTTAGTTAACAGCAATTAAGTTAACAGTGACATGCCTACTAAGAAAGATTTGACTGAAGCACAACTACAAGAAATTCAAGACCTACATGTTCTGGTGGTCATGCTTCTACAAAGGAGGTAAAAAATAGGTTTGGAATTGGTGCCAGCATAAAATTTGGAATCCAAAGAAAGGTAACTCCTTTGAAACACCCCCTAGAGAAGGAATGAGGCATAATGTATATGACATGTTCCAGAGGTTCAGAGCATGAGAAAAGAAATAAAGAAGAAGAGTTTGAACCTGAGTCTGAGTGGGCGATTGTTGGAGCATTTCTGATACATGTAGTTCTTGGCGTCATTGGCTTAATTTCTAGGTTGTGATGAAATAAAAAATGAAATTGAAAACAAAACCAGAGCCTGTGATCCCTCAAATGGAACAAAGAAAGAATGAGGAAATGGAGGAAAACAGTAACTCTCAGTTGCCTATAATATATTATATAAATGTGCGAGCCTGAGTTGTGTGGCAAATAACGCAGAGTTGTCACCTGTTATCCAAACCCCTGTCTATTAATGCACTGCTACTTAGTTTTAATTAGGAAGATTCAAAAAATTCTGAAGAATGGGGGTTATGTACATTGTACCCATGGAAGTCTCCTCGGCTCATTATGAGCTTTTTAAGAATTACAACATGTACATGTAGGGTGGAAAAAGGTAGAACAAAACCTTGGTTAGACCCGAGTTTTTCTACAACCCAATAATTTATTATTTTGCATACAATGATTTTCTCAAAAAGTGCCTCAAAAAAGCCTCTCAAAAATATAGTGCTGATCTCTGTCCTGGAACTGTCAGTTTGTACACTACATGACCACATTACATGTACATGCACAATTTTAATTTTTGCTTGTGATCAGTTTTGCATCGTAGGAATTAAATTTATTTGGCAACAAGAACTAGGAGGATATGTTGTTCTGAAAGCCCTGCCCCAATTATATAAGAAGTTCAATGGTTGGCTCCTTCTTTCCTGAGATTTATACACTGAAAAATAAAAGAATGCCATGTAGTGTACTTACATATAATGGGCAGTCTGTATTATGTGGCCATCTGTGTTCACCAGTCACTGTATTATAAAAGAAAAGAACCTCTCCCGACTTGCAATAATATTTCTCCCAATTTGACTCCATCTTTCAAATCATATAATTTTGTTTCACCTGCAAAGATAAACAGGATTTAAGGTTGAGTCTTCTTTAATGAAAATGCAGCATGATACATGTGCGTAAAGAACACTAAGGTCTATATATAGACTTCTCTAGAGAGGGTCTTTATTATATTATGAGCTAACCATTTCAAAAACAAGTTCCCAGGTAAATGACAGAAGTTCTCAATCGCCTAGGGCTAAGAGTTCACAGTTATACAAGACAAAAATAATTTTGAGGTCTTATGGGTGTCAATTAAACCCTGGCTATACCTTAATGTTAGCAATTAACCAACTTGATAACCACAACATATGCGAACATCCTCCCTCAAAGTGTGACAAAGGGCAATTTCAGTATCTGTTGAGCAATTTCTGTCCATATTTTTAAGAACCCAAAATTCGAAAACCACACATGCTTATTTATATAGAGCTATTTCAAAAAGCCTGTCATGACCAGACCAAAAGTGAGAAAATTGGTAGAAGGCCAATATTGCTGTCTAATACAATCATGTACGTATATAAGGACAAGTGAAAAATGAATACATTTTAAATCGAGCAAGCAAGAACAGATGACATGATTTTAGAATGTAAATCTATCCAATTTCCTTTCAGTCTGCATGATCAGGTACATGTAGTCTTTAGTCATATTGGGAGACAACATTTGTTTAATACATGTATAGCTGTACCTGTAACAGCATAAATGCAATATACTGTACAGCATATACATGTATGCCTGCATGTAGATTATTATGTACATGTACTTAAGTTGTTGCAGTGTAGAGTTTACAGTTAGTTTTGTAGGGCAGTTTATTACCTGGCACCTTTTAATTAATTATTATTAGTTATTTTTAGCTGCTAGCATGCAGTTACAATGTAGATTTTTGTCTGCATGCAATAATCAAATATGAAAGCTATATATTTTAAATTACATATACATGTACCTACCTTCGTATAAATTAAAACAAATAACTGCATTCCTTGTATTTCCTTTTTGATTAGTAATTGTTTTAAAGTTTTATATTAGACTGCATGAGATGTAAACACAATTCTAATACTACATGTACCTTCTGATGTCATCAAAGGTGCATTTATTTAGTGAAAGGTACAATGTAATTTAAGATATCAGTGCTGAGAATACATTCAATTTAATTTATTTATTTATGACATTCGGACACAAGGTCACAGGAGATTAAACAATAGGACTCAAAGTCCCTTACAAGGTTTGCCTCATATTATACAGTTACAGTAAATGCTCTGACTGTTACTAAACATATTAATTTCTGTTTCATTGAGTTTTGCACTATCTGGTTTCCTTTATGCATGGCTGTCATTACATTTTTAAGTTGCTGGACAACTGAGATGCATGTACAATGTACATTGTAGCTGGTCTTTTTGTGCAATAACAACTCGGTAGCTGGCAATGATCATCATATACATTGCTGGCAATAATATTACCAGTAGCTGGCTTAATTCTGACAGCCCTGCATGTTTATGTGTATATATATACATGTACATGTATGTGTTATTAAACAAATACTCATTATTGTGAAAATGTAACTACATTGTAAAATAATTTTGATTGTTGTTCCAGACTCTTTGAGGATCCTGAAATATTATCCTCAAGGATCCTGGAACAACCCTCAAGGATCCTGTAAAAATAATCCTCAGGATTCCAGGAACAATCCTCAAGGATCCTGGAACAATCCTAAAGGAACCTGGAACAATCCTCAAGGATCCTGTAAATTAAAATATTATCCTCAAGGTTCTTGGAACAATCCTCAAGGGTCCTGGAACAAGCCTCAAGGATCCTGGAACAATTTTCAAGGATCCTGGAAAATCCTTGCAAGGAAATGCCAGGATCCTGTAAGGAACCCTCAAAGATCCTTGGAGAAACATGGGTAGGATCCTTTAGGATCTTGTACATGTACATACAGGATCCTGCAAGGTTTTTCACCACTGGGAGTAGCATTTGAATATCTTGAGCAATCATGGCACACAAAGCATAAGGCCGGACATTCATGCTGTACTGCCTCTAAAGATGTTATGTGCTGTTTACTCAACTTGAGGTCTCACTAGAGAGTTAAGTAAGCCTGTTGCTGGTTTAACCTGTGTGCTGCATTGTGGTAAGTTTCTATGTAAGAGGCCTATATAGTATTTCCATCAGGCCTTGCCCTAGTTAACATATTTAACATGGGTGTCCCTGATTGCATATATCATCTTGTATGAAGACACCACAATATTTGTGGCTTTTTACTTGTATGGAGGAATAAAATGGTACATGTAGGCATGTGTTGATTACAACCAATACCATTTGTTTCAAGATTTATCTATTATTAATAAAAATGGGTCAGTTGACTGAACTTGGATAACTCTTGGTTGGCAGCCAAGGGGGTAGGGGTAATTAACCACCTAATCTGCCCCCAGTACATGTACCTGGGAAAAATCTTTAAATTTACAACGTTCCATTTGTGAATCCTCCACCCTGACAATTAACTGACTATAGTGCATATACCTCAAGGCTCCTGAAACGTGCTCGATTCAAAGGAATATTATGTCAAACTTCATACATCAATTCCACATAACAGTTCCGAGACCTTTGATAAACCATTCAAGCGAACGTTTTAAGAATAGTCGATAAAACAGGAGAAAACACTTACCGAGAATCAATACACATGAAGTTGTTTTGTAGCCGCCATCTTGGATCTGACCGAGAAGACCCTGGTCACGAGGTGGTTCGGGGGAGATAGAGGGAGAGAAGCACTGGGTTCTAGTGATGTGCGCAATGTGTTATGGGTAAAATGAAATGAATCCAGGAGAGGTAGGTACTCTATGTATGGTATAATATTATACGACTTGGCGATATGGGCTAAAACGAGTGCAAATATGCGACCGTATTACATGGGTCGCGAACAGATTTGTACAGGTTTATTCAACACTTAAAAGGTTTTGTAAGCGCGCAAAAAAAACTTTTTTCAGTGCGGGACCGCCCCCGACATTGGACTTCAACTGAGGCTGAGGTTTCTTCTCAATATCTTCTCTCAAGATTTTCTTCAAGCAGAGCAGTAAGGCAAGCGAAAACAAACCTTTTATGTTCGTGTTAGCCGTCGTATAATAAACAATTCACACGAAGAGTTGTGTAATACGGCTGGAAATTTTTACTCGTCAATTTTATTTGTTATCGCCTTTCAGGCTCGAAAAAATAAAACCGACTCGTAAAAATACCCAACCGTATTACGTGTAATAACCTCTTTTTATGTCCTCTTTTAAGCCGCGTCGGGCAAAAAGGGCCCGGACGACATAATATGTAAAATGTAACTCGTGACAGTCTGGTGCCCGCCTGATAACCTTGAGGACGACGGGAGTCATACAATTTGACGCCCTTATCCGAGAGGACGTGAAGTTATAACCATTTGCAGATGTTTCACAAAGGCAGCACCTTCTACTCAGTTACTTTAAGATCCCGAGTGTTGGTCCGGCCGGAAACATTGATCCGCGACCTCCCGCGCAACAGACCGGAGCTTAACCACAGAGCTAACCGGGAGGCGGTGTGAAACCGATGTACCATTTGTCGTACAAGGTGCTAATAACTATGTGTTGTTGTTGTAGGGGTATGTGCCGCGCGAAAGGGTGTGGTTTTTAAGCTGTTTTAGTCCGAAATAAGGTCATAAATTTCGCATTTTTAGTCTAGAATAGGGTACGATCTTCACAGGGAAGTAGCATACATATATTGCTCTTGTTATGCATAACCTAGACTACAGGTCTGTAAAAGGGTATGGAAAATCTTATTACTCGGGCTGCCTGTGGCAGCACCGAGTCTTAAAATGCAAGTCCTTTTTTATTTTTTTATTTTTTATTCCGTGTAGCACGCGGTCTGCGCATGCGTTAAAGGTCAAATTCACACCAATCAGATTGCATTGTGCTGGTCACGCAACAATCGCCAGGTTAATGTATTTACATAATTAAATACAGTAAATCAAGATGGTGGACAACGGCGCGAGGAATTTTCTCTCAAATTTGGAGTCCCATCTCTCAAATGTAAGCAGTTTAATGTTTTATTTAAGTTCACTCGTGCGAAAACCTTCCAACAGGCTCAGGATATTTCAACTGGCGCTCTTGTTTGAGGCCGTACGTTTCGTAGGTAATAAACACTCAGCACAGAATATGATGATCAAAGCAGTTATTCAACTCTCACGGTAAACAAGACTCCTCTCACGGCCGAGGTTTTGGTTCGAGAAATTAAAGGCTTCCAACAGTTCCCTTTATAGTTCTGTAATATAATGATCAGACTGCAGTTTTGGGAAGGAGGGTAAAAGCTTTTAAATAGAGATAAACAAAACGGGCATTTCAGTTAATAATCTTTAGTCCAACAAATACCGATATGGACGCGATCAAAGAGCCGCAGGGTAGAAAGAACAGTAGAGAAATACAGTGATAGCTCCATCATATTATAGGTGGACAGGATACAACTTATAATATGGGACAAATATAAACATACATTTGAGACACTCATCTATTAGTACTATGAACCTGCAGAACAGCAGACTAAATTAGGACCGAATTCGTATTTTTTTCGATAAAAAAAAAGAATCAATGCCTTCAGCTGCTTCAGTAATATTCCTAGTCATATCAGTAATGGTGACTACCAAGCATTGTTGCTGGGGGAGATGTAAGAGTGACTCTAGATGTGAAAAACCTTCATAAATCCGGCGCTCAAAGAGATATGTCTCGGAGAATGAAGCATCGATCGGTATGGACACCGCTAGTAGAGGTTTCTCATCTTTTCTCGGCCTTTTTGATCACTCACAGGAGGAGCTTTTCTGTTCCAAAACCTTTACAGCAAATTCAGTGAGAAATGTCAGCATTGGATAAATGTTTGTACAAGAGACCTTAAAAGCACAGAACAACGAGACTTAAGGTCTGGCAATGAAACGTAAGTGGCTATAAATTACTGAAACCCTGACTATGCCGTATCCACCAGTAAACAATGAGAAGGAACTACTGTTCAACCATTAAGTATTTATCAGTGGATTCTAAATAAATTTTGGAAGCAAAGCCTACTGAAGCCTCGTCTACAGTACATCTACAATGCTTTGATTTATTTTCTGAGCACAAATGAAGTTAATTTCTTTCGGAGCTGCAGGTATTAAATTTGAAAACTCGATAAATGCAAACAATAATATAATGGTTTGAAAGAGCACACCAACATAAGCAAGATTGCCGAATTTTAGGATGCTATCAGTTCATAGTTTTAATGTATATGCTCTTCCAGCCATAACAACTTTGGTCTCCGATGAGTTTTATTGAATAAGATGATTGCACTCGGCACTCGGCTATATTCTTTTGTTTTTGCCTTAATTAATACAGGAAAACCTGACCTTTGTAACTTTTCAATGTTTAGGTGAAGTCTTACAACGATATTGCATGGGAAAAGATGAGTTTGGGATACAGTTTAAATAGGACTTGACAGTCTATATAGTAAGCATGTCTCGTTGGTTGGCCAGCGAAGATGCAAAACTCGCTTGACAAGATCGACGTTTGTCGCTTTGTTTCAATCCTCTGTATTCCAGCCAAAGTTTAAGCTGTTCGACAGTATAATCATCAGGTTCTCTTTCAAAATATGGTCCAGGAAAGCAGTCATTTCTGGTAGAATAGACAGAGGACGAACTGAAGTGCTAGTCAATTCTATAAGCGTGCGTAACATGAACATGAATAAGTAGAGGTCAACTTCTTTAATTTACATACACGAGAAAAACAAAAATATTACATTACATATATATACTAGGGGAGCAGAGAATGAATGTCACCGCGCTACCAGCCTCTCCTAAAGACTGCTAAATTCAGTTAATAATTCTTCCCTTCGGTTATTATACTAGAGGATTTCAAATGAAAGTGTAATTTCATCTTCAATCACATGTGGCCCGAGTGAAAGCCCAGATGGGCTCTTGTTATATTTTGGTCTGAAATAGGGTCATGGTTTTGAGGCCCGGGCGGCACACTCCAAACCCAAAATTTCTGGGAGCATCCCCCGGGGAGTCTAGAGTCATTCATGTACAAAGCTTTTACCGTCCAGAATTAATTAAGTTTTGATTGACGATCGGCTAAGTGCAATTTTCCAAACGAGACTTGAAACTTTCAGGCTCGAACTTTAACGAAAACGGTAATATATGGTAGAATGCGAGCGCAAATAAAGAATCATTACTGTACATAACGGTCTTAAACTGTGACGCGGGACATTGAAACAAGGGTAATTTTGAACTGGATATTGCCTGTTGCAATTGTGCTTTAGAGATTTATTTCGGTACAGTTTTGCTTCAAGAATACTTGTTTAACTAATGCCATGCCAAACCAAGCATAGTTTTACTTTTGAATGATAAACTCGAGACCGACATGGGACCTACGATTTTACATCCTTACCCGAGATGTAATAACGAAGTGCAGCGGTTTTTTCCAGTTAAACTCAGTTCGAGGTGTTATGATCTCGTGATCAAACACAAGTACGGAGTGTTTGATATGGCTTCTCAAACGAACATACCATTGAAGAGAAAACGAAGAAAGTTTGGATAATTTATGCAAGTGTTTGATCATGATATCAAGACTCCTTCACGTGATTATGAATTTCTTTGTAATATTCTCATGAATTATTCATGAGTTTGAGATGTGAAGGTCTCACCATTTGCAGCTCGAGATTGTTGCACAGCTATCACCTACTCGCCTTGAATATAGTTAATAGAGTGGATGGTTATGAAACCCAGCGACCTTCTTTGTTATGTCTTTGTTCGCTAGTTTCAACCGTGACCGTGCACAAAGCAAAATAGAAATTGGAATATGTTAATCAATAGAAACGTGTGGGTTCAGTTGTTCAGGGGACGCTAATATTTTGTCTTACCCCCTTCCAACTTTAATTGCAGCGTTTTTGTTAGCCCCATTGAAGTTTACCAAGTTTCCTAACCATACCACTCTATTAACTAATTGCCCTGATTGTTGGTCTGGATTTTGAATCGAGTAGTAAGGCAGATCAGATTAGTTGGCAGTTTGCTTGAAAATTCGTTTTATTAAAATGTTGGGTTTGAAGGGAAAACACGATTATAAACATGACTATCATTTTACGAACATCCGATTACCAGTGTATTGGACATTAGCACGACAATTGTTTTGTTTATTTAGATTAAATATCAAACAGTATAAACGTTGAACATTAATTTCTGTTTTACTCAAGGACATTGTCAATCGACACCTACATGTGATTTCACAATAGCTTTGAACCGAGTAGCCTAGCCAGCTCAGTTCCAGTTTAACGTCAGTCACGTTACTCTCGTTAGCTTGTGCTAAATATGGCCGAAGAAAACGAAAAGGATAGTCCTCACGCAGCCACCGTCCTCAAGCGGGACAGATACATGGACGACCTCATCCACTCGTGTTCAAGCCCAGAATTGGCTGTGCAAAGCATGAAAGAGCTAGACAGAGTGTTAGCAACAGGAAGCTTCAAAGTAAAGGAGTGGCTGTGCTCATCCGCAGAAGTGCGAAACCAGCTATCGAACGCTTCTGAGCCCGCATACGAAATACCGAAGACATCCGCCGTGAATTTGGATGGTGAGAAGGGCACCAAGACTTAGGCGTAGGCTGGAATCCACAGACAGACGTGATCAGTTTCGCGTCGAAGGAAGTAAAGCGGGATACGTTAACTAAGAGATCAGACCTCTCAAATATATCAAAGTTATATGATCCTCTAGGGCTGGCATCCGCTGTAACCATTAAAGCAAGAATCGCCCTCCAGAATCGAATATCTGGAAATCCAAGCAGTTCGACTGGGATGATCCCCTTCCAGATGAAATACGCGTCACCTGGATGAAGCTGTTTGACGAAATAGAAAGTCTGAAGAGCGTTGAGATTCCGAGATGCCTTCAGCCTGGCAGCGTGTCAGGTCCGTCAGAGTTATACGTCTTTGCAGATGCAAGTGGAGCAGCCTATGGTGCCGTCGCTTATCTGCTCTGGCCAACCCCGCAAGGTCCGGAGGTTAGATTGGTATCAGCTAAGGCCAGAGTAGCACCTCTTCGCCAGACAACGATCCCGAGGCTCGAGCTAATGGCTGCATTAATTGCTTCTAGGCTTGCGCACACTATACACAAAGAATTCAAGATCAAGCCATTGAGTGTGACATTGTGGTCGGATTCCACAATTGTACTCAACTGGCTTCGGTCCGAGTCCGCCACGTTAAAGACCTTCGTTGGTGTCCGTGTAGCGGAAATCCAGACAACCTGGGATCCTAGCTGCTGGAAGCATGTCCCGACTGACCAGAACCCAGCCGATGATCTAAGTCGTGGTATCTCAGTCAAAGAGATGCAAGGGCGTTGGATGAACGGACCGCCGTTCCTCAGGAAGCCCAAATCAGAGTGGCCGTTCGAGGAGCCCGCTAAAGTTAACGAAGATCCCGAGAAGAAGAAGATCGTTGGCTCTGTAGCTCCTGTCGTTAAAGCGACGTTAGTAGAGTCAACAGCGTACTCAAGCTGGGGCAAGTTAGCAAGAGTTACTGCTTATTGTCGACGATTTGTTCACAACATCAAGTGTAGTGTCAAGGATCCAGCAGAGATCAAGAAAGGCCCGCTACAACCAGTTGAAATCGAAGCCTCGGAGAGATACTGGATTCTCGAGAGCCAGAGAGATTTGAGGATTGCAGACTTCCCAAATCTATCACCGTTTCTCCAGGATGGGATCATAAGAGTTGGCAGTAGACTGAAGAGATCTCAGCTCCCTTACGATCAAATCTATCCCGTCCTACTGCCTGCTAAGCACCACATCTCGTCCCTTATCATGAGGTCCATGCATGAGAGAGTAAGCCATGCGGGACGCGAAAGAACCCTCTGCGAATCCAGAGCCAAGTACTGGATTGTACGCGGGAGGAATCTTGCCAAGAAGATTTCACGAGACTGCGTCACATGCAGGAAAACGCGCCAGCCTCCTCACACCACCTTGATGGGAGATCTTCCAGCAGACAGGACAAAGCTTCTGTCCCCTCCCTTCACAGTCACCGGTGTAGATCTCTTTGGACCGTTCAATCTAAAGTATGGAAGAAACAAGTCCAGTAAAGCGTGGGGAGCCATCTTTACTTGCGCAACAACTAGAGCCATCCATCTCGAAATAGTCGAGAGCTCATCAAGCGAAGCCTTCCTTCAAGCGTAAAGGAGATTCGCATCACATCACGGATGGCCGAGTACGATCGTTTCCGACAACGGTGGTTCGTTCGTTGGAGCAGAGAAGGAGCTCGGAAGACTAGTTACCGAAGGAAGGAAACGCGTTGAAGAATTCGCCGTCCTCCACAAGATTTCTTGGAAATTCACCACCCCCCTAAGTCCTCACCAAGGAGGCATGTACGAGAGTCTGATAAAACAAATTAAGCGAGCGCTGCGCACTGCCGTCGGAGATCAGATTCTCTCGTGGAATGAAATTGCGACAGTCTTTGCAGAGGTGAAGTCTATGATCAATAGTCGACCCCTTGGTCACGCCTCCGATGACCCTAACGATCTGCGACCCCTTACCCCGAATCACTTGATCCTGGGTCGAGCTTCGCCAGATGTTCCACATGGTCCGTTCGAGGATTCGCGGAACCCCAGGAAGCGGTTTCAATTCATCCAGACCATAGCCAACCAGTTCTGGAAACGATTCATTCGTGAGTACGTCCCAACACTAATAAGTACGGGCAGATCAAAGTGGCAGCACGAAGGCCGCCAAGTGCGCATAGGCGACATGGTCCTCCTCGTTCAGTACGACGCTCCGCGAGGAAAGTGGCAACTTGACATTAGCACGACAATTGTTTTGTTTATTTAGATTAAATATCAAACATTATAAACGTTGAACATTAATTTCTGTTTTACTCAAGGACATTGTCAATCGACACCTACATTTGATTTCACAATAGCTTTGAACCGAGTAGCCTAGCCAGCTCAGTTCCAGTTTAACGTCAGTCACGTTACTCTCGTTAGCTTGTGTGATTTATATCCAGATTCGCGACCGCACGGAGATCCACCCTTCAGGTACCTCAATTTGATTGTTAAATCGTTGCTATTGTGTAATATAGCATTTCATTCGAGTAGCTTATTTTATAATCATGTATTTTTACTGTTTTGGGTCAGTCTAGTTCCATCAATTGTAATCCTTATGGTTTCACAAATATGATCGGAATACAATCAACTTATGTAAGAATCTTTTGATCTATTTCAGAATCTTGAATTTATTCATTATTAAAAGAAATCTCCGAGGCCGGTTGCCGTACGTATAATTCTCCCTGGTGTCTGAACCAACCAGTAGTGTTCATTTAGTCAGATAGAATTGTTCTGGTTACGGAGACAGAGCCGGGTAATGTCTAGGGTCATATATTTTGATCATGTATTTACTAAGGACGTAACAATACATCGAACTATCGATTAATCACTATAGTAATAATAACAATATTTCTACAGGAAAAACTCCCTCACTGCGTACTGTGAATTTCATGCAGGGAGGTCCTGCATAACTAAGCGTAATAATGAAGACTAAAAGGCTATAAAGGTTAAGAACTAGAGCTAAAATGCTTAGATAACGGATGACGATCATGGTTTCATATAATTTAAAAAGCAGTCTTGCATTATATGAAATAATAGATAATGAATGACGATCTAGGTTTCATATAATGCGAAAGGCAGTGTTGCATTATATGAAACAATGAAATAACACGAACATTATTTGAAATAATGAACTCAGGAGGAAAATAAACTATATGACATAATAACGATATATAATTTCCATATAATTTTCATATAATTGTGACATATAATTTTTGGACACTTGGCACCCCATATAAAGGGGAGGGGGGTACTCCCATATATAGGCTATATGGGGGATTTCGCTGCCAATGATTTTTAGAACTTTTATCTTGCTTTTCTCATTAGCATACACTATATAGTCACTGCTATGTATTGTATTCTTAAACACTGCTGAAAATGATTTGCAATTCAAATATTCTGGTTTCTAACACCGAGAAAGAATCAAATATTTATAAAACAGCTTATTATATCCACTGGATAGGGATTTATCCGCCGCTGGATAACGATAACGCCGGATACATGTAAATCCTTATCCAGTGGATAAGTATTAACCAAACTAGCTTATTTTGTCCACTGGATAGGGATTTATCCGCTGGATAAAGTTATTCATCCTTGCTTTGTTTAGTGAACAACTGGCCCCTGACTAATAGTAATAACTGCATGTCATTAGCACATTGGTAAGCTTCAAGGCTCCTAAAACGTGCTCGATTCAAAATGAATATTCTGTCAAACTACATACATCAATTCCACATAACACTTCCGAGACATTTGATAAACCATTGAAGCAAATGTTTTAAGAACAGTCGATAAAACAGGAGAAAACACTGACTTACCGAGAATCAATATCAGTTGCTGGAGGAGTTCTAGCCTGCGTCGCATCCGAACTGAACCCCGTCTGGACCCCCAGTGGAGTAGCACGCTTATATGTACCCTCCTCTGATTAGTTTTTAAGAATGCTCATTCTTACACGTCATCTGACTGGCCATTCAATTGTCACCAGTGCGACTTACGGCTAATTTACATTTCAAAATATGGCGGCTTTAAAACACGTTTTCCGGTCGCTCGGCCTTCGATCGGCCTCGGCCGGCTAATACGCTCGGCTCCGGTCGCTCGGCCTTCGGCCTCGGTCGGATAACACTCTGAATATATCACCGAGACTCCTGCTACGCAGGCTAACTTTACATTCTTCATATGGAAATTCGGGATTTTCCGAACCGAGACAGGGGTGTTCGAGATGTGCGGCATTTGTCTGACCCTGGGGAAAGAAAAATTGGTCACGCAAGTATGTGCGTATCAACACTCCATTCAGGCAAAGTATGAGTTGATCTATAAATTATCACACTTGGAGTTGGATAAGTCAGGGAACTTCTAAAAAAATATATCAATACGGGCTATGAAATGTCCATCTTACTTGAAGAGGCTGTAAATATTACATAGTAATTTGTTTATTTGTACTTGCACCTGTACTTATACACTGTATGGGAAGATGGATTTACTATGGGATTGATGGTATACGATTATATATATAATTATTTATTTATTTAGTTATTTTATGAACCTTCTTGGTTTAGCGAAAGCTATTTAAAAGTAAACAACCTAAAGGAAATTAAAATACTATGTATTGCTGTGTACGTGCATGTACTCTAATCGGCAATGGCAAAGATCATGTGTGTATGTTTACATATATATAAGCTTACAGGCACAATTAATCTACCAACATCGATCAGAAATTATTCTGCAATAATAATGGACACTCGATATTCTGTGGGCAGCCTTGGCCTCACTTGAAGAATAATTTGAATGCTCTGAAGGAACTGGTGTGTAGTTTATACACATGGGTAACATAGTTTAACTTCTACGCTGGAATGTAATATAATCACCACATGCACACCACACCACATGGTTAAACTATCAAATGAATGTGCATTATTAATATCTGCTGAATTTGTGAAAACTGTCCTCAAGATCCACATTGATTTCCAGTCATTTGATCAACAGGTCCATCCCCTTGAATAACTTATAGGTCAAGACATTCAAAACTGTTCACATTTAGTTTTAGACATACATTTTTGATCAGGATATTAATTGTTTACACACACAGTCCACACCACTGTAGTCAATAAAGGGTGTGTATTTTAATTTGTGTCACCACAGGAAGCCCAGTCCTTTCTCATACAAAAATATATGTCGAACGCACTTCAATAATCTATGATTACTTCTAGTATATATATAGCTGTGACAATGGGGTATTTAGGTGATCCCAGATAAATGTGAAGCGTTCTTTTTAACTCAATGAACTGAACAGATGAAAACGCACTTTTGAAATAATGAACACGAGACTAGGACCCAGCCCTCCACGCCAAGATTGATCAAATGTCACACATCTGCAAAGTGTACTAGCTTTGGGATTTTAACGCCTCGTGAAATTAATACACAGCAAAATCAAGTTTTATTCAAGATATTTTTGGTTTTTTGAAAGACATCATAGTTTTTTTAAACCAATTAATTTCAGACTAAAATATAATTTTAAAGTTTATTTTCAAAATTACAATAAGCCGCTTGAAACTCGTTTCTGAGACTATTTTACGGGGGAAAAGGATTTTTGATATAAATTTTGACTAGAAGTAGAATATATTCCGATAACCAACATCGGTGCATATAAGCCCAAATTAGTTATATTTGATATCGATTGTATATGAAGTGGATAGTCCAACGGTAGAATATTTCTTAATTTGGGTGGTGTTGCGTCTACGAGATATAAAGGTTTATAATTCCAATATGCTAATGATGTGATATCATCACCGACATTTGTGCTTGTGATTTAAGCTATTTTCTAATTTACAGTGCTCGACCTTAGCGGTAGTCCACTAGTCCTGGACTAGTAAGAAATGCATCTGGACTGGTAAAAAAATAGAGCCACTAGTTACAGGACTAGTACATGTAACTATTCTAAAATTTGTAATGTTTAATAAAAAATAAAAACCAAAACATGTCGTCCTGTGATTGTTGTTTGAATGCGTTTCTTCGCAAACGTTCCAATCTCGTTCCCAGAGCCCGCGCGTTTTTCGGCCAGTGGTGACCAAAGATTGCAAACGTTCCGTCCGAAAACAATCGCGAAAAGGCTGAGAAGGCTGAACAAGGCTGAGGCGAGGACTGGGCACTAGTCAGCCCCAGGAGCCCCCGTGAAGGCCGCTATCGCCGCCATCTTTGTTTTGACTTGTTCACTCGTGCGTGTATCATGAAAGGCTTAGAGATCAGCAAATATTGGCATGCCGGAGTCGGGATAGAGACTAGAGTCGGGACTACCAGGAATTTTCTCTGGACTAGTAATTTTTCAGCTCTACTAGTCCCAGGACCAGTGATTAAAAAAGTTAAGGTCGAGCACTGATTTAGAATTTGTTTTTGGTAAAATCACTTTGACAGTTTCAAATATAACTTAGCACTTAAAAATAGGTAATTTGTCTAATAAGTGATGTCGGTGATGACATCACATCATTAGCATATTGGAAATATAAACCTTTATATCTCGTAGACGTAACGCCCAAATCAAGAAATATTCTACCGTTGGACTATTCACTTCATGTACAATCGATATCAAGTATAACTAATTTGGCGACCAAACTAAAAATATAGCCTGAATTAAGGGTCCATTAGTCTTACGTTAATAAAAATCCGCATGAGAGTTGTGTTCAAAATGTAAACCAAAGCCATATCAGCCATTTATATAGCTGGCACCCTAACACAGATTCGGACATTTTCTCTGTATTTGAATGTTCCGCTTAGCGGCAATGAGCTTGACGGGTCACTGATTTCGGTACTGAGTTAATGAGATGATAATGAGAAAATCAAGCAATCAAAATCCACCCTGAATCAAGATGATAAAAGTGAAATTTCCATACATTCTGTCGTAATTATGGCACGCCAATGGTAGCAAAATTCAACTCCGGCATTCAACTTCAATTCAACCCGCGTATTCAACTTCAATTCAACCCTCATTCAACTTCAATTCAACCCTCATTCAACTTCAATTCAACCCTCATTCAACTTCAGTTCACTGACCCTTATTCAACTTCAATTCAACAGTTCACTGACCCTCATTCAACTTCAATTCAACCCTCATTCAACTTCAATTCAATCCTCATTCAACTTCAATTCAATCCTCATTCAACTTCAATTCAACCCTCATTCAACTTCAATTCAACCCTCATTCAACTTCAATTCAACCCGGCTCATTCAACTTCAATTCAACCCCCTCTCTTTGGTTAAGTCTAGAGTAAAGACCTCGAGAGCTTGACTGTTGCATCATAGCACGGGCTCTGTTAACAGCATTTCCAACCTGAGCAACGGATCTTGTCGCCATGATTGGTACCATACCCAATCTTGTATTCGACACCGAAACAGGGGATCGTACTCTTTCAGCTCCTGTCCCTTGTTCGCTTGCGAGATCTGCAACAAGTTCAGACGCTTTCTGTAAACAAGTTGACAGGTTTTGAAGATTTTCTTCCATTTTTAAGTGCAAAAACCGAAGCCTGACTGAAGCGCCAGCACTCACCTAACAAAATGGCGGGAAAAACCAGAGCCCGCGTTCCATACAATTATGCGGTTTCTGCATGGGTGTTCTGAGAAAGAACCCGATAATGGCCCAAAAGGCACTAAATTTCAATACTTGAACGAGGGTTGAATTGAAGTTGAATGAGGGTTGAATTGAAGTTGAATGAGGGTTGAATTGAAGTTGAATGAGGATTGAATTGAAGTTGAATGAGGGTTGAATTGAAGTTGAACGAGGGTTGAATTGAAGTTGAATTGAAGTTGAATGAGGGTTGAATTGAAGTTGAATGAGGGTTGAATTGAAGTTGAACGAGGGTTGAATTGAAGTTGAATTGAAGTTGAATGAGGGTTGAATTGAAGTTGAACGAGGGTTGAATTGAAGTTGAATGAGGGTTGAATTGAAGTTGAATGAGGGTTGAATTGAAGTTGAATGAGGGTTGAATTGAAGTTGAATGAGGGTTGAATTGAAGTTGAATGAGGGTTGAATTGAAGTTGAATGCCGGAGTTGAATTTTGCTACCATTGGCGTGCCATACGTAATCGCTTGACTGCAGATTGTAAGGAGTTAGACTATCTGTGATTTTGACCACACAAATCAAGCCTGGGCTTCTGTGGTGAAAGTGCAATAGTCTTTCCCAGGTTTGGCATGTCTGCAAGTGCATCCTCTAAGAGTTGTACATCAAAATTAGTTGTGGGTTCCCTGTGGCTACGATTTCAAAGTTTGATATGGATATGAGCCTTTAGCGATACTGTGCTGTAGATATACTCAAGAAATAAAGATTAGTAGTAGTGTTTTTTTGCGGGAAACGTATACTATTTAGCGAGAATTTCACTCAACGTTTATCTTTATCCTTGACTGGTGCGGTGGTTCCCATGTCAATTAAGATTAATGATTATCATTACTTTAAAGCGATTTGAGAAGAAGAGCAGATACAAACAACGGCAGTGACTACGGTTACAGAACGGAATGCCGTGACTTTGAAATGGTTTCCCATTGTTTTTCTCTTTCTGATCCAATCCGCAAATTACAGAGTTACGGTACACGGCACGGTTACAGCACGGTTACGGTAAAGCTACGGACCGATGTTGTAGTTTATCCCACTCATGCATACGAAATCTGCTCTAATGATAATCATTACTTTAACTTCGAGATCCGGACGTGTTGGTTAGCAAAAGCTTGAAATAGAGTCGCCTCCTCAGCTCGTTCCAGGGTTCACTCTCCGAGAGATACTCGTGGAGTGGACCCAGGAACGAGCTGAAGAAGCGGCTGTATTTCAGGCTATGTTAGCAAAAAAACAAAAATGGAAATTTATTTAAGAGAGAAGTAGGGCACAACACTTTTATTGTTGTTTTTAATTTTATTTGACGTTCTTGGAATTAGTAATCTTATGTTTGAAAGTATTAAAAACATTTTTATGGTCTGTACAAAAACCTGAGTTACAACTAAAATGGACAAGCGACGACAGGCGATGGACAGGCGATTCTAGTGATTATATCACTAGAAAAGGAAGGCTATGTGTAAGTCTATTATCAAATTAATTAATAAATGAGTGAAAGGATGTCTTAAGTTACCTAACAGAAAAAATATGATGACTTGTACATTTACCCACAATCCTTTGCGCGCGAAAATATTTAAAACCATTATAAGACCACAGTAGAGAGTTTGAAATCTTGAAATCAAGCCAGGGTTCCACAGTGGTTAAGCGCTGCGCCTCTCACCTCTGTGGCCCGAGTTCGATTCCCGCAACACGGCGCCACCTGTGAGTTGAGTTTGTTGGTATCTCACCCTTGCTCCGACGGTTTTTCTCCGAGTTCCTCCCTCCTCAAAAACCAACCCAAACTCCAATTTGACTGAGGAATTCGTGTCCCCGATTAGTATATTAGTTGTCTTTGTTTTAGAAGTGTAAGTTGTTACCATGTATCGCCAATACACTGTCATTGAGAGAAATTGTACATGGTATCACGATTCACTGATCACTTTGTTTACTTTTGAGACGCCAATATAACATGGTATTGCGTCTCAGAATACCAGCCTCTGATTGGCTCTTGCGCGAGCCCTAGCTTGCAGTTACATGGGTTCCAGGTCAAGGTCAAAAGTCGTTTGTTCAACAGCAAGATTTCTACAATTTCACCTTCAAAACACTGTAAATTACAAGATAAGCATCATTCAATCCTAAAGGTAAGGTTGGCATTGTAGTTTCCGTCAGAAATCTAACACTCTTATTCGCTAAAAGTACAATTCTCATAATTTTTGAAGAGATTTCAAAACACGTCGCGAAAGTTTTCGCCACTCAAGCCGTGAAACCGTTGCCATAGATATACTAGGCGCCTTTTGAGAATTGAAATTACGATCAGCATAAGTTTGGTGCTTCATTCTCTTCTTTCTTTTAACAATTCCCGACTTAACTGTTGAATCGCGATACAAAACTAATTGAGATTTTGAGACGCGATACCGAATTATATTGCCGGCGTTGGAAGAAAATATATTCTTCGTATTGGGCTTCGTCGCGTATTTTCTCCCAACTGGCCGGCAATATAATTCGGTATCGCGTCTCAAAATCTCAATTAGTTTATATTATTTTGAATGTTAGGTTCGCAATGGATTGTCGTCAAATGTCCGTCCGTACGATGGACTAAAGCATCAGTGATATGGTTTGACATGGTTTGGAAAGTCTGAGATCTGCCAAAAGCAACTATCTTAAGTTTTATAATGGTCTGAGGGGATATGGATTTTATCTTCGAGTGTATGACTTGATAACTCACGAGTTACAAAGGAGCGAGTTATGCTAAATCTATTGTTAATCTATTATTTACTAAGCACACACGAGAAGTTAAATTTTGTATATCCGCGAGGCTATGTAATTTACTGTTTATTCATGAAAGTCACTGAGTATTTAGCTCCATGGAAATGAGTGCGAACATTCTGAAAGCTTATTGGTGGAGAATATGATATCCAACATGTGTGATAATAATGAGATCCCCACCGGGGGCAGTGTGATATAATTTTTACGATTTCGCTATCGGCCGTTATACCACTGCATTTCATGTAATAATATTATTAACTCATATCTATTAATATCGATTTTCGATTTTCTGAAAGAAGGATTGGTCATGGCTACCATGTAAACATTTGGAGGGCTCCAGATAAGATTTATTTAGCTTGAACATTACTCAATCCTCATCTCGATGAGTTAGCAGTTTTCTAGCTCCGCCATTTTGAATATTTGTGACCTCATCACCAACGGGTTGTGAAAAAACATTCTGCATCAATTGTCTGTAAAAAGGGGGTGGGGTTATGGCCTATGGGGGAAATAAGACGGTCTACTTTTTTCCTTTTTTTTGGGGGGGGGGGGGGGGGGGGGGCAGTATTTGAACATGAAATTGCTGGCCTTTTTTAGCCCTTTTAATTTTAATAATATAAATTTACTTTACTCGAGTAACTGGGTTATGTTTTTGTTTGTATTTAAGTCAAATAATTACAAAAAGATCGCAATCAAATTCAGTTTCCTGACGTTTCCCGTTTTGTTTTTGTTTTGCGGTTAGTTGAAGTCAAGCCAAACCTTTCTTTCATTTCTTTTGGAAACAGATCGATCAAAGTATCCCTCTTGATCGGGAAATAAAACAAATGTTCTTTTTTAGAGTCTGTAGATTTTGCGTTCGTTTTGTTTGTTCGAGCCTGCGAGTCTCTACCAGGTCTGGTCAGCGCATTATCTAGCCCAGCGTAAGCCTGCGATGTCTGTTGATTTGTGTTCAGCTGTGTTTGAGCATAGCCTTGGGTCTGCGATACCTGCGAGCTACTGGACAGCGCATTATTGTACTGCGCACTCGTTTGAGCCTGCGCGGACTGGTAATAACTGCTGGGCGTTGTTTGGGTCGTTGGCTGAGTGTGTAATGTCGGTATATCGTGGGGTTGAGAGTTCCAGTATCCCGTTTGACTGTTATTTTGATATTGCGATCCCATTATATTTTGAGTAGAGCTGGCTTGGTTGTTTACAAAGCCTTGAGTTGTATTTGATAAACTTTGATTCTGTAAATAGTTTTCCTGTAAAGGATTCGCACCCTGAGATGCAGAAGAATTAGGACCAATAACCGACCCTTGGGGCTCCACGGCATAATCTGGCACCTTTTGGTGATGCTTTGTTAACCACGCAATGTACAACGCCCTAGCATCCGCGTCTGGCGTTTGTGTTTGTGGTGACTGATCCATTTGTGAATCACTTGTATTATATCGTGATGTATTATTGACATAGTATGAACTTCCTGTTTGATCAATCGTCGTATTTGTTTGTGCACTGATCGCCTGTGTTTGCGTCGAAGCTTGAGTATCCAATTTCTTCTCATTATTAGAAAACTGAGATGCAAAGGATAAAAGAGAACTTCCTGATATCACTATGGGTTGAATCTGATCAGCTAGCGACCCAACCTTGGTTTCCTGTTGAGTTAGTGGACCCTGTGGACTTGATATTACTTGTTTAGAGTTTCCCAAATTATTTTCCTGCACTTGCTGTTGAACTAACTGTTGTTGTTGAATCCCTTGTTGGTAGTTTTCCATATTGTTCCCCTGCTTTTGGACTAACCATTGTTGTTGTTGTTGATTTCCTTGTTGATTTTGTGATAGCAGTTTTTCATTTGGTAATGTTTTGTTCTCTGTGTATTGTGGTTGCTGGTTTAGGTTTTGCTGCAGCAGTAATTGGCTTAGTTGTGGTGTTTCTTGTTGTTGTATGTGAGGTTGTTGTTGAAGTTTTTGGTCATTCTGTTGTAGATTGTTCTGTGTATATTGTATCTGGCCAAGTGGCTGCTGTCCATTCATTTGTGGCTGATATTCTTGTAGACCGTTTTGACTTTGCAGTTTCGAAAATAGTTGATCATTTTGTTGCTGGTTCAGTTCATTATTTTTCTCTGCAGTAAGGTTCTGCTCATTTTGATTTGTTTGTTGTTGAACTTGTAATGCATTAGTAAACATATTTTTGTTTTCAAAATACTGCAGATTATTTTGTCGGTTATTAAGTTTCTGCTTCTCTTGCTCTGTCGTGAGTAGTTGATTTGTCGGTATCTGAAGTGGTAGGTTTGTCTGTTTTAACTGTGCTTGGAATGGTTGATTTGTCGGTTTTAGCTGTGTTTGGAGTAGTTGGTTTGCCAGTTTTAGCTGTGTTTGGAATGGTTGGTTTGTCTGTTGTTGTGGTACTTGATTACCTTGTTTTAGTGAGTTAGTGTTAAGTCCAGACAGTCTTGCCTGTTGATATTCATTTTGTAGCAGAATAGCTTTATCATTTTGTTGTTTCTTGAAGTCGTGTTGACTGTTTTGAAATTGGTGCTGATCATTTTGTTTCTGATTATTATTAAGCAGGTTAAAACCCTGTTGGGTTCTAAAATTCTGATGAAATCTTTCTTTAAATTGTTGCTGATATTGTTGTTTCAGCTGTTGTCCATTGTTCTGTTTCTGTCTCATTGTTTGTTGTTGTTGGTGGTGCTGTACGATGGAGTGTGTAAGAGGTGACAATTGCTGCAGTGATTGCTGAGTATTTTGTTGTTCCTTCTTTTGTTTGTTTTGTTGGTGTTGATTCGAGTGTTGGTAGTTTTGTGTATGTAGTGAGGACATTGTGATCGTGGTTTGTTTTAGTAGGTTTTGATGTTGCTGGTTTAAGCTCAACTGAGCCTTTAGTTTGTGTTGTTGTAGATTGTCTTGTTTAGGTTGTACATTATGATGTTGTTTAAATGTTTGCTGGTAAATCTGCTTAAGTTCTTGTTGTTGTAATATATGGGGTTTGAATGGCTGTACATTTTGTGTTAGAAATTGTTTTTGTTGCTGAATGTTTTCCTGTTTCTGTTGTTGTAGTTGTATCAGTTGCTGTGGGTTATGATTCACTTGTTTGTGATTGATTTTAAGTTGTTTTAGTTGCATTTTCAATAACGCCTGTCCTTTTTCTTGCCCGTTTTTATGTACTGGCGGAGGTTTTCCCTGTAATGCCGGTTTTTGCTGACCAGTTTGCAGCTGTACTTGATCAAGTTGTTGTAACCCTTGCCGCTGGTTCTGCACATTTAATGCCTGTTGTGGTTGTAATTGTGCAATCACGTATTGTAGCTTCAGCTGTTGCTGTTTAGTTCTTTGTTGCATCAGTTCTTTGCCTTGCTCTCGTAGCTGTTGTTGTAACTGTTGTAGTTGAGGTTTACTCGGTAATTCTATAATCACAGGCTCATGTACTTGATGTTTGCCATTTTTTTGCAACTGCAGTAGTTTACTTTGAGGTTTCGCCATCTGTTGCTTGTGTATTTGCCGTTGCTGCTGGTGCTGTTGCTCACGTTGTCCTCCTAATAATGACAAATGTTTCACACCCGAACCAGCAGGAAAAACACCTTGTCCTTGTTTTTGTCGCTGTAGGTTCTTTAGGTCCTTATTTGCCTCCTTGCTGAGGGTTTTTAACACGATTCTATTGTCTCTCTTATACGGATTAGCTTTAATATCCTTTGTATGCAAAGCTGGCACCGAGGACTGCGCTGCCGTAGATGTCCGCGCGGTCTCCGGCGCATGGGTCCCAGCTGATGATGCTGAGGTTTCTTGTGCAGCCTGTTGAATGGCTTCGTCTTGCTTCAGGAGATTGTCAGCTTCTTTTTCGATGACTTCCCGATACTCGTAAGCCTTTTGTGCCTTTTCTATGTACTTGTACAAATGGTGAAATCTGTAAATGAAAAATATATTGCTATCTATATACATGCAGGCACTGTCTATAGAATTGTACGTTCGTTTAAAAAAAAAGAAAGCTACACAAATAAACCTAGTAGATAGACTGATAAAATGTGAAGCTCCAATATTGTTAGGAAACAAAAGTATGACAACTCGAATCAGGTACGAGGCGACGTTCGTAAACTTTTATCAAAGCAAACATCTACATGACCACCCACACCTTTGCGAACAGTACCTCCTTTGGCTTTAGTCTCTATCTAAAAAGAAGTTATGACATTTGGACCCCTCGTGGTTTAATGCTCAGGAAACCAAACCTAAGGTAGGAACGGTGCGTAAGGTTGTGATGCCTTGCTACGGCATACAAATTACCATATATATGACTGTACAAGTGTATGTAAGTGTATGTTAGATTAGATAGGATGAAAGCGAACTTTTTAAAGGGAACCACTGAAAAACAATGTTTGCTCTCAAATGTTTATTTATGATATCTAAATCAAATGTTGTGTTTGTTTGATGTCAGGTATGGACCCATTTTTCCTTTCCATAAAACTCATTTGAATTTCCCGTGTGTCGCCATTTTGGATCTTGTGACGTCATAGGGTTGTCACTATTATCAGTTACACAACAAAAGAGGTATTGTTTCTGACAGAGGAGGTTCCTTTTAATAAAGGAGGGCAAAAATTGTATTTAAGCAGCTCAATTAATTGCAGTGAACTGTTGAAGTGAACTGAAATCAAGTTTCTCTAAAACTCTGTTTATAGCAGTTTTTTTTCTATATTTTCTATCTTTACCTGTCCTCCTGGTTCTCGGGGTAGGCAGGGCTGTACTCCGGTCTAACGTTCGCCTGGAACGTGGTGGCGATGTGTCGGTTGATCGCGTTTCTTTGTTTTGCCAGCTGACTCACGATGCCATCTTCATCAGTTCTAAAATAAAAATCAACATTAACAGTAAGACATTCAGTTGATACATAGTTAATAGAGTGGACCTTCTTTGTTATATGTCTTTGTTCTCTTTTTTCAACCGTGATCTAGACTTGCTACAAGTCGACCTCTTTTCCTAACTTAGAACGAGCGTGAAGCGCGAGCAGAATCGAGAGACGAATTCGCGAGAGGTCTTTAAAACAACTAACAGAAGCGGGGAAAACATTAAAGGACTTTGAGAAAGTCTACCGTGATCGTGCGCAAAACACAATAGAAATTCCAATATGTTAATCAATCGGCCAGTAGAAGCGTATGGGTTCACTCGTTCAGGGGACGCTAACGAACTACCACCGTTCACAATCTTTTCAATTTGTCTTACCTCCTTCCAACATAAATCACAGCGCCTATGTTAGCCCCTTTGAAGTTTTCCGGGTTTCCTAACTATTCCACTCTATTAACTATGGTTGATATTAAGAGATTCCAAAGCTTCAAATAAACCGTATAGCCTCATCATTAAGTCGGGCGTTTTTAACATGAGCCTCTGCCTTGGGAGATTGGGTGATCACTCCGGCCCCACGTTTATAGACGTTCAAAACATTATTGTATGGTATCACCATCCTCATTACCACCATCACCACCACTACCATCATCCACATCCACAAGTCATCGACATTCACATCCACGTCCGTGTTTTATTGTTTTCAACTGGCGGTTTCCTTTCGTCGCGCGTGTAAATCTATATTATAAAACAGATAAAGAAGTCTTAAATCCATGTTTTATACTATCATAAAACGCTCTGGTCATTTGAGAACACTCGATAAATGTTGAAAGCACGCGCCTTCGGCTTGTGCTTAAACATTTCTCTCATGTTCTCAAATGCCCATCGTGTTTTTTGATAGTATAAAACATGGCTAAGGCTTCTTTATTTGTTAACTATAACATAGCCACGATGTAACGCGCGCTCTGATTGGCAGGCGTGTTTTATTGTTTTGAACTGCTTGTGACTGCTTTCATTGCGCGCTTTTACTATCTATATCATAAAGATTTTTGAATTGCACTGTAACGGGCAGAAGTAAAATTTGCTACTGGCATGCGCAGTTTCAATGTCCTAGAATCGAGGACATCCGGTTTATGTCTTACGAGAGCCTCTGATTTTTCAGTTAAGTTGAGGAGGCACTGGGAACGAGAATGTCAAATTATTTGCCAACACAAAATACTCGAGAAAACAAAATTTTAGCTCTAAGAGTTCCTCATCCGGCCATCCTTCCGTAGGTTAAATTAACGCAACCCCCTCCCCCACGGGAAAGTGAAGCGTTCAGTATTCGCTGTGCAAGTTTTAAACAGCTTAAAGACGTACCCGTCATCCTGCACGCAGTCTGGCCACGGCACCCCACTCCCAACGGGATATGTGAACCATTCTCCCGTCACGGGGCCACACATGTACACCACGGCAGGTTTGGAAGCAAATCGATATCCCGGATGACACTCGGGAGAACAGAACAAGTGAAAAAGACTGTCACACACCACGTAACCATTCCTGGGATTATCGAACGTCGGACAGTGTTGAATGGACGCTGAGGATTACAACGTGCCCATTCGTAAGATGAATAAAGCATGTGGGATACGGCAGAATATGAAAAATGGTAAAACATATAGCAAAGCTTGGAGCACAAAGGCATGGTACAACAGGCAGACTAGCCTGCGTCGCATCCGAACTGAACCCCGGTTAAGTCCGTCTGCGAAACAGTGGACAAAAGCTTGTTCTCGACCCCCAGCGAAGTTGCAGGATTATATATAATCGATTTTGATTGGCTTTTACTAATGCTCATTCTTACACGTCTTCTGACTGGCCATTCAACTGTCACCAGCCTGTCACCAGTGCGACTAACGGCTAATTTACATTTCAAAATGCGGCTGCTTTTATACACGTCGAAAAGAGCAATGATATTTGTACAATATCAGTTAAAATCGAGATTCGTTTGCTAGAACAAGAGCAGTTGACCGGAGTTGAGTTCGGATGTGGCACATTACTAGATCTTTCCAAGCTGCATGAGGGATATGTTTGTGTGTTCTTCGAACGAGCATTTTGTCGTGACAGATTCTATTTAATGTGTTCGGCAAGTTTCCTTTTATCTGGCACTAAACCACGGGCAGCTGCCTATTACTTCAAAACCTGACCCGAAGTTGAAATAAACCTAACCTTCTCCGATAGTAAAACACAGGGAAACGACGACAGAGCTCGTCTAGGGCGAGAAATCTCAAGTAAACAGTTGACTCACGTGCAAACGAAGTTTCGACCGAGCGGCCTCTGACGTGACATGATTGCCCGTCATAACAATCTCCGAGGCTGGTGACAGTTGAATGGCCAGTCAGAAGACGTGTAAGAATGAGCATTAGTAAAAGCCAATCAAAATCGATTATAAATAATCCTGCAACTTCGCTGGGGGTCGAGAACAAGCTTTTGTCCGACTGTTTCGCAGACGGACTTTAACCGGGGTTCAGTTCGGATGCGACGCAGGCTACAGGCAGACAGGCATGTTGTATTTTGGTATTCGCTCTAGCCTGTGAGCGGCTCTTCCGGCTGGGTTATACTTATGTCGTAACTGAATTATGTCGTAATCACGTCGTAATTACGTGGCAATCACGTCGTAACAATGTCGTAATCAGTCGTACTAATGTCGTACTTACTTCGTAAACATGTCGTAATCAGTCGTACTTATCATCAGTGTCGTGCTCACGTCCTAATCATGTCCTAATCATGTCGTACCTGTTTGCTGAATGAAGGTTATGAAAGCAATCAAGGTGTTTAACTTCAAATCCATTCCATGCGATACCATCTGACAGCCGCCTATTGCTACAGTGAAGCAACTTAAAGGCGGTTACGTCATCCTAAAATGAGAGAAACACAAGGCACTGTTTTGTTAACTCTCACAATATGATTAAACCATGCAATATACCTTAATTTATTCTGCGCGGTCATTTTGGCTACAAACAATAGCTTTTGCATTTCCAGCCTCGTCTCTGGCTCGAGTTTCGGAACAAACGTTTTTATTCTCCTGGGACACAACATGGCCGTTGCGTGATACAGGTTATATACAGGTTATATACAGGTTATATACAGGTTCACGTATATATACAGATTATATACAGGTTATATACAGGTTATATATTTGCTGGCAGTTTGTGCTGGTTAAAGTGCCTATGAAGCTTATTTTTCTATTTTAGATATCAATTCTAAATCAAGTGAATAGTAGAATGGTAAACTATATTTTGCTTTGAATGCTGTGCCGCTGAGTTAAGGAGGTTTTAATATCCAAAATGCTAATTACATGACGTCAGGGGAGGTATCTGCAATCACTTCTTAGTGGTTGTGAATGGGCGTTTCTACTGATATAGGAAAACAAATTTCTAACATCATTTTATTTCAACCATTGGTATTACACTGATAATTTGAAAAAAAATGTTTGATTGTAACAAAAGATTTTGTATAATAATTGTGCCTCCCCTGACGTCATGTAATTAGCATTTTGGTTATTAAGACCTCCTTAACTCAGCAGCACAGCATTCAAACAAAATATATTTTACCATTCTACTATAATTCACTTGATGTAGAATTGACATCTAAAATAAAAAAATAAGCTTCATAGGCACTTTAAGGTTCTGATGAAGAGGATATGTGTCAGAGGAGTTCGTTCAGTGTTCGGAATAGCCTTATTTTGTCGGGCGGTCCGTACTTAAATGGCGAAGGTTGTAGGGGATGTTTCATCTGCTCTCTTCGCTCCGACTCTTTTGAAAATGTCTTCTTCGCTAAAATTAAATCCACAAAACGCTCACATTGTAGTTTTCTATTTCTGTTTAGTTGAGGAAATAGACTAGAAAAATAGACCCAATTTTTGTTTTATCGTCAATTCAAGTCATTGCTTATAATATTGCATGCTGTGCTGTGATTGATGTACAACCAAATGTGTTTCGTTATGTCACTAAAAGTTATAACATTTACACCTAAATAATTATAAATATCTCCAACCAAAACATGTTAACAAAGACGTCAAATCATCACACATCAACGACAAATACTGCACGTTTAATGTGTTTCTCCTAACAGTCATGCAGTTAACCGGGACGTAGCGCCATTTAAGCTTTACGGCCCCTTTTAAAAAATCTCTTCCACCTTAGAATCGAACTAAATGTAAAAGTCATTTTCTGGCGTAGCTAGTAAATAAACAAGCGGAAAAAATAATAAAACACGTGCTCTAACAACAACTGAACAACCTCGTTTAACCTTTATACCAATTAACTATTTATGATTTCAGCAGTAGTCCTATAGCTGATATCAACACGAGTTTGAGTCTTAAACTTATGTACCTTTTCACCAAGTAATGCTCGACATTTAATTAAGCTAGTCAACTGGTCAAAAACTGATTCTTAGATGAGTACATCGGCAAAGATTCTACGATTTGTAAGTAAATATATTAACTACAAAAGCGGTCACGGGTCTCTTTGTCTTGATTTAACCACTCGAGCAGATTAAAAGGTATCATTCATGCTTCGTACGCATTAAAAACATAATTCTACTTCATGCAAAAACAACCTTTCAAGTACATACCTTAATTCGTGATATTTTCCATCCATAATCTTCAATTTTTGTTCAAGCAACCCTCTCAAAACTTCGACGACATTTTTTCAGCTTCCCTTCATTAGAGAGCACTTTTGTTGTTACTTTTATTGACAGAAATGATAAGATTAAATTCTCATTACCGAACATAATAAGTTATAGGCAAATTCAAAGGAGTATTGATATTCTGATAAAGTACCAGTTATTCAACAGGTCGAACATTATTGCCATAAACGAGTACCTGTGATCAGAATGTCAGTTCTCCTTACTATTTCCAGGTGTTTTATGTAAAACAAGTAAGGGGAATTGCTATTTTCGATCCGTCGAGCAGGTGACCTCGGCAGGTAATAGGACGAGTTTCAATGTAACAAGAAGCTGTACACAGCCTGTACTCGGTCTGTAATATCACAATGTTATCAATTCAAGACCGAGGTCTGTGCCCCTTATCTGTTTGGTTAATATTTGGAGCACACACATTTTTATTTTTTAGACATAACAGTTTTTAGACATATTCAAGACATTTTATCCTCAAAAGGACCTTCGCTTGATATCAATCCACGCCGCGTGCAACAACCCTTTGATAAATGAACTTGAAACTTGCCTTGTTCTATATGGGAGTTCCATTTCCCAGAAGTAACGTGCCGCTGTGACAGTTTTAAAGTATTTATGTCTCTTTCCTGTGGTGTGCAAGCTAAGCTGACTGAACAAAAATATAGTTCTAATTAAGATCCAGAAAAAATAAACATAACCAAACAATTATCAATTCCCTTCTCTTTGATTTTGTTGAGGCAAACTGACGTAAACTTTAATGAGTGAGTTGTGTTGATCAACTGTTTCCTGTTGTGTACACGCTCATTCACAAAGAAACAGAGTTCATTTCTAAACAAACAGCTGTCGAATAATTAAAAGTTGGTTGTAAAGTTGATCTTCCATACTAGAGACACAATGCGTCAACTGTTGTTTCCCTCTATATTTGGGCAAAGAAAACGTATAGTGCGTCTTCTTAGTTCATGCATCTAGTATAAAAACGGGCACAAGACGGGACTGGACGAACTAGGTTTTGGTAGTGCGTCCAAAACGACTCACTATGGAACTTAATTCGACCACTCGCATAATGCGGCTTGTGCCCGTTTTTATATTAGACGAACTAAGAAGACGCACTAAGTTTTCTTTGCCCAAATACGTCTAGACGCATTATGCGTCTCTATGTGATACAAACGACCACTGTCGAAGATGTGAAAGCAAAAGTTGCACTAGGAGCATCATATCTCACTCTTGCGCTTCGGTTAGGAACCGTCCTTGACACAAAATGTAGCAGATTTAACATTTGTTCAGCACAAGGAAAACACGTATATGTATACCGACGAACAAGGTTATGGATTACTGCAGAATACCCTGCCACTTGGTTCATTAATAATGCATTTTCTTACTGAATCATCATATACAGAAACCGTAATTTAAAAAAAACCAACCCAAACATTAAAAGAAAAACGTAACCATTTCCAACCCCAAATCATTCACAGGACGAGTCTAAATACACCTACTAGAGAATTTTGCACAGTTTACAGGGGGTTTCCTTTTGAAGTGGCAGGGTATTCCGCAGTTAAACAAAGATTATTTTAACTCTGCGAGTTGTGGAACTAAGCCGCACGTTTTTCAGTAAAATGCCGACACAAACACCTCAAGCGATCCGCAACTAGCAACTATCCCAAACGTCGCATCATTTGTCGCATGAACGAAATTGATGACATTACGCAGGTCAACTTTAAGTTGAGGTTATCCGTCCACATTCGAGTGGTAAAACAGAATAAATGAAATAAAATAAAATAAAGTAAATAGAGTACGATGTCGAATACCACAGAGCGGAAGCCTGGCGAGAATGCACTCCCACATGGATAGTAAGGTAACAGGTATGTTATGCATTTTCCACTTGCGACGTTGAAGGAAACAAAAATAGACTCAGACGGAATTTATGACTCGGGCTGTGCAACTATTTAATGCATAGTTTCGAACCTGTAAATTAAACAGTTCAGACAAATCAGAATGCAGTCATAATCTCAACGTCAATACTTCCGAAGGTGATCCAGACACTTGCATGGCCTGATTTCTTCGCAAAGGTAGAACATCCATAAATCATTCGGACCGTTACGAGGACTATCACCGAACCCAGCCCGTTTCGTCATATTGATTTTGAATTTTATCGGGTTAAAGTGCATATGAACCCTGGCTGGCTGGATACATTTTTTATTAAAAGATTCGTGCCCAAGGTTTCTAAATTTCATACCAAAAAATCCCTCCGACTTTTTCGTTGTGAGATATCACTGGTTAAAAATGGCCAAAATGCACGATTTGAGTTGTCTATGCCCAAAATTCTGGTGTGCGTAAAAAAAAGACTGGAACTAGTTTGTACGTCACCTCGGGATGTTGTATTTTGTCACTTTGCGTGAAAGGCTATAGCTTGGTCTAGCGGAGTAAGCTTCTATGAACTTCTTGAGGTTTTGTATATTTTTTTTCGGGTAAAATGACTGGGAGATGCGTGGTGGGACGTTGTTCCAACGTAAAAGGCCAGGAAAACGGGATATCAGTTACGTCAAATACCTTATTTTGGCGACGATCGCCCCGAAGCGAAGCGCCGAAGAAATAAGTGAGTCGATTTCGTTCTTCGGTTGTGTGCTCAGCACACTTTAGAAACGAAGACTACAGTCGTAATTTTGTGGCCTCGTCTAGGCAGAATGCCTATCTAAACCGAGATAGCTTCGGGTTATCGACATTTCCCTCGGTGCTTCAGTGGCCGAATTGCAATGTCGAAGAACTACAACTCTCAGGAAACGATATGGAACATTGAATCTATCTATTGTCGTGTAGCAGGCCGGCTCTCGAGGTTTATTTTGAAGCGCTTATGTGTTAGCGAGTTAAATACACTCACAAACAGCAGTGACATTCTACGCTAAATAATGAGCAATACACAAGAAATCTTGGGGAATACTGGTAGCTCCGAGTACCCGGCCATGCTTTTAGTTACTCATAATTAAACATCAATTGATCGAACATTGTCAAGTACAACACAGGTTTATGCTATTTACTCTGAAGAGATCATGCTAAACTATATATAGTATATGTATGGGTGTTAAGAAATGTATTGAGTTTCGTCAGGGAGGCCAGAAAAAACCTACCTCGGCAAAAAAACCCTGTGGGGAAACACTAGTGTAGGAAATCTGGATTGGGCCAGACGAAAACTGTCCCCTCAATAAGGACGAAAAATTGGTACAAGTTTAAACACCCATACTTTGAATAACTGGTTGCAAGTCCTTCGACGTTAAGTTGATGTATCTTCTCTTTGGTGCACGTACGATCAGTAGATGACGACATAACCAAGTCGAGAAGAGAACGTAGTCGTGCGCGCAGAACAGGGTCAATCGGTAAGATTCTCTCCAAATGCCGGCATTTGCTATATCTAAAAGTAAACCAATAAAAGTAAACAAGTAAAACGCGTGTGGTAAAAATAATAAATATATGAATTAAACGATATACCACTAATATAAATAGTTATCTCTTTCTTTCTTTTATTATTTTCTTGAATGTCAGTAAGTAATTTGACCAGTCCTTATCGACCTCAACCTAAGTGGGAAGAATCAATGAGGCAAAGTTCCTTTACCTCCTCCTAAATGTAAGGCCATCTCAATAATTCAGTTGACAGACCACCCAGTCCTTATTGGCCTCAACATAAGTGGGAGGAATAAACGAGCAAAGTGCCTGTACCTCCTCCTAAATATAAGACCATCTCAATAATTCAGTTGACAGATCACCCAGTCCTTATCGACCTCAACCTAAGTGGGAGGGATCAATGTAACTCCTGGTCGCAATTAAGAGCTTCGGCCCAGGTGTTTTTACTAATAACGGCGGCGACGCATGCAGTTTGACAACTTGGTTTATTTCGTTACCGTTAACGTAAAACTACAAAATAAGATTACATAGCATTACACTAAATTACGTTATAAATAAACTAAAACAGAGAATCGAACAACTAGAATAATATTTACCAATTGTCCTCTAGGAAGCTCTATAGTTTTCGCATTCGCACCTCGCATTAGTCAGTCGCATCTCGCATCTGTAAAAACTAAGTTCCTTCGCCAACTAATGACGTGTATTAATAGGCTAGGCGCAGATTAGCATATGTTAACGATATTACGTAAAATACACGAACTATGAATTAAAGTACGCATTAAACAATAAGCGGTATAGAACGAACAAAAGGAAGAAAACTAACTAGCGGGTGACTAAATGATGTAATGTTTACGTAAGAACAGACAACGAAAAAAGAAAACTATGTACTATGCCATGGTGGCTAATGAACTCGGGAATGCGCAAATTAATTACGCATACATTTACAATCAATAAGGCAAAACGCCTGCACTTCTTCTTAAATGGAAGGTCTGTTAAATGCGGTTTATCTCAACTAAATGGAAGGAGTAGCATAACCAAATTTAATAAAATAAAAATTAAGTTGAAGCCTGGTCAGATCGTACTGGAGCGAGAGTGACAAATGAACACATTTCACAATATTTAAGGCATATGCCACGGCTCATTAGTCAACCAAAATAGACTAATGAGCAAGTGAATGCCATTGGCTAACGCGTAGAAAACCATTATCTCCTATACTACGTAGCGGAGATAATTTCTATTCTACGCTAAATAATGAGCAATACACACGGCAAGAATTATTGGTGAATACTGGTAGCTCCGAGTATCCGGCCATGCCTATACGAGAGGTAACAAAGTTAGTAAATGCGTTGCGAAACACTGATAAAAAATAATATAAATAGCAACAGCATACTTATCTTGAATGTTCTCTATCTCTTGCTTCTAGCCTCTTGAACTTTTTTATGTGCCCGTTTTTCAGATCTCCGAGGCCAACTCGTCGGATAGATATTGCTCGACTGTTGCCCAATTGTCCATGTAGGTGCGATATCTGTAGAATATCGAATATCAGATACTATCAGATATTTATCTGTTCTCTAATATCATCTTAATAGATATCTAATTAGAAAATATCAGATAATATCGAATATTGATGTCCTTCAGAGGAGAGGGAGACCTTTATCTAATAGATATCTAATTAGAAAATATCCGATAATATCCGATAGTATCGAATATCAACCCTCTCGGCAGAAGACAGATACCTTTATATCTATATAATGGATATCTAATTAGAAAATATCCGATAATATCGAATATCGATGTCCTTCAGAGGAGAGGGAGACCTTTATCTAATAGATATCTAATTAGAAAATATCCGATAATATCCGATAGTATCGAATATCGATGTCCTTCAGAGGAGAGAGAGACCTTTATCTAATAGATATCTAATTAGAAAATATCCGATAATATCCGATAGTATCGAATATCAACCCTCTCGGCAGAAGACAGAGACCTTTATCTAATAGATATCTAATTAGAAAATATCCGATAGTATTGAATATCGACCCTCTCGGCAGAAGACAGAGACCTTTATCTAATAGATGTCTAATTAGAAAATATCCGAAAATATCCGAAAATATCCGATATTATCAATATCTAATATCTGATACTATCAATACTATAATATCGGATATTCGATATTGTGCACTGAGATATCGCGCCTACCTCCAACTGTCAGAACTGAACTCACTCTTGTCGGCTGGCTTAATTACTTTCATACGCTTCGCTACGGGTTTAATACCTTCTTGTATAAAATTTAGAGCTTTATCGATTGAGCCTGTGTGGAAAGTACTTTCTGCTCCATGAAGCTCCTCTAAGACGGATTCTTCGTGCTGAAACTGCTGCTTGTTACCTTTGCTCTTAAATACATAAGAATCCCTCCTAGCACGCTTTACAGCAGCTTTGACGGATGAAGCATTCTCCTCGGAAAACTGTCTCTTGAAACCTTCAAAACCGGAGTCGATGACAGTGGCAATTTGAGCTATTAAAGGCTATTAAATTCGGCTACTGCCCTGGTGATGCGGTTTCTTGAATATTATATGAACTAGTACTAGGTTCGGAAAGAACTGTTTGCTTCTTCTTGCCTTCTTGGTCGCTCATTTCCTCGAAAAATTAAGTTGAAGCCTGGTCAGGTCGTACTGGAGCGAGAGTGACAAATGAACACATTTCACAATATTTAAGGCATATGCCACGACTCATTAGTCAACCAAAATAGACTAATTCCCCCCATAGAACACACTGACACAGCTTGCTTGTTTGGCTAAACGGAAAACAATCCGAGATACAAAACGTGAAACATCGGAAGATTTGCCACCAAACCCCGCCAAACAAACAAGAAGATATCCGAAAACTAATCAATACAATACAATACAATACAATACAATACAATCTTTATTAGCATTCCCATGTACATAAATGGTATTGCCAGAAATAATCATAAAATAAGATAAAATCTATGTTAAGCTATCTAAGTTATATTTTGGAGAACTAAATTTCGTTTTATATCAAATGCTTCATATATAAAATGTGCTAATTTTTTGGACACATAAGGATCAACATTATTAAACAAAAATATAATTTTATGATTTTCATCTAAATTTAAAAATTGACTATAATTACTATTTATATCTTCAAATAAAGACTTCCTTAGCTTATCATATAAAGTGCAATGTAACATAAAATGTACTTCATCTTCAACTTTGTCAGAATTACAGTGTTGGCATATCCTTTGGTCAAGAGGAATTTTTGGACATCTATGTCTGCCAACTTCGATGAGTAATTTATGATTTCCAGACCTCAATTTAACAAGAGATTTCCTATGATTGACATTCTTAATTTGGTCAAGACAGTCGGTGATTTTAGTATCATGTTTGAACATTGAATAAAATGATAGTTTCCTATTTATACTTATAAGTTTCAATTGTTGAAGTGTTGAATCTTTAATAATTTCAGTCTTTATATTAGATAAACGTTTCTTTAATGTCAAATTATTATCTCCTTTCTCGTATGTATCTATCAATTTATTAATCGAACTCATAAAACTTAATTTTCCCGAGGATGCTAAATCATTTGAAATAAGTAAGCATTGTTTGGCAATACTATTTTCAGGAAGCTGCTTTAAATGAGCCCAAAAATGCAACATATTACGATAGATTAAAGATTTCAAAGATAACCTACCAACTTCATTACGGGCAACGACGTTAGGGGCTCTTTTGTTTAGTCCAAGATAAAATTTGAAAAATTGAACATGAAGTCTCTCTATCGAATCAGAATCCCATTTTTCTAAATTAATACTATCGTAAGCCCCCCAAATATCTGAGTTATATAACAGGATAGGAGCAAACAAAGTATCAAATAATTTAGTACACATTTTTATAGGCATTAAAGTGAAATCAAGATAACGTTTTGCTGCGAATATAGAACGTCGTGTCTTCTCCTTTGATATTGTTTTAGATTTTGAAAAATTTCCATTGCTTGAGATGGTGGTTCCTAAATATGTGTACTCATGAGATTTATTAATCTCAGTATCATTCAAATAGAAGGCGTGTTTATCAATGGTTGATTTTCGATATTGTTTTTGGAAAATTACAACTTTAGTCTTCTTATAATTAACTGACATCATCCATCTCTGACAGTATTGCTGTAAAGCATTGATACATTTTTGTAAACCTGTAGCACTTTTAGAAACTAATACTAAATCATCTGCATAAAACAAACAGTTTAACGATGATCCATTAGGTAAAG
The DNA here is from genome assembly GCA_030867875.1 of Actinernus sp. WN-2022. Classification (NCBI taxonomy): domain Eukaryota; kingdom Metazoa; phylum Cnidaria; class Anthozoa; order Actiniaria; family Actinernidae; genus Actinernus; species Actinernus sp. WN-2022. The sequence continues at coordinate 32,955,888 of JAOWCC010001501.1, forward strand.
TTATTGAATCGAGATCATTGGAATTTTGTAAAATGAATGGCAAATCGTTCAAATATAAATTGAATAACAATGGAGATAAAATACATCCCTGTCGTACTCCTCTATTATACTTAAAGAAGTTAGATCTCATATTTCCAGATTTAATACAACATTCAGTTTTTGAATACATGTTCGAAATCAGGCGGTAAAATTGACCTCCTATCTTATAACTAAGTAACTTCCTTAACAAGCCCGCATGCCATACCGAATCGAACGCCTTTTTAAAATCAACAAAGCAACAAAATAATTTCCCTTTAGGTGTGTTGTGAACGTATTGGTCAACCAAAGTTCTTAGAGAAACAATATGATCAGACGTTCGGTTTCCCGGAAGGAAACCAATTTGAGATTTATGTAAAATATTGTTGTTGTCAAGGAGTGATTGTAGTCTACTATTCAAAATAAAACAGAATAACTTTCCTAAACAACTAGTGACGCAAATTCCTCTGTAATTAGACGGATCTGATTTGTCTCCCGATTTATAAATGCTGCTGATTACACCTTTTGTCCAAATATCAGGATATATCCCTGCTCTCAGTATAAGATTGAACAATTTAAATATCACATTAATTAATATATGTACTCCACATTTTAGCATTTCATTACGTATTCTATCAATACCAGGTGCTTTCTTAGTTTTCAATCTCTTGACTGCCTTCCTAATATCTGATTTAGTGATTGAATTGTCAAGAATGGTATTAAATTTTTCCGGTATTTCAGAATTATATACTACATCCGTGATTTGATGCTGAGTTTGTGAAAACGTTTTCTCATCTATAGAGTGAAGATTACTAAAATGTGTATATAGGTCATTTAAAGGAATCGGGTGTTCACTTTGCTCATTGCTTAAATTGTTTAATGATTTTAAACTAGACCAAAATTGTTTTGGATTTTTTTCGTGAGCGAGAGCATCAATACTAGTCTGAGAGAACTCATGTTTCTTTTGTTTTAAGATCGACTTGTAACTTTTGTTAACAAGATTATATTCGTTTCTTGTCTCCATATTGAGAGGATTTCGATGAAGTGTATTTGCTACTTTCTTATGATGCTGTCTTAATTCATTACAAGCATTATCAAACCATGGTTTAGAGAATCTCTTTTTACGTTTATGTTTACCGGATTTAGATAAACGTAAAGATGTTTTAGCGGCAAACTCAATAATGTTGTTAAATTTTCCAATAGCATTAATAATACCTTCAGAGTCATGACTAAAATTTGTTCGTTCGAATTCAAAAATTAAATTTTGTACTTCTGTAGACTGTAGTGATTTTGAAAACATATCTTTAGATTCAGGTTTCCAAATAAATTGTGCTGGGAGGTCAAATAATTCCGCTTTATCTGGTTTATTCATTAAAGGCGTAGGTGAAATTTTTAACCAACTAATTACTTGAGAATGGTCAGACAATGGAGTAGTTTGTTTGACTATAAGACTGTGAAAAGAGTCCAGCAAGTCATTACTAGATATGAAATAATCTACGGTGCTGAAACCCTGTCTACCATTAAACGTTATCTGCCCAAGGGAATCTCCTTTCACTCTACCGTTTAGGATTCTTAAATCTAGTGATTTACATAAGTCTATTATAAATTTGCCATGATTGTTTATTTTATTATCAAAATTATTCCTCTTTTGAGGATGTTTTTCCATTGGGAGGCAATCTTGAGAAACGTGATCAGAGTTTTCCGCATTAATAAAATCATCAAGATTTCCTGTTCGAGCATTGAGATCTCCAGCGATTATAATAGATCCATTTCTCTTGAAATAGCTTATATCATTTTCTAGATTAACAAAAACGTCAGGGTCAAAATATGGCGATTCAGATGGCGGTATATAACATGAACATATGTATGCATCATTTGTTAATTGGAAAAAAGTTTTATCTAGTTTACACCAAATGTAGTCAGCTGATTGTTTAACGACTGATATTCCTTTCTTTATCCACGATGAAGCAGCAATTAAAATTCCTCCCGAAAATATCCCAGACTTTTTAGAAGACAACTTATTTGGTGAGTTAACAGCAATGGTACATGTATCAAATCCTGGAAGATCTAAAGTTTCATAACCCCAGATCTCCGAGATAATTAACAGATCACATTTTCCTACATTATTTAAAAAATCACGATGAATTAACTTATTTCCAAAAACAGAACTACCGAGACCATTTATATTCCAACAGCTCAGTTTTAACGAATGTGGTAGAACTGGTGAACGTGTCCTACCTATGCGCATAATTATAAACTAGGGTCTAGACCTTGATCAGAACAAAAGGGGGAAATACGACAAAAAGTGTATACAAATATATCTGTATATCTCTATATCTGTAAAATTGACAGGGCTAACCTTGTCTAATCATTTCGTAAATATTAAATAATTTCATAACTATAGAAGGATCCATACTGTGTAACGGCGGCATGGACCTTTCTCCTTTGACTGTAACATCTGCATATGATGTTCTATTTGGAATATATTCAGCACGAGGGGCCGTAATAGCGTGTTGCATATATGGCTGTGGTTGAGAGGACATCCCCGTAGTCGTGGGTTGTACATATGATCGTTGTTGTTGAGGACTAACTGAAGTAGACTGTGTATATGGTCGTTGAGGTCGAGGTGGGATGGTAGTGGGTTCTTCATAAAGTCGTTGTGATCCGCGAGGTGGGACAGTGGTAGTTGGGACAGTGTTAGTAGGTTCTTCATAATTAGGTCGTTGTAGTCGAGGTGGAACCGATGATCGTTGTGGTCGAGTAATAGCTAGTTCATATGACTGAGGATGGGCCACAGATCTTCGATTGGTAATTCTATTGTAGATATTATCCTTAAAATTTCCAACTAGGACACCTATTCGTCTTTTTTGAATATGCTTATTGTCATGTAGCATATCAACAGTAATGTTCTCATTGTTTATAAATTGTACATTTACCGGAAGGTGAAGTTGACTAAGTCGATCGTTAAATTGCTTTCGTAAACTGTCTTTATCATCTGCTCGTGTCAGAAGAGTGGATATATGAATTCTTGTGGAAAGGTACCTCTGCGAAGCAGTATCGATTAGCATCTGGAAATCGTCCACACATTTATCAATAGGTGAATGTTCTATGTCATTTGTTGCTGTATGGATTACTATGTGTGATGGGTTTCCCAGGTCTTGTGAGTGCAATGTTTGTGCGGTCCTTGATATTGTAGGACAAAATATGTGATCGACTGGTCTGTCAGGACACAATTTACTTGATTTGATGAATCTGCCATTTGAATCAGCAAGGAGGACCACATTCCCGCGGCTTGCTCGATGTCATATACTATATGAGCAATTAATCCCTTTAAGAATGACAAGCATCCACAAAGTAACGCAATTCCCCCCATAGAACACACTGACACAGCTTGCTTGTTTGGCTAAGAGAGAAGTTTATTAAAATGCACGGAAAACAATCCGAGATACAAAACGTGAAACATCGGAAGATGCAAATAATAAACCTCTCTGCCACCAAACCCCGCCAAACAAGCAAGAAGATATCCGAAAACTAATCAATAACACTAATGGCATTGCGTACGACGTTAGCCAGCAAAAGCTTAGATTCTAGAGATAACTCGAGATATAGCTTATGTGCAACGCTAGACTGCAGTCACCATAAAGTTGAATTATTTCCCCTGGATATTGAAGGCCCAAGATGCGGCGCCTCGACGAAAAGAATGACCTCTAAAGCTGTTTGAATTAGGAACACCTAACCTGTACGGGGTAAAACACAAAGCGCGAAAACAAATCAGTTTACCAAATAATAAGTAGAACCAAAATTACTTCCACAGATGATCTGTCAGTTTGAGACGGTCAAAATGAAAGAAAAGTTGAAGAGTAATATTAGTAGCCTCCCCTATTAGTGGCACATGTCGTCATTCATTAAAAAGACATTTCGTAAGAAACGGCTTTTCAAATAAAGAATAAATTTGTTAGAGAATTCAAATTGACTTGTGAAGGATGCAAGCACTGGTTTGAGTGTTTGCTGTTGTTCAACTTTTATCGGCTTGAATATTGAGCGAAACAACTGCAGTTTAATATGGCTTTCTATGTAGGTGAGAGGTGATAAGCGGATATTGTTGGACTCAAAGAACAGAGCCGCATCTTGAAAGATAATTTTTAAGTGAGAACTGCTAATTTTAAATGCTGCAGAGAATGAGTTTGAGGTGAAGGCGAGTCGGCAGGAAGAGTTCGCGATAGGATAGGTTTTCAAGCAGCTTAAAAAACAAAGTTCAACACTGATTTTTCTCTACTATAAATTTGCAAGTTACACAACAACTCATTCGGAGATAAAATGGCGAGATATCGCTATAAATATCACATTTAGCTCATGTTTTCTATTTTCAAGCTGCCCTGATCATGAAATGAAAACTAAAAATCGGCAAAGCCATCATAAGTGTGATAAGGTCCCTTTTTGCTTGGAGCGGCCCAATTTTACCATGATCGAATGTTTTCGGTACCCTCTAGTTGCCATTGGAAATCTCTTTCCCTGTCCTGTCTCTCCTGTTGCCTCGTATGATCTGCGTATGGTTCTTGAACTGCGAGTGCGAGTCGTACGGCTAGATCACCTCCACCGTTCGACTTCACTATTCCAAGACAAAGTCATCTCCAAAGTCAAGTTCTGAGTTTTTCCACTCTCTTCAGACTCGAAGTGACATTTTCCTTTGAGGATAGGCTATAAATTATCGATAATTTTGAAAAATTGCGGCCTGAAAATGGAAAATAAGTAGCTATCGACAGTAAACTTGAGCTCGCTTCACACACTTTCACAAATAGGACTTCCCGAAGTGACGTCACATCCTCGCTCTCTCCAGGCCCCAACAAGCTCGATGAGTCCTAACAAGGACGAAACAGCTGTACATGGTTGCCACTCTACCGGTAATAAGATGTAAGCATGCGTATTAGACGCTAGCTACGTCATAGCTTGTGTTGGGTAGTGCCATGCAACGTGTTCGGAAATACAGAATTTTCATTTTTTTAATTTCCTGATAAAACGGTTAAGTTTTTTTCTCAGATGTTTTTACTTATTTTTCCTGATACGTATAAGGTATAAGCTTTTCAAAAAACGTTTAACTGGCCAGCCTTCATATGCACTTTAAAGTATACAGCTTGTGGGCCGTAACTAAGGGAGGAGGTAGCAACAGTAACTAAGGGGGACGTAGCAACAGTAACTAAGGGGACGTAGCAACAGTAACTAAGGGTGAATGTAGCAACAGTAACTAAGAGTGGACGTAGCAATAGTAACTAAGGGTGGACGTAGTAACAGTAACTGAGGGTGGACGTAGCAACAATAAGTAAGGGTGGACGTAGCAACAGTAACTAAGGATGGATGTAGCAACAGTAACTAATGGGTAAGGGCCTAATTTTGCGGCTGTTTGTTTTGGGGAGAACGATCGCAAGCAATTAAAGTAGACTTTTCGTCTTCCACTATTCTACGAGTGCATCACTTTTAAACACGCTTCTTGCTCGTCTCTAGTAAACATTCGTTGTTTTTCTTCCAATGAAACTGTAAATTTCTCGTATCAGCTACAGTATATGTAGCCGTCGCTAGTTTAACCATAATATTTTAGGATGTGGTTATATGTAACCATGCCGCAAGTCGTAACTTGCGCACGCGATCATACGATATCCGCTCTCTGGGGCGGATCCAGGATTCTGCATGTGTGAGGGAATACGGAAGGAGGGTTCGATATACGTGAGAGCCAAAGTATTTGGTGACTTCTTTGTTGTCTTTTGTAAGCGAGCGAGAGAAAGGGGGTTCGATGTAACCCCGAGCCCCCCTGGGTCAACCACCCTCCGTGTATTCTGTTAAAACACTCTAAATTCGCTAACTTTGTCATTTTTCAATGAAATACCATAGAAATCGGTAATTAGGCAGCAATCATAATGCTTTAACATTTTAAGTTAGGTATTCTGGTGTTTTGATGGTCACGTGACCTTAAGGATGATAAAACAAAGAACTCAAAATGGGCCGGTCACAGTGCATTTTTAAAGTAACGATTTATGGCTTATCTGATTACATTTCTGGTTGTCTCTAAAGCTCTGTCTGGAATGGTTGACATTTTGCCATTGTAGCTGAGAAAATTGGGGAAAACTGGTTCCAAGAACAGGTCACGTGACCTGTTTTCTCTATTTTTGCTTCAACAATCTATCAGGGTCACCCATTCCAAACAGATCTTTAGAAACAACCAGCAGTTACTTTAAAAAAGCAGTGTGACCGGCCCATTTTGAGATGAAATTTCCAGATTTTGAAATCACGTGGCTGGTCACGTGATATATATTTTACAACAAAATATGTTCCAACGACTCAGAACGCTGAGATGAGTGATATCCACTATTTTTGTAGAATTCAGGCAAACATAAGCCACTCTATTCAATAAAATAGCTTTAGCCTCGATTTCATGCTCAAACCATGCCTTAACATGTTTGAGAAAAGGTCTCCGAATTCATATTGTTCTCTATTCGCAGCAGAACGTAAAACAATACGAATGTGTAAACATACGCTCAGTCGTTAATACTGTAATGTACACGGACAACCTGAATAACCAAAGACAAAGGAACAACAGCAACACAAAGATTCCTCAGTCAGGTTTGTATTCCCCCCGTTTAACCTTTAATCTAAAAGTCCACCTTGTTACAAGGATTTACCTTGTTATCAGGATTTACCTTTGAGTCAATCTCATTTATTCCTGTGTTCATGCATGCCAACAGTTCACAACACGCGAGTTATTTTCTAGGATATTTAACCATAGTTAATAGAGTGGAATGGTTAGGAAACCCAGCGACCTTCTTTGTTATAGGTCTTTGTTAGCTTTTTTCAACCACCACCGTGCACAAAAGACAATAGAAATTCCAATGTGTTAATCATTCAGCCAATAGAAACGCGTGAGTTCAGTCGTTCAGGGAACGCTAATGAACTATAACCGTGCACAATCTTTTGTCTTACCCCCTTCCAACCTAAATCGCAGCGCCTTTGTTAGCCCCTTTGAAGTTTGCCGAGTTTCCTAACCATTCCACTCTATTAACTATGATTTAACTGGCAACTCGAATTCGCAAATATCGATATCCACGTGTTTAGTCGCTTATCAAGACCAAGGGAAGAAGGCGTTCTCTACGTTCTTCAGTATCCCTGGGAGCAGATCGATATCTGGATAGGATCGGAGAAGAACTGTAGACATCATTGTGTGCTGAATCCACTTCATTCCTTCATCTGTGTACATCTCTGTTGTGAAATCATCCGTTAGAAACCTGAAGAGAAAATACATGAAAATAAAAAGCCGGAAAATAATTTCCAAACTAATGCATAATCAACAACAATCGGGTCGTCATATAGACCTGTCCAGTTCGCGGTTAATTCCGACATTGTGAAAGGGGTGCAAACATGGCACTTTTTGTGTATACTTCTATTTCAAAATTGGCCTCGTGCATTGCGCATGCGCACTGCGCATATTGCATTGTTCATTCCAAGACCGAGTCCATCACACGCAAACAAATCTTGAGAAAAGGTGAAACCATGATCAATCAACTGAATAGTTACACGTCATTTAAGTCATAAGCCAAGTCTAGTTCCTTTTGGTCTGATTTTGCCAGCTCCTGTCGGTTATTAAAGATCCTACTCTATTGCTTAAATTGTTTAATGATTTTAAACTAGACCAAAATTGTTTTGGATTTTTTTCGTGAGCGAGAGCATCAATACTAGTCTGAGAGAACTCATGTTTCTTTTGTTTTAAGATCGACTTGTAACTTTTGTTAACAAGATTATATTCGTTTCTTGTCTCCATATTGAGAGGATTTCGATGAAGTGTATTTGCTACTTTCTTATGATGCTGTCTTAATTCATTACAAGCATTATCAAACCATGGTTTAGAGAATCTCTTTTTACGTTTATGTTTACCGGATTTAGATAAACGTAAAGATGTTTTAGCGGCAAACTCAATAATGTTGTTAAATTTTCCAATAGCATTAATAATACCTTCAGAGTCATGACTAAAATTTGTTCGTTCGAATTCAAAAATTAAAGTTTGTACTTCTGTAGACTGTAGTGATTTTGAAAACATATCTTTAGATTCAGGTTTCCAAATAAATTGTGCTGGGAGGTCAAATAATTCCGCTTTATCTGGTTTATTCATTAAAGGCGTAGGTGAAATTTTTAACCAACTAATTACTTGAGAATGGTCAGATAATTGGAGTAGTTTGTTTGACTATAAGACTGTGAAAAGAGTCCAGCAAGTCATTACTAGATATGAAATAATCTACGGTGCTGAAACCCTGTCTACCATTAAACGTTATCTGCCCAAGGGAATCTCCTTTTACTCTACCGTTTAGGATTCTTAAATCTAGTGATTTACATAAGTCTATTATAAATTTGCCATGATTGTTTATTTTATTATCAAAATTATTCCTCTTTTGAGGATGTTTTTCCATTGGGAGGCAATCTTGAGAAACGTGATCAGAGTTTTCCGCATTAATAAAATCATCAAGATTTCCTGTTCGAGCATTGAGATCTCCAGCGATTATAATAGATCCATTTCTCTTGAAATAGCTTATATCATTTTCTAGATTAACAAAAACGTCAGGGTCAAAATATGGCGATTCAGATGGCGGTATATAACATGAACATATGTATGCATCATTTGTTAATTGGAAAAAAGTTTTATCTAGTTTACACCAAATGTAGTCAGCTGATTGTTTAACGACTGATATTCCTTTCTTTATCCACGATGAAGCAGCAATTAAAATTCCTCCCGAAAATATCCCAGACTTTTTAGAAGACAACTTATTTGGTGAGTTAACAGCAATGGTACATGTATCAAATCCTGGAAGATCTAAAGTTTCATAACCCCAGATCTCCGAGATAATTAACAGATCACATTTTCCTACATTATTTAAAAAATCACGATGAATTAACTTATTTCCAAAAACAGAACTACCGAGACCATTTATATTCCAACAGCTCAGTTTTAACGAATGTGGTAGAACTGGTGAACGTGTCCTACCTATGCGCATAATTATAAACTAGGGTCTAGACCTTGATCAGAACAAAAGGGGGAAATACGACAAAAAGTGTATACAAATATATCTGTATATCTCTATATCTGTAAAATTGACAGGGCTAACCTTGTCTAATCATTTCGTAAATATTAAATAATTTCATAACTATAGAAGGATCCATACTGTGTAACGGCGGCATGGACCTTTCTCCTTTGACTGTAACATCTGCATATGATGTTCTATTTGGAATATATTCAGCACGAGGGGCCGTAATAGCGTGTTGAGGCCTACTCTGGGTCCTTAGGTCGCCGCGATGAAGTGCGACATTGAGCGACTTAAGGCGACATAAGCATTTTTTTACAAAAAACAATGAAATATTAGGCAACATTGGGCATTATAAGGCGACATTGGGCATTATAAGGCGACATTGGGCATTATAAGGCGACATTAGGCAATATACAAGGCAACATTTGGTGATAGAAGGCAATGTAGGGCAACATTAGTTTGTAAAATAAGGTGACAGTGTGGCTTTTACCATGTCACATACATAAGGTGACATTCATTGACCATACATTGTACTGTATATCTAAAATAATACTACTACTTGTGAGTTTTTGATTGAAAGCATTTCAATTAGAAAGATTAATTTTAATCAAAAATGCCAGTATGCATGTTTTCCATATAAAATTTAAATTAAATAAACATGAACAGGTACATATTGACTACATGTATAACACATAAACTAATGTGTGTAATATTTTTAACCCATGGTAACATGCAGCAATTTTGAGATTTTAAGATATTAAATTTCAAATGTTTTAACATTGACCAATTGGGTTAGTGGCTCTTTAATAGAGCTGTTTTCAATTGAGTGTTGAAAACAATAAGTACCGGTAATTGGTTTGGTTTTGCATTTGCTTATATTTTCTATTGGCTGTGAGAAATGTTTTGTATTTAATTATCAGCCAATAAAGTTCTAAACTAAAACCAAATGCAATCACGCCGACTAGTGAGAGTTATCCACGATTGCATTTACTTTTCCTTGTGACTGACTCTTGAAAGTAAAACCAATCATGAATTGCTTCAGTTCCTGATTGGCTAATTGCATTTTCATTTGCTCCTGTGATTGGCTCTGTAAGTACTTTGGCTTTAGTTTTATGACACTCAATTAAAAACTGCTCTAAAAAATAATTAAGTTGGTTTTGGTTTTAGAGCAGTTTTCAGCTGAGTGTCATAAAACCAGAAAACATCAATGAACCAATCACAAACATGGGGCATTTGCATAGCTGACCACATATGTTGGAACAGGGGTGGGCAGGTGTGGAATAACAACTTAAATATTGTGTAAGAATATTAAGTCTTAAGCTTCTTTAATAATAAGTTACTTTATTTGATTTCGAGACAAAAATAAAGCTTGAGAGTTGAGTACTCTGAATGCATGCATTTATTGTTGTAATAACTTAATATTATGTACCGATAAAAAACACTTATGAATTTGAGTTTAGATAGGTTTCAAAGCCAAAGGCAAAGGCAAAGACACAAATTTATACAATATTTGTAGCTTTATTTATATATTTAAGCTTCTTATATCTTGTAAAATTAAGAAAGGATGCGTTGGTTTTGTAAATAAGAACAAATGACATAACAAGTTTACACAAGGAAGTTGGAATTGTTACCTTCATTTGTGTCATGGAAAATACCAGAAACGTTTGTGCAAAAGTCGTACAAATTCCCAACGCCTCCATAATTGATCTTGGTGAGCCAGCACTTTGCTTTATAAACCAGTTCAGCGATCGACTTCCAATAAAATGGTAGGTACTTCATATATGGTCTATTATATGTCTTTTATATGGTGCAAGTCTGTTTTAAATAAAGAAGACGCAATAATTGACCATATATGAAGTACCTAGGCTTTTTCAAAGTTGCCCACGGCTTTCTTGACCAGCGGATAGTCTACTGTACATGTAGTTGTACTGGAACCATTTACTTCACGTAAAAGCACGAAGTTCTAAACGCAAGTTGCAAAAGAACTAGGGCCCCAAAAATGAAGCCATCATCGATTTGGATGCAACCGGACAATTTCAGGTAGATGCATATTTCTACATACAGTATACTGCAGTCGACATGTCATTGTCAATTTATTCAAGATTTTAATTTTTTGCCTCCTACTCATAGCTATTCCTATTATGTTATAAAATTCCTGGCTTTCATTCATTTTAACTTGAGGTAGAGATGTGTGTGTTATAAACTTCAACTAGTGATAAATAATGAGCAAGGAGGATTTTGGCAGACATGTTGGATAAATTATAATAATTACCTTGATATGTTCACTATTCATAAAAGTATGATTATGTAAGTACTAAAGGGCACTGAACTACAACATGGGTAGCAAATACAGAGGAAATTTGATTATCCATGCTAAAAATAACTTTATGTACAGCTTAATTTTGGAGTCTAATGAACTTGTGCACTGGACAATGCAACAGAGTTGAAGAAAAGCATTAGCAATCCCAAGGAACCTTTCTGGATCGATACTTGTTCGTTCACATCTCCATTATATTGCAGTAGAACAATAGGCCGACACAGATTGAGAATTCCGTATGGCACACGTAATCCAATCACAAAGCGAGGATTTCTCTGATGCTGTCAGCAAACAACCGGACAGGATTTGAATGTGCATATTACTATTTTTTTTGTTATTTATGTTCACAACCTGCTCAGTGAAACAGTTACCTAGTGCAGCTAGCCCTTCCTTTAATTGTCCTGCATGTCATCTTATGTACATTGCACTAAACCTGTCTGAGAATACCCTAGCATCCAATAACCCCTACCTATAATGAACACAACCATGACAATACATGTACACTTCCAATCATCCCAATACCTTTCCCAATACCAATCCCTCGGGTACCTATTTTTTTCAAGTGTGAAAGAGGTAGAGCAAATCCCTTTTATGGTATAGATCCTTGTTTAGATTATCATTAGCTGTGTATAGATACATTAACATAATTAGTTACAGTTATTTTTCGTCGGTCGTATAGGCAAATGTGTACCTTATGGGGTTCTCAACTATGAAGAGCAATTGTGAAATTTACTGGGGTAAGGTATGTAAGGGCAGTGGGACCTCGGGGGTGGGGGGCGGTAAGGTTTAGTCACTACAACTGATATACAATGTAGGTGTAGAGATACATAAATTTGTATTCATTAATAATTATTAAAAACAAAAACACTTACAGTCTAAATATAGTTTTATAATAACCAGTTATTTAAGCTAAATGTGTAATTTCATATTATATCATAAGCCAATATAGGGCGACGTAAGGCGATATTGGGCGATATAAGGCGACATTGGGCGATATAAGGCGACATTGGGCGACATAAGGCGACCTAAGGACCCAGAGTAGGCCTGTGTTGCATATATGGCTGTGGTTGAGAGGACATCCCCGTAGTCGTGGGTTGTACATATGATCGTTGTTGTTGAGGACTAACTGAAGTAGACTGTGTATATGGTCGTTGAGGTCGAGGTGGGATGGTAGTGGGTTCTTCATAAAGTCGTTGTGATCCGCGAGGTGGGACAGTGGTAGTTGGGACAGTGTTAGTAGGTTCTTCATAATTAGGTCGTTGTAGTCGAGGTGGAACCGATGATCGTTGTGGTCGAGTAATAGCTAGTTCATATGACTGAGGATGGGCCACAGATCTTCGATTGGTAATTCTATTGTAGATATTATCCTTAAAATTTCCAACTAGGACACCTATTCGTCTTTTTTGAATATGCTTATTGTCATGTAGCATATCAACAGTAATGTTCTCATTGTTTATAAATTGTACATTTACCGGAAGGTGAAGTTGACTAAGTCGATCGTTAAATTGCTTTCGTAAACTGTCTTTATCATCTGCTCGTGTCAGAAGAGTGGATATATGAATTCTTGTGGAAGGGTACCTCTGCGAAGCAGTATCGATTAGCATCTGGAAATCGTCCACACATTTATCAATAGGTGAATGTTCTATGTCATTTGTTGCTGTATGGATTACTATGTGTGATGGGTTTCCCAGGTCTTGTGAGTGCAATGTTTGTGCGGTCCTTGATATTGTAGGACAAAATATGTGATCGACTGGTCTGTCAGGACACAATTTACTTGATTTGATGAATCTGCCATTTGAATCAGCAAGGAGGACCACATTCCCGCGGCTTGCTCGATGTCATATACTATATGAGCAATTAATCCCTTTAAGAATGACAAGCATCCACAAAGTAACGCAATTCCCCCCATAGAACACATTGACACAGCTTGCTTGTTTGGCTAAGAGAGAAGTTTATTAAAATGCACGGAAAACAATCCGAGATACAAAACGTGAAACATCGGAAGATGCAAATAATAAACCTCTCTGCCACCAAACCCCGCCAAACAAGCAAGAAGATATCCGAAAACTAATCAATAACACTAATGACATTGCGTACGACGTTAGCCAGCAAAAGCTTAGATTCTAGAGAGAACTCGAGATATAGCTTATGTGCATCGCTAGACTGCAGTCACCATAACGTTGAATTATTTCCCCTGGATATTGAAGGCCCAAGATGCGGCGCCTCGACGAAAAGAATGACCTCTAAAGCTGTTTGAATAGGAGATATTGTAGTTGAGTCTACGAATAGCAGTTTCAGCGGTATTGACCCAAACGCCTCACTTCAATGTAATGAAGCGCTATTCAAACTGTGTATCTAAATTAGTCATGCTTGTTTAGGAGGGTGTTGGTGTCGTGTAAGAATGATGGTTTCAATGGCGCTTCATTACATTGAAGTGAGGCGTTTGGGTCAATACCGCTGAAACTGCTATTCGTAGACTCAACTACAATATCTCCTATTAGGAACACCTAACCTGTACGGGGTAAAACACAAAGCGCGAAAACAAATCAGTTTACCAAATAATAAGTAGAACCAAAATTACTTCCACAGATGATCTGTCAGTTTGAGACGGTCAAAATGAAAGAAAAGTTGAAGAGTAATATTAGTAGCCTCCCCTATTAGTGGCACATGTCGTCATTCATTAAAAAGACATTTCGTAAGAAACGGCTTTTCAAATAAAGAATAAATTTGTTAGAGAATTCAAATTGACTTGTGAAGGATGCAAGCACTGGTTTGAGTGTTTGCTGTTGTTCAACTTTTATCGGCTTGAATATTGAGCGAAACAACTGCAGTTTAATATGGCTTTCTATGTAGGTGAGAGGTGATAAGCGGATATTGTTGGACTCAAAGAACAGAGCCGCATCTTGAAAGATAATTTTTAAGTGAGAACTGCTAATTTTAAATGCTGCAGAGAATGAGTTTGAGGTGAAGGCGAGTCGGCAGGAAGAGTTCGCGATAGGATAGGTTTTCAAGCAGCTTAAAAAACAAAGTTCAACACTGATTTTTCTCTACTATAAATTTGCAAGTTACACAACAACTCATTCGGAGATAAAATGGCGAGATATCGCTATAAATATCACATTTAGCTCATGTTTTCTATTTTCAAGCTGCCCTGATCATGAAATGAAAACTAAAAATCGGCAAAGCCATCATAAGTGTGATAAGGTCCCTTTTTGCTTGGAGCGGCCCAATTTTACCATGATCGAATGTTTTCGGTACCCTCTAGTCGCCTTTGGAAATCTCTTTCCCTGTCCTGTCTCTCCTGTTGCCTCGTATGATCTGCGTATGGTTCTTGAACTGCGAGTGCGAGTCGTACGGCTAGACTGACCTCCACCGTTCGACTTCACTATTCCAAGACAAAGTCATCTCCAAAGTCAAGTTCTGAGTTTTTCCACTCTCTTCAGACTCGAAGTGACATTTTCCTTTGAGGATAGGCTATAAATTCTCGATAATTTTGAAAAATTGCGGCCTGAAAATGGAAAATAAGTAGCTACCGACAGTAAACTTGAGCTCGCTTCACACACTTTCACAAATAGGACTTCCCGAGGTGACGTCACATCCTCGCTCTCTCCAGGCCCCAACAAGCTTGATGAGTCCTAACAAGGACGAAACAGCTGTACATGGTTGCCACTCTACCGGTAATAAGATGTGAGCATGCGTATTAGACGCTAGCTACGTCATAGCTTGTGTTGGGTAGTGCCATGCAACGTCGGAAATACATAATTTTCATTTTTTTAATTTCCTGATAAAACGGTTAAGTTTTTTTCTCAGATGTTTTTACTTATTTTTCCTGATACGTATAAGGTATAAGCTTTTCAAAAAACGTTTTTAACTAGCCAGCCTTCATATGCACTTTAAAGTCTACAGCTTGTGGGCCGTAACTAAGGGAGGAGGTAGCAACAGTAACTAAGGGGGACGTAGCAACAGTAACTAAGGGGGACGTAGCAACAGTAACTAAGGGTGAATGTAGCAACAGTAACTAAGAGTGGACGTAGCAATAGTAACTAAGGGTAGACGTAGCAACAGTAACTAAGGGTGGACGTAGCAACAATAAGTAAGGGTGGACGTAGCAACAGTAACTAAGGATGGATGTAGCAACAGTAACTAATGGGTAAGGGCCTAATTTTGCAGCTGTTTGTTTTGGGGAGAACGATCGCAAGCAATAAAAGTAGCCTTTTCGTCTTCCACTATTCTACGAGTGCATCACTTTTAAACACGCTTCTTGCTCGTCTCTAGTAAACATTCGTTGTTTTCTTCCAATGAAACTGTAAATTTCTCGTATCAGCTACAGTATATGTAGCCGTCGCTAGTTTAACCATAATATGTTAGGATGTGGTTATATGTAACCATGCCGCAAGTCGTAACTTGCGCACGCGATCATACGATATCCGTTCTCTGGGGCGGATCCAGGATTCTGCATGTGTGAGGGAATACGGAAGGAGGGTTCGATATACGCGAGAGCCAAAGTATTTGGTAACTTCTTTGTTGTCTTTTGTAAGCGAGCGAAAGAAAGGGGGTTCGATGTAACCCCGAGCCCCCCTGGGTCAACCACCCTCCGTGTATTCTGTTAAAACACTCTAAATTCGCAGCAATCATAATGCTTTAACATTTTAAGTTAGGTATTCTGGTGTTTTGATGGTCACGTGACCTTAAGGATGATAAAACAAAGAACTCAAAATGGGCCGGTTACAGTGCATTTTTAAAGTAACGATTTATGGCTTATCTGATTATATTTCTGGTTGTCTCTAAAGCTCTGTCTGGAATGGTTGACATTTTGCCATTGTAGCTGAGAAAATTGGGGAAAACTGGTTCCAAGAACAGGTCACGTGACCTGTTTTCTCTATTTTCGCTTCAACAATCTATCAGGGTCACCCATTCCAAACAGATCTTTAGAAACAACCAGCAGTTACTTTAAAAAAGCAGTGTGACCTGCCCATTTTGAGATGAAATTTCCAGATTTTGAAATCACGTGGCTGGTCACGTGATATATATTTTACAACAAAATATGTTCCAACGACTCAGAACGCTGAGATGAGTGATATCCACTATTTTTGTAGAATTCAGGCAAACATAAGCCACTCTATTCAATAAAATAGCTCAAAATGCTCAAACCATGCCTTAACATGTTTGAGAAAAGGTCTCCGAATTCATATTGTTCTCTATTCGCAGCAGAACGTAAAACAATACGAATGTGTAAACATACGCTCAGTCGTTAATACTGTAATGTACACGGACAACCTGAATAACCAAAGACAAAGGAACAACAGCAACACAAAGATTCCTCAGTCAGGTTTGTATTTCCCCCGTTTAACCTTTAATCTAAAAGTCCACCTTGTTACAAGGATTTACCTTGTTATCAGGATTTACCTTTGAGTCAATCTCATTTATTCCTGTGTTCATGCATGCCATCAGTTCACAACACGCGAGTTATTTTCTAGGATATTTAACCATAGTTAATAGAGTGGAATGGTTAGGAAACCCAGCGACCTTCTTTGTTATAGGTCTTTGTTAGCTTTTTTCAACCACCACCGTGCCCAAAAGACAATAGAAATTCCAATGTGTTAATCATTCAGCCAATAGAAACGCGTGAGTTAAGTCGTTCAGGGAACGCTAATGAACTATAACCGTGCACAATCTTTTGTCTTACCCCCTTCCAACCTAAATAGCAGCGCCTTTGTTAGCCCCTTTGAAGTTTGCCGGGTTTCCTAACCATTCCACTCTATTAACTATGATTTAACTGGCAACTCGAATTCGCAAATATCGATATCCACGTGTTTACTCGCTTATCAAGACCAAGGGAAGAAGGCGTTCTCTACGTTCTTCAGTATCCCTGGGAGCAGGTCGATATCTGGATAGGACCGGAGAAGAACTGTAGACATCATTGTGTGCTGAATCCACTTCATTCCTTCATCTGTGTACATCTCTGTTGTGAAATCATCCGTTAGAAACCTGAAGAGAAAATACATGAAAATAAAATGCCGGAAAATAATTTCCAAACTAATGCATAATCAACAACCAATCGGGTCGTAATATAGACCTGTCCAGTTCGCGGTTAATTCCGACATTGTGAAAGGGGTGCAAACATGGCTCGAAATACGGTGTTTGTATGGGAATCCGATGCCAAATAATTAATTTCCGTAAAATCGTTGGGAGTAGGTCCATCGAGATTCATTTGCCTTCTCGGTATTTTGATACGACATGCAGTCAAACAAACGTTTTAACGACATTTTTTGTGTATACTTCTATTTCAAAATTGGCCTCGTGCATTGCGCATGCGCACTGCGCATATTGCATTGTTCGTTCCAAGACCGAGTCCATCACACGCAAACAAATCTTGAGAAAAGGTGAAACCATGATCAATCAACTGAATAGTTACAAAGCACACGTTGACTTCAGTGAACAGGTGCACCGATCATAATGCATTCCGTATTGTAAAGAGCATTGCAGCATGAAAGATGAATGAGGAAGTCGGCTTTGAAATAGCTGAAAAATAAAAAAAATGTTGCCCAAAATGTCCTGTTTATTTTCTGTTTATCTAAATTAGCAAATTCTAGAAAACATCGTCACCTATGTCACACCCAACATTAAACTTCTGGAAGTAAATTTTAGCCGAAAATCGTGTAGATATTTGTATTGAACAACGCATGCGCGGAGCACTTCACCGCTTACCTGTCTGCTTCCAGTCGTCTGCTCGCCATCATGAGGAACAAATTGAAGACCGTTTCGCCAAACCCGTATCCATCAGGTCGAGGCTCCTCTGCCAGGCTGCCAATCAAAACGTCCAACTTCTCGATGTCCCCACAATACATTTCCTTCAGGGCGGCCACGTGCTCTTTATTGGGGGTCAGTTTATCGAATGATTCGACTGGCCTGAGATTCATCAACCGGCGGAAGTTGTTAAATCGAGGTACACCACGCTCGCGATCTCGTAGAATGTCGATTGTTCCGAGATCTACCGTCTAGAAAAATGTCAAATGTTATTTTATTAGTACAGATTGTTTTGCTAGAAAAATATTTATCAAACAAGAAAGAAACGACGATCAACTTGTTGTTACACTGGAAAAATTGGACCAGTTCCAGGGGTGGATCCAGGGTAGTTTATGTGATTTCCGTAAACTACTCAACTTTTTTCAAACCTCTAAATTTTAGGTACTTTATTACTAGGAGGGGTGGGGTGGGTGGGGTAAACTACTCAGAGTAAACTACTCAGTCCAAACCCTGGATCCACCCCTGAGTTCCATAATAACCTTGGTAATATTCTAGTAAAAATTGGAAATTTAGACTTCCATAGTTTTTTATTCATTTCCAGGCCAGTACGGAAATGACTATGGACATTATGATTATCATGGCTATGGCTCCTTTATGAAAACACAATTTACTCTAGGTGACAGAGTTTTCTTTGCGGCTACCCCAAAGCTACTAAAGCTTAGAATGGAATAGTTTTACTGACTTAATTCCTAAGTGTAGCAGGTAGCTCTTTTGAGAAAGGCTTAAAACATTTTTTTAGTAAGGCGTTCTGTTAGTTTTTTATTATTATTAGTAGTAGTTTTTTATACAATTGTAGTTAGTATTTCTGGCATTTACATATATATATGTGTATATTGTAATGCGCAATCGATCATATTTATGCAGACTGCGCAAATTAAATTAGTAAATTATTATGGATATTATTATGGACATATTCTGGAAATTTTCTAGGAATACGGGTCCAGTTTCCGGTGGGTACTCGAGATGAAACTGTTGGATCGGAACGAACTTCAATGACATCCGAAAGCTCAGCATCGTTTAATTACAGGTTTAGAAAATTGAAAAATGCCAGAATTCCTAGAGCTTGTTGTTAATTTGCTCGCTTACAAATAATCTTCGATATCTAATTGCAAAATTACTTTGTCTATGACGAATGCCGTCTAATATCACTATTCCAATAAATGCCAAGAGTCGGAGATTAGTTTACCAGTTGTTTTGGTATTTGGTTACATTCCAACCACTAACTAGCTGTCGTTGGTATTGTAGTTAGTAAATTAAGCTCAGTTTGGGAATACTAATGACTATCTCAGCTAAATACAATTCAATATGAAATATACAAGCAAGGAAGCTATTGAGCTAGCTGACAAAAGAAAATTCTGGAATTATTGTGAAAACAAGCATCTATGATAATAATCATATTTTATTATGATTAACTCTTTGTCGTCCGATCGTGTGTGAGCTCAATTGGTGAAATCCTGAGTGCTAACTCAACCCTCCCCCCTCAGTTCAAGTTTAGCTAGCCCGGGCTAGTTAAATACTGCTGACTTTTTAAGCCGAGGGCTCAAACTTTTCCCACAATGCCATTTGGGAGAATTCTGTTCACTCGTTGACGGTAGGTATGGCTGCTTCGGTAGGGTTTCTAATGAAATGTGCTCTAATTTTGGAGAAATATGCCACTGTCAGAGAGCTTGAAGACATCATTAAAGTGCATATAAGCCCTAGCCAGTTATCTTTGATATCGATTGTACATGAAGTGGATAGTCCAACGGTAGAATATTTCTTGATTTGGGTGTTGCGTCTATGAGATATAAAGGTTTATATTTCCAATATGCTAATGATGTGATTTCATCACCGACATTTGCTGAATTTCTTTGTGCTTGTAAATTAAGCTATTTTCTAATTTAGATTTTTTTTGGTAAAATCACTTTGATAAGCTTCAAATATAACTTAGAATTTTAAAATAGGTAATTTGTCTCTGCCCGCATGCTTTTGTATAATAAGTGATGTCGGTGATGACATCACATCATTAGCATATTGGAAATATAAACCTTCATATCTCGTAGACGCAACACCCAAATCAAGAAATATTCTACCTTTGGACTATCCACGTCATGTACAATCGATATCAAAGATAACTGGCTTGGTTTGCTTCTAGTAGGCTTTGTGAGGGGATTTCACAGGGTTTTTCCGTTGTGTTTGTGCTTTGAGACACAGGAAAAAATTATTCAATGAAATCCTTGGAATCCTGCAGTTGGCAGTCTTTTCCCCCTGCTCAACCTATTAGGATGTGTTTTTGTCACTTTAAAGCAACGGCTTGAGTACAAATCACCGCTCTTGGTTGTAGGGGTAAAAGACTTATAAAAAAAACCCTACCGGAGTCCCAGAGGGGGGGACCCATTGTAATTTTTTTGTCCATTACCCAGCATGCATTTTTTTATTTTTTTTTATTTAAACATATAATGAAGTGTTTACCCCAAAAGTACAATTAAATGACTTATCTAGGGGGTTCACACAATGCAATTGGAGGTGGGAGCAGGAAAATGTGGTCGAGTGAAATGCATTGCAAACATCGGCGTGGTTCACCGTCGCTTGGTGTGTTTTGTGAAAACAAACCTGCTGGTTGGAAAGATTAAACAAGGTACTGTAACGACTGAGTGGTTATTTTGTGTTTGCTCTTGATTTCAAGTGCGAATGGGAAGGTTTTTTTGAGCCGATTGTTAGCTCCTTAAAATTCGTGAAAATCGAAGAAACAAAACAATCGCCAAAACAAATGAGCTTTTCTCCATAGTGAAAGAGTCGAGTGATCCCTGTTATAGCTCGGACTTTGAAGCCATACATCCCTTCGCATAATATCGCAACATCGTCTTTCCAGCATGTCTAGATGTGATGCAATATTTTTCCTATTTACAGGCTCGGACGGTAAAGAGTTAAAGGATGCACAAAAAATGTGTTAATTATTTTTGTACAACAACAAACAAAAGTAACCAAACTGTAAGGGTATTTAAACAGAGGTTTCTATACAAGGGAGATCAGCAGAGCTGCTTCCGCCATTAACGACAAAAACCCGGGATCGCACCCCTGGTCAAGGCAGTGAAGCAAGGTGTAAAAACCTGGCTCTCTGTCTGTGAATCCCTCATCGCTCGGATGACCACGTAAAATGACGGTCACGTCTCCATAAATGTGGACGTACATGTAAAAGAACCACCGAGAACGCAAACAACATCCCTGGCGGTGACCACCCTCTGTATCGGCAAATGGGATCGACTTGGCGTGATATTCTAGTGCTGACTTAAGCGAATAAGACCTCGACTACCTGCTACTTAGTGTTAGTAGCGAGAAGTCCAAGGACTATAGCAAAGCTGAAACAACGTGTATAGTTTTAAACGTACTATATTTCGGCTAGCCAAACTAGCCTTCTTCAGGTACTAGATGTTGTAAGTAGAGAGTTCTAAAATAGGGGGTTACAATATATAGGATTTCACAATATATAGGATTTCACAATATGTGAATAGGAAGTGACGCAATGGAATGATACTGGTAAAATATGATGAAACAATAAAGTGATGTAGATAAGGTAAATAAAGGAAGGTAACAAATTACGATAAACTAATGGCATGCAAAAAACTAATACAAAATTATATAAAAATAATGATGATAATAAAACATACCGGTATGTGAATAGATGTGTAGGAAATAAGATGAAAGTGAGCTAGGTTTCATCACGTCTATTGATGCCATGAGGTTCAAGTGTTTTGGCCTTGTCTATAAGGTAGGATTCTCTGGCTTTACGAATCGAGTATCGTGAGGAATGCATGAGTTCTAAGGGAATGAGTTGCATGTTAGTTTTAGAGTGGTTTTTGCTTATTCGCGAGTCATTTTACTTAGTGTTGCTGTTGTTAGTTCTGTTATTATTTCTATTGTTATTTCTCTTATTATGATTTATTAGTATATCATTATAAGTATTATATATGATGCCTCTCTACATTTTATCGGGAACATTCTTAGTGTGGAGCCTAGCTCCGTTGTATGCCACCCCTCCACGTAACTGTTTCCTATTATGGTTGAAGTATTGCAAAGAAAAAAAGGCGCACATTCTATATGTATATATCCAACTGCGCTTCACAGGGGTATTGTTTGTGATACGGACTGATATTGTAGCGTAATGTGCTGTCGTGCAGTTTACTTTCATGAGTGTTTGCTAGTACCTCCAGTATACCATAGATGGCGTCCAATTTGAATAACCATTGTTTAGGAATCTTTAGTCTCACATTCATATGTGAAAACGTTTTTGTATGGCAACGTGAACACGAGGCTAAGTCTTCAAGACGATACCTATTTATAAAGTTTATAAAGAAAGAAAGAACATAGCTGTTGATGCACAGGAAGATAATTAACAGTGACCTTTCCATTCTGCTGATGTGCAGGCAGTTTCAGCTCCATCAAGAACTTGGGATAATTAAACAGCGTCAGAGCGCCCGGATTCTCCACCCCAACCGTGTACAACAGGTCAGCAAAGCCGTGACGCTTCATTATCTCTCGCGCATGGCGAAAGGAGTACTTCGGCAAAGTGTATACGTGGTCAGTGTATTCTTTACTTTTGATAGAGCGCATGCGCAGCTCGTCAGGTAGCAGTGAATGCATGCGGTAAACTGCGACGAACTCTTCCGTGAGGCTGAAGTCAACGCCGTGCAGTTTCTTATTGCTTCCGACGATGGGTTTAATTCCGATGTTAGCAGAGATGTTGTGCTTCTTTAACCACATGAGAACTTCTCGTCCAGGGCTCAGGCCCCAGTTAACGTATACGCCAGCGCGAAGGGCTGAGTTGTTGAGGATGGCGGGCGTCCACTCGATGGTGTGAATCTTGATCATTACTGCTGTGTTAATGAGTCTGGAAAAGAAAAGTTAGAAGAATGCATGTGAAATGATGTGTCACAAGATTATGATGACACAATGTAACACAATGTTTCAAACATTTATTACGACAAGCACATGCACGTGACGTCCCAATACTTTTCACATAGCATATCACGTCATCATTCGTGAAGGTATGGCATTCGGATGGGTATTCCGGCGCTCTGTTCGTTTTCTAGTATTTGGAGTTATTTGGATCCTAAGTTTCCCTCTAAGGGCAAAATAAGATGATAAAGTGTCCGAAGACTACTGCAATGCTGATCAAATACAACGCTTGTCGAGGTTTATACGATATTTCGGATGGCCAGTACCAGCCTTCTTCAGGTTTATTTTACAGTGGAGGTCACAAATGGATACAAGGCTTATATAAATTGCTAATTACGTAACTATGAGCGGAAATTACAAAATCGATGACATATATTTTATACAATAGTAACACATAAAAGGAAATTACGAAATAGGTTTGAAAAGATAGTACAGATAGAGTAACAGCAAAACTTTTCAACGGTCTGCCGTCTCATGCAAGGGAATGTAGTAAGTTGTGTAAGTAGTTTCTGTAAGTTGACTAAAGTGTAAGTTGACAAATCCGCCTCCCGGCTCAGTGGTTAAGCTCCGCGGTCTGTCTTGCGGGAGGTTTTCGGGTTCAAACCCCGGCCGGACCAATACTCAGGGTCTGAAAATAACTGAGTAGAAGGTGCTGCCTTTGTGAAACAACTGCAAATGGTTAGATCTTCACATCTACTCGGATAAGGAAGTGAAATCGCGGGTCCAACGTCGACCTGAAGTTTATCAGTGTCACCAGCTGACTGTCACGAGTTACCGACGTCAAATA
Source organism: Actinernus sp. WN-2022 (assembly GCA_030867875.1). NCBI lineage: Eukaryota > Metazoa > Cnidaria > Anthozoa > Actiniaria > Actinernidae > Actinernus > Actinernus sp. WN-2022. The sequence goes on from JAOWCC010001501.1 coordinate 32,979,808, forward strand.
AAGTTGCTTTACTTTACTTTAGTGTACCTAAAAAACAGAGCCCGCACAGAGGATCTAGGAGATCCCAAACGAATCACGCCTGGCATAAGTTACCTCAAAATCGATCACTAAAAGCGAGCCAAAAATATATAAACCAGCACATCTTGTTTAATTCGCTGTCAAATTTAACGAAATTTTCGTATGTTAATATTAAAATGAAATAACGTCTTTAGAATCAAACACGTTTGTATATTGACGTTGGTGTGACGTAATAACGAACGACTCCTTTTAAGGTCAAATTCTGCGTTACCTATACGTTTGAAATAAAGCATGTTATCACAACAACATAAATATGTGTTTTTGATTGCCGCAATTTTAAAGTCTCTACGATAAATATTTGCTGAGTTATTAAGAACTGACGTTTCCTGTGACGTCACATTTTCTAACGTCATGGGTCTGACATCAGTCATGCTTTCTAAATTGAATAAACATAAAAAAAGACCATATTGCGGCTATTCAGTGTACAGTAAGTACAGTTCCTCTTTAAAACCCGAAAAATACTTGAATAGTTATTTTTAAAAGACGTTTTCAAAAATATATGACGTCATAATGACGTTTCCTCTTTTTCACTTGGAATTTTAAAGTATTTCCTCTCAAAAATCGAAAATTCTAAAAACATATGGTTGTGGGTACCGATTTACTCTTTTGATTGCTAGATTGTCGTAAACAAATATTTTAAACTCTAAAAGATGAATGAAGAAGTTATTTTGTAAATGGTTCTCATCGGATTTTGTTTAGGTCGTCGGTATTCATCATGTTGGAAATTTTGAAAATATAGCAAAGTGATAGATTTTAGGGTCATTTGTGCCAAGCGTGAATGAACATGACTTTTATATATATAAATACGGTTTCCCAAGATTAAATTAATAATTAGGTTTCATTTTTATATATTATATATTCATCTTATTTATTACTGTTCGTCTTTAACATCTTATTAGTTAACTAGTTTAAACTTTAGTTAGTTACGATTATATTCACTATATTGGTTAGCAGCTTGTACTATTATTAGTATTCATAATATAGATACGATAGTACGCGCGCTCTGATTGGCTAAAAAGCTGTTTTATCAGAGTATATAACATGGTTTTCTGTGTTTTATTGTTTTCAACTGGCGGTTTCCTTTCATCGCGCGTGTAAATCTATATTATAAAACAGATAAAGAAGCCTTAAATCCATGTTTTATACTATCATAAAACACTCTGGTCATTTGAGAACACTCGAGAAATGTTGAAAGCACGCGCCTTCGGCTTGTGCTTTAACATTTCTCTCATGTTCTCAAATGCCCATCGTGTTTTATGATAGTATAAAACATGGCTAAGGCTTCTTTATTTATTAAATATAGTATATAGTCTCTAGTCTTTCATACTCTATGTAACAACAGAAGTCGACTTCTGGTAATAATTATTAGTCATTAGTTTTTCTCCATTTTTAATTTTTGTAGTTAGTTAACAGGTGAAGAGCCACTTTGTGGATACACTGTTATTAAACCATTATTGTTATTATTGTTATTGTCGTTATTACTATTATATTATTATTATTATAACTTTATTATATATTTTTCGATGAAATACCAGTGTATATTTCTTTCTAAAAAGTGATATCTTCACACGTGAAGATATCACTTTTGAAAATATGACTGGCTTTCGAAGATTTCTAGCCTTTTTAGTAAGAGATTGAAACTGGTATTTCATCAATAATTATATATTAAACAGAACATTACATGGCCGCTTGGAGATACGGTTTTTATCTTCTCGTGCGCTGCGCTCACTCGTAAGATATTTCATCAACACCCGAAGATAAAATTTGTATCTCCGCGCGGCCATGCAACAAGTCACGCCATATATCGAACAGCCGCAACATGTTGCACGATACGTCACACAACAAGTCACGCCCCAAGTCACGCCATATATCAAAGAACCTGTATACCTGGCCTTGTCATACAACTTGTCATCTGACCAATCAGGGTGATTTGTCTTCAGCATGTCACATATGGCGTTGTGTTCTCTTGTAAACATGTTATGGATCAGACTCAGACCAACCCACCAGTTTTTGTTGAAACCTGAAGCAAAAGATGGAACGATTATACAAAAGCGTTCCCGTTAGCTAAGTAGCTAAGCGCCGAATTGACGCGCGGGAGGTTGGAGTTCAAACCCCAGCCGGACCAACACTCGAGTCTTAAAATAATAAACTGAAGAGAAAGTGCTAAGGAATATCTTGTGAAACTATAAAATGCAATGCAGTGTTGCTGAAAATACAGTTAGCCTTGTATACACGAGTTCTCCACTCCATTGGGAGGCTACAACATGCAATGCTACAACATGCTGAAACTACAACATGCAATGCAGTCTCGCTGAAAATACAGCTAACCTTGTATCCATGAGTTCTCTATTGGGAGGCTACAACATGCAATGCTACAACATGCTGAAACTACAATATGCAATGCAGTCTTGCTGAAAATACAGCTAACCTTGTATCCATGAGTTCTCTATTGGGAGGCTACAACATGCAATGCTACAACATGCTGAAACTACAATATGCAATGCAGTCTTGCTGAAAATACAGCTAACCTTGTATCCATGAGTTCTCTATTGGTAGGCTACAACATGCAATGCTACAACATGCTGAAACTACAATATGCAATGCAGTCTTGCTGAAAATACAGCTAACCTTGTATCCATGAGTTCTCTATTGGGAGGCTACAACATGCAATGCTACAACATGCTGAAACTACAATATGCAATGCAGTCTTGCTGAAAATACAGCTAACCTTGTATCCATGAGTTCTCTATTGGGAGGCTACAACATGCAATGCTACAACATGCTGAAACTACAATATGCAATGCAGTCTTGCTGAAAATACAGCTAACCTTGTATCCATGAGTTCTCTATTGGTAGGCTACAACATGCAATGCTACAACATGCTGAAACTACAATATGCAATGCAGTCTTGCTGAAAATACAGCTAACCTTGTATCCATGAGTTCTCTATTGGGAGGCTACAACATGCAATGCTACAACATGCTGAAACTACAATATGCAATGCAGTCTTGCTGAAAATACAGCTAACCTTGTATCCATGAGTTCTGTACCAAACCCGAAATGATCCCGAACCTGAAATGATCCCCGAACCCGAAATGATCCCCGAAACTGTTCAAGCCGTACCTGAAATGATCCCCAACCCGAAATGATCCCCAATCACGACCCGAAATGATCCCGCAATAAAACTGGGAATGGACTTAAGGATTTTGGAATTTTTTTTTGCTAAACTTCTTGCTAAACTACTTGCTAAAAGAAATAAAGCTCAAAAGTAAGAATGTTTACTGCAGACAACAAACAACCCTTGTCAATCAAACCACGTGACGTCATCGATCACGTGACGATAGCGAAAATCGCCCCTATCTCACTGGGGATAAACAGCACAACAGCCATACCAATTCACGATAGTCACTAGCAGACAACAAACAACCCTTGTCAATCAAACCACGTGACGTCATCGATCACGTGACCGTAGCGAAAATCGCCCATACCTCACTGAGGATAAACAGCAAAACAGCCAGAACAAGTCACGATAGTCACTAGCAGACAGCAAACAACCCTTGTCAATCAAACCACGTGACGTCATCGATCACGTGACGATAGCGAAAATCGCCCATATCTCGCTGGGGATAAACAGCACAACAGCCATACCAATTCACGATAGTCACTAGCAGACAACAAACAACCCTTGTCAATCAAACCACGTGACGTCATCGATCACGTGACGATAGCGAAAATCGCCCCTATCTCACTGGGGATAAACAGCACAACAGCCATACCAATTCACGATAGTCACTAGCAGACAACAAACAACCCTTGTCAATCAAACCACGTGACGTCATCGATCACGTGACCGTAGCGAAAATCGCCCCTACCTCACTGGGGATAAACAGCACAACAGCCATACCAATTCACGATAGTCACTAGCAGACAACAAACAACCCTTGTCAATCAAACCACGTGACGTCATCGATCACGTGACGATAGCGAAAATCGCCCATATCTCGCTGGAGCCAGAAGAAGTCACAAAACGTCGAACCGTCTGAGTCTTTATAATGAAATTTGCTAATACATGGTATCATAGAAAGCCATCGCTAAGCCGGTCATTAGTTAATGAATTGACAGCAGCTGTCAATAAAACCGTGCAACGTCATTGGTGAGTACGCATCACATTGATTATATGATATCTTCAAAATTTATCAGTATATATAAACATTGTAACAAGAACACTCTACTAAGTCAGCCCTGGAATCTACATATGGCCGCCTCATCACGTCCAAGTCGAATCAAATCACTCACATGATCGTGCTGAACGTGGATATTGTAAGGTACAATTCCAAAAATATTTAGTGGCATTAAAACTACCTTAAATGATTGTATCTTATGACATACAAGTTTCGTGTAAATCAAAATGACAATCTAGTTACAGTTTAATAGAATGGATGATCTTCCTCATATAAACACAAGTCACACAGGTATTGGTCATCAGAGTAACACTGGATTGTTCCACTCTCTTTCACATGCACCCCTGCTGACACACTTGTAAATCTCTTGTTGCACTTAGGGCAAACTTCCTCGGTCACTCTACCGAGTCCAAATTTTGACTTCAAACTCTCAACAGGGTCACAGTCAGGTGTTGATGCTTCCACGAGAGGCTCTAATGAGTGGTAGTGCGCCTCTGCCTCGTGGCCAAGCAAAACCATCCCTTCCAGACTTCCTGCAGACTCCCCACAAGATGAACTGGATGCTGGGCTGATGATGCGTAGACCAGTCTCTCCTAGACTCGACACCACTGCTACGTCAATTGACAGCATGTTCACCAGTCCCCATAGCATGATCCAGTCTCCCCACACACCATGTTGGGACATTCTTCTCAGGTAGGCATCCCATCCGCTGTAGGCAACAAACTCCTTGAGATGACATCCGTCAGGAGTTGCTGGGTTCTCGCGGAGATAGTCAACCACGTTAGCTCTCAGTTCCGATGCTGATTGTTGTGGCATATTCAGACGTCTGAGCTGGTCACTCATCGCGTGGAAGAGGCAGTCTCCATCCTTAGGCGTTGGAGGTTTACGGTATGCTAGCCCAGGACTTTCAACCTCTGAGTCAAGCTTTGACTTCTCGATATCCTCATTGTCAGTTCGGACTGACTGAGCTGAAAAGAGCCAATCTGGTAAGCCCTTCGGATGACCTGTTGTTTTGCACCTTGAAGAGGAGGCGAGCTCACATAAATCACTTATTACCTCACTACGCTTTATTTCATTAAATGTTGGAGAGTCTGCGCACTTTGTCGTGAGAAGCTGTTTCGCAAACAGACAGGTAAATAGTCCGCAGTCAGTCATATTTGTCTGTTTGGGACAGGCCGCGATTTCTTTTTTCCAGTTTCTTCCATCGAGCTCCTCTCTCTTAGAGACTGGCAGATGTTGCCTTTCAATGTCGACGAATTTCTCTTTCAAAGTACGAAATATCTCCTCATTTGTTTCGTTGTCGGTGCCTTGGTACGAATCATATATGTATATGCAGAGACTTGCAATTCCCATCACAACCAGAAGCCAGTGATCTTTGTCTGGGAGATTGACAGGGATGAAAAGGTTTTCGAAGTTTTGTAGTGGATTCTTCCCAATATGCATGTTACTGTAGGTAGGCGGGGTCCTAGACAGAGATGGGTAGAAGTAAGTCGATGCGAAGGATATGGGTTGGTCTGTAAGAGCTGCTTTCTTTCGCAGGAATTCAAAATAAAGATTAACAGTGTCGCCACTAAATTTCTTGTTTGACAAGACTTCGTCGACGCTTGAATCAAGAATGCTGATATCTGCAATCTTCATTTTAGACCTGACAATTTTCTGCCTACTGTTCTCTTCCTCCTTCGTCAATGAAGTTACATCGTCAACTTTGACCCAAACAGACTCTTTCTTTGACGCTTTTTTGTCATCATATTGTATCCGATATTTGTGGAGTTGGTGGTCTGCTTTTAAAACAATACCCTCGCATGTGCTCCGCAGGCTTGTCTTTTTGCCTTTCAGTAACTTTCTGGCTTTAGCTACTCGAACCAAAACCCTCTCTCCTACATGGTACAGCGATGGAGGGTTTCTTTTCAGTTCCTTCTTCACCATCCTCTGAGCAGCTGCATCGGAAGCTTTAAGTGCTTTTTTTCTTAGCGCAGCCAGTTCCTAGCTTCTGCCGATTATCTATGTCAGGCTCATCATCTGCGGCATTCACCAGTTTAACTTCTATTTCACCCTCCTCAGGTACTTCAAACGTGGCCTTTTCCCCTAAAGACAACTTCCGTTTGATGGTGTTTGACGGTCTACCAAAGTACACTTCAAACGGTGTTAGCATTCCCAGGGAACTATGAGGTGATTCGTTGTATAGCTGCTGATACTTTGAAAGGCGCTCAACCCAGTTGAAATCGTCATCACTGTTCAAAATGTCAAATTGCAGTTTTTCTTTCCATGTTCGGTGAGATCTTTCGTCCTTGCCTTGGGTTTGCGGGTGCATGGTAGGCTGAACTCTTTATGATCCTTACATTCAAAGATTCGCAAACACATTTAACTACCCCTTTGAATTCTGAACCCTGGTCACTTTGTAAAATTTGGGGGGGACCGTGCTCGTTGTAAATATCTAGGAGGTGGCTAGCGACTTCAGCAGATTCCTTGGACTTGAGTGGTCGCAGAAATGCAAAACGGCTGAAGATGTCAATGATGGACATGATGTATTTGAAAGTAGTTCCTTCATCAGTAGTTACTGGCATGCCCACCATGCTAACCAGGTCAACTTGGTGGCGTTCCTGTACCGTGTTTGCTTTGATAGGGCGGAGAGGGCCTTATTTTTAAAAAGAGCCCTTACTTTCTGCGGCTCTTTCATCGTGTTCAGTTTGGCTGAAATCTTGTGTCGTGAAATTCCACTGTAAACATGACGTATTGTTGTCGCAAGCTTCGCAGCTCCTTCGCCCTTTGTTTCCGTATAATAATTCTCCACTGACGACTGATGAAAGTTCAGTCTTCTTGATAACTATATTGCCCGTTTTCGTGTGGACAAGACGGCGTATGGTGCGGCTGACCAGGGGGTCGTGGATTTTGCGTACCTCATATTCGCTGCTTTTCCACTTTTTATAAACCCGCTGTCGAAGTGCACTGTTTTCTGTCTTTGGCCAGTCCTTGAATGATCTTTCCCCCGTCAGCGCAGAGAACAAAGCGTCGTATTCTACATCATCGAGTGGCAAATTTCTTCGTTGAGCTGTTGGCTTAAAACAAAACAAAAACTATAAAGAAACTTATGAAGCAAGGGTATTACACAGAGAAGTATGTATAGTACAAAAATAGGATAGATGATTACAAGAAATACGATAAAAAATAGACCAATGCCGGTAAGTTATTCAAAGCTCGATTAGAGCTCGAGATAAATTGAACCAGGGAGGTGTATGGGAGAAGGAGACGCAAGTGAATATATTAACGCTAAATGAAGCGCTCTGATTGGCTGAGCTCCAGTTCAATCGAGAGCGATGCTCCGTGCGACTGTGGGCTACAAACTTGGCTTGAATGTTCTTGGAATCTATCGGCTTCATCGCCTCAAAATGTTCTCTTCTTGAGGATAACATAGCTCGCTGATATAACATAGCATTAACAATTCAATGGCCTCCTTCGCCCTGAAGGTTATGGACTCGGTGGAAATTTATATTTTTATTTTACATGTATTTACTAAAAGCTTGTACATGTATTGCCAGTATTCACTAAGCCTTGGCTAGATATGATCTCCACTTTTAAAGTAATATAATAAATATTCACAATTGAAATTACATCACTTAAATTTGGTCTACGGGAGCGGTCATTAATTACCGAGGGGGGGGGGTTTAAAAATGCGGTTCCAAAAACGTTTTCCCTCCCCCCTAACAAAGCTCCAAAACTTGCGCCTATAATTTTGTGACCCTCCCTCTTTATATTCAAAACGTTGCTTTCATACTTGATTGTCGTTTTTTCTACTGAGCCTGATTTTCAGACGGGTCCGAGATCGTCCGTGTAACGCTACGTTTCAAGTCCAGGCGGAGCTATTTTGTGTACTATTTTAATAAATGCTTCAGAGGGCGAGGCTTTGCAAAAATATTTTCGGTTTTATTATATAAATGCAGCAAACTAAATTTTTGTGCTGTATCTTCAAAATCCGGCTATGCTTAACAGAAAAACGTTGTTTTTTTTCGGATGAAAACCTGAAGAAATGCTATGGATTTCAACGTATTCGAGCGCAGAACGTAAGAGAGGTTTTATGGAGACGAACGTAAAGGGCAAGAAAATTTTATGGATTTTAACAAAATTCTAGCCCAGAACTGAGTTTATGGATTTTAATAGACTAGAGCGCCAGAAGCTAAAAAAAATACAGTTTTGAATATCGCTATGAGCTTAAAAAATGATGACCCTCCCCCAACTACGGGTTGAAAATGTCTTGGCCCTCCCCCATGCCAGCCCTCCCCATGCTAATTATTTACCGCTCCCAAATAGAGGACAATAAATTTATTAATATATTCCATCGGCACAAAGAAGACACAAAGTATCGCCTGAAACAAAAATTATCTCAACATTTTTTGAGCTTTGGAGACATCTGAGTCTAGGCGCCAGAAAGTTACAATTTCTTCTCGTTGCTATGCGAGCGTAGTATGAAATTACTTTTGTAATTGCGTTTTCGAATCAAATACCAAAAACTGCATTTTTACTCTGGTAAAACCTGTTACAAAACCTCTTTTTCCTTATCACGTGCAACGCGAGCGCTTGGCACTGTTGACCTTTTTTTGAAAGTGATAGCACTGAAGTGCTTGTGACAATTGTCCTGTTATTATCTTTTTTAATATCGTTAAATGCTTTCACGATATTTTTGATATTTTTATTCTAGCGCTAGCTGCATGCATGCACAAAAACAGGTAGTAAAGTTTTTCAAGCACCATATGTCCTTGCGAGCAGTCAAAGGTGTACACAAATGCAGAGCTCATTCCTTTACGGTGCATTCCTGGTACATCTTTATCGGGACATTTAAGCACGATTTACAACTTTACATACATATATACATACACTTTATTTATACTCGGATTTACAAAGTGCCTACCTTTTTCTTTTTCTCATCTTGTATGTCATCGTCATCTCCTCCTCTTATGATCACCGGCAAAAAGCATAAAAATACGCAGAAGAAAGCAATCGAATAACACGTGCTGCCACCCATGGCGAAATAGTTTTCCCATGGAATTCGAAGCTCCCAGCTACAAATATCCGGCAGGATGGCAACGTGTCAAGCATGAATAGGTAAACGCACGCTCATTGGCCAGAAGAAAAAGGTCATGTGTATTTTTATTGGGCGTAACTAAAACTTGAGTAACAACCAACCCAGAAAAAGTATGTCAACAATACATTTCTCTCACACTGCCTGTAGATTTAGCGGAAAAAAACTTTGTATATACTTTTGTTTCTATTTTGCGATTTGTAACTTTACATGATCGCTGGGAAGATAATTCAGGTCTGATCATTAAATGTGCTTACGTGATAACAATTCCTACTATAGGAAAGTGGTTTTCTTAGACATAATTGTCGCTTTCTGCTGCTGGTTACAATTCCAGGCGAACCAGTCGAACGATTAGGAATTCGGCAAAAGCAAAGTAAAGAAGGCAGTACAAAAATGGCTAGTAACTATCGTGAATTGGTATGGCTGTTGTGCTGTTTATCCCCAGCGAGATATGGGCGATTTTCGCTGTCGTCACGTGATCGATGACGTCACGTGGTTTGATTGACAAGGGTTGTTTGCTGTCTGCTAGTGACTATCGTGACTTGTTCTGGCTGTTGTGCTGTTTATCCCCAGCGAGATAGGGGAGATTTTCGCTATCGTCACGTGATCGATGACGTCACGTGGTTTGATTGACAAGGGTTGTTTGTTGTCTGCTAGTGACTATCGTGAATTGGTATGGCTGTTGTGCTGTTTATCCCCAGTGAGATAGGGGCGATTTTCGCTATCGTCACGTGATCGATGACGTCACGTGGTTTGATTGACAAGGGTTGTTTGTTGTCTGCAGTAAACATTCTTACTTTTGAGCTTTATTTCTTTTAGCAAGTAGTTTAGCAAGAAGCTTAGCAAAAAAAAATTCCAAAATCCTTAAGTCCATTCCCAGTTTTATTGCGGGATCATTTCGGGTCGTGATTGGGGATCATTTCGGGTTGGGGATCATTTCAGGTACGGCTTGAACAGTTTCGGGGATCATTTCGGGTTCGGGGATCATTTCAGGTTCGGGATCATTTCGGGTTTGGTACAGTTCTCTATTGGTAGGCTACAACATGCAATGCTACAACATGCTGAAACTACAATATGCAATGCAGTCTTGCTGAAAATACAGCTAACCTTGTATCCATGAGTTCTCTATTGGGAGGCTACAACATGCAATGCTACAACATGCTGAAACTACAATATGCAATGCAGTCTTGCTGAAAATACAGCTAACCTTGTATCCATGAGTTCTCTATTGGGAGGCTACAACATGCAATGCTACAACATGCTGAAACTACAATATGCAATGCAGTCTTGCTGAAAATACAGCTCTGAACCTTGTATCCATGAGTTCTCTATTGGGAGGCTACAACAATGCAATGCTACAACATGCTGAAACTACAATATGCAATGCAGTCTTGCTGAAAATACAGCTAACCTTGTATCCATGAGTTCTCTATTGGGAGGCTACAACATGCAATGCTACAACATGCTGAAACTACAATATGCAATGCAGTCTTGCTGAAAATACAGCTAACCTTGTATCCATGAGTTCTCTATTGGGAGGCTACAACATGCAATGCTACAACATGCTGAAACTACAATATGCAATGCAGTCTTGCTGAAAATACAGCTAACCTTGTATCCATGAGTTCTCTATTGGTAGGCTACAACATGCAATGCTACAACATGCTGAAACTACAATATGCAATGCAGTCTTGCTGAAAATACAGCTAACCTTGTATCCATGAGTTCTCTATTGGGAGGCTACAACATGCAATGCTACAACATGCTGAAACTACAATATGCAATGCAGTCTTGCTGAAAATACAGCTAACCTTGTATCCATGAGTTCTCTATTGGTAGGCTACAACATGCAATGCTACAACATGCTGAAACTACAATATGCAATGCAGTCTTGCTGAAAATACAGCTAACCTTGTATCCATGAGTTCTCTATTGGTAGGCTACAACATGCAATGCTACAACATGCTGAAACTACAATATGCAATGCAGTCTTGCTGAAAATACAGCTAACCTTGTATCCATGAGTTCTCTATTGGGAGGCTACAACATGCAATGCTACAACATGCTGAAACTACAATATGCAATGCAGTCTTGCTGAAAATACAGCTAACCTTGTATCCATGAGTTCTCTATTGGTAGGCTACAACATGCAATGCTACAACATGCTGAAACTACAATATGCAATGCAGTCTTGCTGAAAATACAGCTAACCTTGTATCCATGAGTTCTCTATTGGGAGGCTACAACATGCAATGCTACAACATGCTGAAACTACAATATGCAATGCAGTCTTGCTGAAAATACAGCTAACCTTGTATCCATGAGTTCTCTATTGGTAGGCTACAACATGCAATGCTACAACATGCTGAAACTACAATATGCAATGCAGTCTTGCTGAAAATACAGCTAACCTTGTATCCATGAGTTCTCTATTGGGAGGCTACAACATGCAATGCTACAACATGCTGAAACTACAATATGCAATGCAGTCTTGCTGAAAATACAGCTAACCTTGTATCCATGAGTTCTCTATTGGTAGGCTACAACATGCAATGCTACAACATGCTGAAACTACAATATGCAATGCAGTCTTGCTGAAAATACAGCTAACCTTGTATCCATGAGTTCTCTATTGGTAGGCTACAACATGCAATGCTACAACATGCTGAAACTACAATATGCAATGCAGTCTTGCTGAAAATACAGCTAACCTTGTATCCATGAGTTCTCTATTGGTAGGCTACAACATGCAATGCTACAACATGCTGAAACTACAATATGCAATGCAGTCTTGCTGAAAATACAGCTAACCTTGTATCCATGAGTTCTCTATTGGGAGGCTACAACATGCAATGCTACAACATGCTGAAACTACAATATGCAATGCAGTCTTGCTGAAAATACAGTTAACCTTGTATCCATGAGTTCTCTATTGGGAGGCTACAACATGCAATGCTACAACATGCTGAAACTACAATATGCAATGCAGTCTTGCTGAAAATACAGCTCTGAACCTTGTATCCATGAGTTCTCTATTGGGAGGCTACAACATGCAATGCTACAACATGCCGAAACTACAACATGCAATGCAGTCTTGCTGAAATACAGTTAAGCTTGTATCCATGAGTTCTCCATTGGAAGGCTACATTATGCAATGCTACAACATGCTGAAACTACAACATGCAATGCAGTCTTGCTGAAATACAGTTAACCTTGTATCCATGAGTTCTCTATTGGTAGGCTACAACATGCAATGCTACAACATGCTGAAACTACAATATGCAATGCAGTCTTGCTGAAAATACAGCTCTGAACCTTGTATCCATGAGTTCTCTATTGGGAGGCTACAACATGCAATGCTACAACATGCCGAAACTACAACATGCAATGCAGTCTTGCTGAAATACAGTTAACCTTGTATCCATGAGTTCTCTATTGGGAGGCTATATTTTTGTATTTTTACGAGATGGTCGCCTTTGTTTTGTTTTGGGAAACCGTTTTCACTACTAATTATTAATATCTATCACGGAATAGACAGTGAGTAGCTTATCCAATCAGATTGCAGAATTCGTGTTCAGAACACTAGTTGGTTTCTACTAAAACTGTATAGAAACACGGAAAATATTTTCTTTCAGTTAAATATTTAATGATTATAAAAGCTAACAATTATTATTAGGCTTGGCTTATTAGGCCAATTTTGTCTTTTACACTTTGAAAGAAACTCTAAAGCGAGATCACTTAGTCCTATTCACCTTATTTATATCTCATGCGCAGCGTGAAGAGGACTGGTAACAATGGTATCAGAGCGAGGCCAGTTGTCTCGATAAATGAGCTAGCCCACTTCCGAGATATGCCTCACTTCCTACATACAAAGGAATCAATACGAGGCTCCGTGCATAATGCTCAGTCGTTCGTGACAAACTACAAACGAACGACTGAGCATTATGCACGGAGCCTCGTATTGATTCCTTGATCCTTTGTACGTAGGAAGTGAGGCATGTAGCTCGGAAGTGGGCTATTGCAAAATTGAAGCCGGTCAGAAATGTCTTAGTTTCTGTCGTACCGCACTGTTGTGTTTTTTGAGTCAATAGGAAATTAAGGTATTTCCGCCATCACCTGTAGATTTTTCTCTTCCTTTCACAAGCTGGGACAACTAGCCTCGCTTTAATGCTTTTATTAATGAGGTCATACCCGTGATATCAATGCCTGTTCTTCGATCTAGAGGCAGCAGTCCATCCGAGCCCAGGTTCAGTTTTCCGCCTTCGAATGAGCGCACTTTCTTATTGGTCTTCAGGTCGCTTCCATACAGCTGAGACCCATCCCACCAGTGTGTGACGTCATTCTGGTAAGAAGCTGGCTTGGTGGTGTCCTGTTTAATTGACAAGAAATAGAAACATATGCCAGATTTGTGACGGCTTTGTATTTTGATACAGATTTGAGATCTGTCTTATGTCTATGACATGAAATGAACATTCTTGAATACTTTTCAACAACTTTTATTTCAGTTAATATAATTTCATTTATCACCACGTAGTTCTAGATTCATATGTTAAGCGCATGCGCAATGCTGCAAATGGATTTTACTGTCGTATAAGCCCAGCCAGAAATCATTGATTCGGGTGCAGTAAGTGTTTTAAAACTTGTTCAATCATTTTGGGCGATTTATGGTCGTAATATTGCTGTAAAATGCTTTATAAATCCGTGAAATGGGTCATTCAAGGATAGTTATGCTAAAGAGTTCAAAATGATTCAGTCATAACACTGAATTCGTTTTTTTTTTTTCAGTTCTTTTTCAGGCGTCAGGCATTTGATCCTTCGAGCTGACATAAAAACAGAGTAGAAGGAATAGGCAATATTCGTATTCTCAAGAGCACTCAATGAAGGCTGATGCGGGGAATTCTTTTCTTATTCTAAATAGTTTATAGCAAATTCCCCCTCATGATCCTCCATTGAATGCTAGTCCCAGCTCATCCGTCAGAATACGAATATTGCATATTAAAAATAGCTAATGACTAATGATATCATTGAAATTTGATTTTTGAATAAACGAAAATTGCAGGCGTTCAATGTTGTTTTTTCATATGTCGGTCATTTTAATTTCCAGTTCGACCCTTAGGTACTCCAATAATTGGAAAATCCTTGTGCTTGTGACCTTGCTCATTACTGCAGCAAACTGTACGACTTTTTAAAACGATACAATTGTCCATGCTCCTTTCGTATGATTTAATTCCCATTTACCAGCCTTTCACATCCCAATTCATCACCGTTAACCATTACCATTACCCATTTTTATACGAAAAACATTATCCCCTTTCGATCGAGCCGTCGGATTCCTCCGTAAGGCTCCGTGATGGCAGTAATTACTCTCGTGTCCCTTGGGAAAAGTACTCACAACCGTCGAGCTGTGTGGCTGTGAAATATTTGGACACTTGACCATTCATTGTATGAATTTATTGATGTTTCATGAACCCTTTCTTCGACCCTCGCGTTTTGTAGTAGCAGCTTTTACCTCTAGACAGTTGTTGGGTTTTGTGCGCGCAACACTCATAGATGTGCTTGTGTGCGAATAGAGAGGATCGTGTCCCTCTAGGGGTACTGTGATGTGAGCCATGTCGTCCTGGGGGCCGTGATCAAACCAGTCGTGAACCATAAACTGGATCCAGGACGCTGCCAACAGATTTAACTGTTTCACGGGGATGAATTTCTTTCTCTTGAGCAACCTGTTGAACAATATTATTCAACAAATAAACTATGGTTCTCCGTGTTGTATCAGTAACAAAATATTACGCGCTCGAGGTCTTGAAAACTGCGGATGCACGAGCGGAACACGAGTGCATTTATCAGCTTTTGAAGACCTCGAAAGTGCATTATTTTGTTACAGGACATTTTGGAGAACCATCTTCTATTTGTTTTATGATATAAAACTCGATGAACGCAGAAAGAAATGCTCGAGCGAGCATTATAAGACAATCAAGCACGCAGAGCAGCCAATGAAATCGCGCGTTCTTAGGATGCTCCCGTAATTTATATTATAAATAAATATAAATCACGGGAGTTTCATAAGAACGCGCGATTTCATTGGTTATAAGTGTTTAGCTCATCGTGCATTATTTTAGATTCACGCTTGAGCAGAAGAAACGCGCTGTAAACTCTAGCCAATCAGCAAAGAGACTTTCTTCCTCACTGAAATGGCTTTTCAAACTTTATCCAATCATCAAAGAGACTTTCTTCCTCACTGAAATGGCTTTTGAAACTTTATCCAATCATCATCGAGACTTTTCGTCAAAAACTTCAGTATGGATTTTGTATTAATGCGTCACCATTTGCTTTTGTGATTCTGCTCCAACGGTTCCTTCATCTTGAAAGCTCCGCAAGAACACTGTGAAATAGTTTCCATAAGAATCGATATGGACAGTTTGGTCTAGCGGGTATATTGGAAAGCAACTTATTAAAAAAAAAGGTATTCATTTAGCGCAAATTCTATATGAATATATTCAAATGCGCTTTACAAGGTAATTTTTGTGATACAGACTGCTATTATGGCGCAATGTGCTGCCGTGCAGTGATTGTTAGTACTTCAGAATACCAGGCTGTTGTGTCGGGACACAATCCCCTACTCTTTTTTTCTCGAAATATAGATTAGAATAGGAAGGAGACAAGGCCAACGACATATACATCCCTGCCTAAGGACGCATCAACAACGACACAGGTAACACGTTCATTCATTTGACACTTTGTACGAATAAGGCTACTCTTACTTTTGGCTGACTTCTCTTGGATTCGGTTCCAGAAGCTTATCGTCCTCAAGGGTGTAGTTAAGTGGAATATTCCTGCCAAACCGGTAAAGCCTGCTGCCCATAGCAGGGTTTTTCAGGTCATTACAGGTTCCATCGTGTGTCCTTCCTTCACGCATGCGCTCTGTACAAAACACTTCATAATAGAAGACGAATAACTGTTGAGGGCACTGTTAACAATATATATGTATATCAGTACTGATCCGAGAAGATGCATAAGTTATTAAAATACTCGTGATTATTAAAATACAACAGCAGCGAGACGTGTACAGTACTAGTATCTGTTGTGTACATGGTGTAAATGCATAAAGCGTTTGAAGAAATGGATAATTCTAAATTCCGGACGAATCCTACAAGTTCCTTGATTTTTCGAAGAGCAAAGACCATAACACGAACATCAAACATGCTAAGTCTGATCTATAACTCTTTTTAAAATATTAGTTTATCTTATTTTAATTCGTTCTTTTCATATTTGATGTGTTATGGCTAACACTTTGATACACTGTGTTTAATAATATATTTGGCTTTCTATATTTAGTCATTTTGAACCATGAACTGGATCTGTGGGTCTGTCCTCTTATAGGTGCACAGATGACGTCACAATGTGACGAGAATAACACATGAGTCACGCCACTCGACTGCGTTTCGTGACGTAGTTCTTTGTTCTCGTCACCTTGTGACGTCATCTGTGCATTTCTTTGTGCAAAATGTTTTGAGTCTACTCACTTGTCCTATAGACATCTACGAGCATCCCATAGCAACCACTCCGCACGTGTGTACAGTATTGATGCCTTTTTCTTGGGCAGTAACCCGGGTATCGATATGCGTACGACTCAAATCTATTGCCACAGAAGCATTTCGCGCACCCATCGAACCCAGCATAGGGGTAGTTGTGTTTGCGACAGTAACTGACAAGAAAATGGTCAATAAAATCAAACGATTTGCGAGAAATCTAGCCTGCGTAGCTGGCGGTGTCGGAGCCGCGGCCGGGAGTACTTTTTTTTGAACGGCCGCCATCTTGGCCGAGCTGCGTAATGCGATCTGGGTGCGAGCCAATATTTTTTTCATAGCGGGGAGGGGGTAGGGAGAAAAATAAGGAAAGAGCGCCATTCAAAAATATTACT
Organism: Actinernus sp. WN-2022; assembly: GCA_030867875.1. Taxonomy (NCBI): domain Eukaryota; kingdom Metazoa; phylum Cnidaria; class Anthozoa; order Actiniaria; family Actinernidae; genus Actinernus; species Actinernus sp. WN-2022. The sequence goes on from JAOWCC010001501.1 coordinate 32,997,059, forward strand.
CCCGGCCGCGGCCTCGACACCGATAGCTACGCAGGCGACGAGAAATCTAAATCCATATAGAGCGGTTTTCGTTTGAATGTCGAAAGTAATAAGTGATTGCTTTGGTTTTGCGTTTGCTTTGCTTTTCTATTGGCTGTGAACAATGTTTCGTAATTGTCAGCCAATCAAGTTCTACACTAAAATCAAACATTGGTTTTGTCCTTTATGCAATCAACTTTCGTTTTAACGAGAGTCATCGAAGATTGCGTTTACTTTTCCTCGTGATTGGTTGACTGAGTAAAAACAATCACGAATTACTTCAGTCCGTGATTGGCTCATTGGGTTTTTACTCGCTCCCATCGTACTCTATCGCAAACCGAACTGTTCTAGGATCGACTACGTGTTGGAGAATCAAGTCACCTGTTTATAGAGGAAAAACCTTCACAGCTTTTTCATCTTGTTGTGAGAGCCAATAACACGTTTACTGCTTAAATTGCATATAGTCCAGTAGTCTTCCACGTGGCCCTCTTTCGACTTATAGTCATACGGTTTTACGTACTTATCTGAGAAGACGTGAAGGTATAACCGTTTACTGTTGGATTATGTGAAGACAGCACCTTCTACTCAGTTTCTAAAGGTGCTGTATAAGGGTGAAAAACATTTATTTTCAACGATTTTGACACGTCTTGAACTAACGATTATTGCGCACATGTGAGATGGTTAAAATCAAAGGAAGTAAAAATGACAAACAAACTGCCACAGTATATTTAACAATTAGACCCGCAGCCCGAATGGGCTACGAGTCAATAGCCCATGAGGCGCAGCCTCATGGGCTATTTAACTCGTATCCCATGAGGGCGAGAGGTCTAATTGTTTTAGTATAAACTAACTAGTCGGACAGTAGAAAATAATAGAAAGAAACAAATTGAAGTTGAAAAATTATTGTTATTTCGTAAAAATGCGTGCGGTTTTTCTCTACCATGGGCTATCACAAATAGACCTATAGTAGGGTAGCCAATCAGAATGCAGGATTTGTAATAGTCCACTTCTTGGTTTATACTAATAGACATTAGTCGTCAAGAAGAATATTGCGTATCATTTCAATGAAGCATTCATCATGAGGGAGAGGACCTTTACTGTTTGTAACCAATTAACAGCCACCAATCGAGCATTGAATCCACGCATGCGCAACGTCGGTCCGACCGATCGACCTTAGAATGCGAATGGTTTATAAAACGGTTAAAAATTAGGCCTCCCTATCTTTTTTAATCCATATATACAAACACCACTATAGCTTACTCAACGCATTGGTGAGCTGTGATCCATCGTTTTTCCCACAGGTGAGGCATTGGCGAACATCTGTAGTTGTAGTGACATCCAAAATGAAGAAGACCTAGAAACAGAGTCATTGTTAGTGCTGCTCATTAGACTGGACAATTGAAGTGCCCCTAAACTCTTTTGCAATTTATATATATATGAAACTTTGAAAGGTTTTGAGTACTTCTGCGAATACATTTTTGGCTTACAGAGGATACTCTCTGTTCTAGGCTTGTTTGAAATGGTGAAAATGTGACCTCTCCTGACCCATTACCGTGTAAGAAAAAGCCTGGGTCGATTCCCTATCTTACGTCATCCAATTAATTCGACTTTGCAATAACTTTAATAAATATTTATCATTTTGTCTAAAATAGCTGTTTTCTTTACTAAAATCTCACAGACTGTGTATATTCTCTATATATCGATGCTGTTGTGATAGAAAGGCGTCATGGACAATAATGCATTAATGAGGTGACGTAAGATAGGGAATCGACCCAGGAGAGGTCACATTTTCACCATTTCAAACAACCCATCCTGTGTAAGCCAAAAATGTCTTCCCAGAAGTACTCAAAACCTTTCAAAGTTTCATATATATAAAAATTGCAAAAGGGTTGAGGGGCACTTTAAAGGAGCTGTGTCACGATGAGGGACATTATTTTCAATACTATTCATATAAATTAGCTATCCTAGCACACGTGTGGGATGGATGAAATCAAAGTAAATGTGCAAACACGATTAACAAACTGTGCGTAGATCTCGTTTTCAAGGAAAATATTGCATATCCTTTCAATCGAGCATTAAGGGAGGGGACTTTCATTGTTTTTAGCCAATTATCAGCCATCAATCGAGCATTGATTCCAGACATGCGCAACACCATGACACAGCGCCTTTAAGGGGGAGGGAAGGGAGAATTGGACAGAGGATCTCGGACGGGATTCTTCATTGAAGCTGCTCGTAATATTAGACTTCTGTGGGGGAGGGGATGAGAAGAATATTTTTGCACAGACTGTGTGCATGGGAGAATAGCATCCGTAAGATTGCACCGTTTTCTTGAATTAGATAATCCTTAAAGTTAATTCAAATCAGATCTTTCAAACTAGTTTGGCAAGTATTTTGCCCCAAATATAAACGTGTGCCGAGGTCTGCCATTTCTGATTAAAAACCGTTGAAGAAAAACATGTACCCGACTTAATTATAATGATATACCATCGATTTTAATATTGATTTAATATCGATTTGTGTTACCAACAACAGGATCCTGGCACTTCATCTTGTTGCTATGGACACCAACTGGATACGTGTCAAACAGGTTTGTTTTCATCAGATGATCTCTCTGTCGATACTGATAGAACAGTACCAGGACTATCGGCATTTTCCACCAGAAATGGACTCTGGCGAGCCATTCCTTCATAAGCCTCAGAATCAGGAGGATAGATGCCATGTAGTCCATGGTGCTAGGGAGGGGACCGTGGGGAGAAATTGTCAATAGATTACAAAAAGATTAGCGGAGCTCCCGCGCGGACCGAAGGCCCTTGCGAGCGGACCATGCTCTTATTTGCATAATGCCAAACAACTTATATTAGGCGAAGTGAATGCCGTCTTTATTAAAGCATGCAAAAGTAAGTAATACTGAGCAGTTTGAGAGTTTGGTCTTTCATTGTTGCAAAGTTATTGACATGTAAATACAGTGTAAATCACGAAAACTGACTCAAACCCATACAAAACTCTATAAATTGAAATCTCGATAACTTAGTACCATTTTATACTATCACCCTTAACATTCAGAGTATTGCTAATCTTGGCATACTCTTTAATATGATAGCATTCAACTTTTATTTACTGCTCTCTATACCACTCAAACAAGATTTGCCATTTGGAATAAGGTGTATTGGATGAGAGCAAATATTGGCTTACTTCCAGTTTCCCGCGCGCCCGAACCCCGACTGACTTCCGCGGGTTTCCCTCGCGCCCGAATCCCGACTGACTCCGGTTTCCCTCGCGCCCTGCTCCCGACACGCGACGTCCCTGAAAACGTGCTGCACCTGCGCGCGCACTGTTGAACCAGGCGGCTCAACGAGTAGCAAGCGATCATCGATCTGATTTCCCTTGATTCTACCAGTTATTTGTTGTGTATTTACACTATAATTGAGTCTTTTTAGATTTACCGTAGAAATCTAACTCAAAGTTCGTAACTCATCTGTATTTGAAAGATCCACCAGATGATGCTTTCACTGATAACTGAATGAAAAGCAATATTCGTCCAGGAATAGGATTAATTACATCTTAGCTCAATTTGTATCAGTACGACCTTTAACATATATGACTGCAATTAAAATACTCAAATCTTGTTGTTATGATAAATAGATAGCAATAACATAGAGAGATGTAAAAGATTAATTTACGTAATAACTATGTTCTTCAAACATATCGTCTTATTCAATCCGGCTTTTGTATCGCTCAAGACGCGTGCCAACTATGCTTATACAAATCCGAACCAATCAAACAAAGGAACGATTTTATTAAAACTTGAACGTAGAAATGTATTTCCAAGGCAAGGTGTAATTATTCCTAAATTAAGAAAAACTGTATATATTATTGTATGTCAGTTTCCCTAAAGTAGAATTTTGCGGCCTAAAATTGTAAAATCCATTTTCCTAATAACTGTACATGTATGTGCATATATGTATGTATATGTCCCGATATTTATTTGTTGTAAGGATATCTGTTTGTATGATGTGTAATGTACTATTTTAGATAATAAAATTAGAAAACAATATTATATTACATAAATTATTCTCACAACTTTTTATCAATTTTATATTTTATCGTTATTATTATCATTAATTCATTTTACATTTATTTATCTATTTATGTTATAGTGGCCCCATTTAGTGTTTGTTACTGCTTTGACTCCCCAAGTTATCTATTTACTATCTATCTATCTATCTATCTACTCTATGAAACCGCTGTAACAACGACAATATTAACGATATTACATCAGTTCTTGACAAGTAATAGTAGGAAGTTATAAAATAAACATTTAAGCCGCTAGAGTATTTATCATAGCACACAGAAAGGAACACACCTTTAGGGTAATTTTAAAGGAAGGTTATTATCGTCAACTCTTTTTCTCCTTCAATAATAATGGAAGGTCTCTCGCCACTTTTAGAAGTTTAGGCTTTTCAAACCTCAGCTTGAGAATCGGATACAGGTTTGCACTAAAACCACTCCCAGTGCTAACGTCAATCTAAATTTATTCGGGGTTTTACTCGTTAAAGTCTATAGACAGCTGTTTAGAGAATGGCTTTCTTTGTGTGAGATACATTGAAATCCCTAGCAGATCTCCAAGAGTAAATAATGTACAAGTTAGCCTCGGGGCCGGCGAAGTAAGTTAAACGTGGCTTGAATCCTAATGAGGGGGCCTAAATATACAATCATGTGAATAGTATAGTTTACTATACTTTATGAGATAAGATTAAAAGTTATGAGATGGTCTCTAGGTTACCGCATTCCTAAAGTTAACCCTGAAAAGAAAGTTTGCTATAGCGAACGACAACTCAAATAAGAAATGTCAAAGGTGAAACTAAAGTATATAGATCAAATGCTATATTCTCAGCGCTGAAAATAAGTCTTTAAAGATTTTCCATAGAAATCTACCTTAAGTTCGTAACTCATTCTGTACTGAAAAAATCCACCAGAAGGCGCTTTCAGTACAACTTAATGAAAAGCAATAAATCGCCTAGGAAGAGAATTGATACATCCCAGTTCAACTTGTAGAGTAACTATGCATGATTTCGTTAGTTTCTTATTGCTAGTTTTATATCATATTTATTAATGGCTTCCTAGCTCAATTAGCCCGATATTGGTCTAGGTAGCCTGCACCATACTTTATGTGTAAGTTGCCGATGGAAAATGAATAGTGGTCTATTGGCCAGGGATATAAAGTGTTTAAATATTTAGAAAATGATTCTAGCTTTAAGTGTTCTTCAGTGGCGGTTTGTGTAATGTATCTTTATATACATCGTAATTAGTACTATAAATCAAAAACCTATTTCATTTTGTTTCTTGCATGCCTTGTATATATACGTGAGGAAACATTAAGCAAGGGCACCCAACGAAGTTTTCGGTTAAAAAGCGTTTCGGGAGAGTAAGTTAGCCTAAAACTTTCAGATTTGAAAAAAAAATTCCCTAGAAATGTTTTTTCTGAAATATTGGCTAGAAATTTTTTTAAATCCCTAGAAAATTATATAAGAAAAGGCAGACTAAAAGGTTTCCCCTAAAATATCCGTACGTTCCAATTCGTCTGATCAATAGAGTTAGAACAACACATTTTCATTCCCTAAGAATTGCCTAAAGGAAAAAAGAATCCCTAAACAATTCGTACCTCCACAAAACTTTGCAACATGAAGTTACTTGGGCTAGAAAATTCTTGTTTCTGTTCTAGACTACTAACAAATTCGTAGGCCGGGAATATTTTGCCATAGTATTTTCGGTTGACGCGATTTCCACCTAGAAAATCCGAACAGCTAATAGCTTTCTAGAATACGTCAAAAGACATAGTAGGCGCCTTAAAATGGCTAGATAAGCTGCAGACAACTGGTTTCAAACGAATTTCCAAAAGTACTCGATGGGTGTCCTTGATTGCCCTTGATTAAGAACGACAAAAGGACGTAAAACTTGTACATCCCTTACCTGCGATCTCTCGAACACACGAGCCAGATGACCCTCGCTCGTACTCAACACAAACCCGCCTGCCGAGTGACAAAGAAACCAGTTCTTTGTAATGTTACTCATTTACGTTCCTAGGATGAACCCACGTGTCCTTAGTGGCTAAAGCAAGTTTGATTGACACATTGAAACCCGATTTATCAAGACATGAAAAACGGCACACTAATGAGATATGTAAGGCCCGATTCAAACGTCGAACTTTTCATGCGCCGAACGCAATTGAAACAAAAGACAATGAGGCGGCTTCTTTTGATCTAATTAAGTTCGGTGCATGAAAAGTTCGACGTTTGAATCGGGCCTAAGACAGTCTAATAGCCCCTGTCAAACGGGTTTCAACATCGATCGGTTCAACATCACGAAAACATTTGTGATGAAGGCCATCTTAAAATTAAAACCGTTTGAAATGGCCTGAAAGCATTGTTGAAAGGCGTTGAAAGATATTGGAGAGTATGACTCATTTAAAGGCCATTTCAAACTGTTTCAATATTTCAACAAATTAAGTATTGTACTGATGTTCAGTTATAGGATCGAAATTAAAGTAAACAAGTTAATGTTTATTGAATTGAATTTGACAGATAAGAAGGAAATTGTACTTTTCATTTGTTTATTTTTAAACGTTTCTCTTCCTGTTCGTAGATTTCGTGTTCTTAGAGTTAATTTGATGGATTAATGAGGACAATGTTAGTCTTTGATTATAAATTTAAAAAAATTATCGAGAATTATCGAGAATATTCCAGATTGTGATGTGGGTAAAAACAGCTTTTAAGATATCAAATTTCATAGGTATATTTAATTTTGTCGACCTCTTGAATCTCAAGTATTTAGCCGATATTCTTAATGAAAGCGTTTCACTTACGAACTCTCTTATTAACACTGGTACGGATCAACTAAAAGTCGATCAAGGTATGCTAACGTCCGTGGGGAGCGAGTAGCAGCTGACGTTTCGAGCGCTAGCCCTTCGTCAGAGCAAACGAGGAGATAACAGCTCGGTTCATAAGGGAATTTTCCATTTCAAATCAAGGACGTTTACAGCTATCGATACATTGTTTGGTTTCAGTTTTGAATCAGTTCTTTATCTTTTCATGATTAAATCTTTCATACCAACAGTTTCAACACTGGACCCTGAAATAACCACTTCTTAATTTTCGCTAAATCTTTCACTTTCTGTTCTTTCTGTATTTTGTTATCCAAGTACTTACTTTAGGCCTTCTGTTGAATTCTCACAAGCTCTAATAACAAGTTCTTACTAAGCAACTTTCCCAACAAGTGAAACACTAATAAATAAAACATTCAAAAGGAAACGTCAAATCTGAAAACTCAAAGCCTATTAAATTATTGAACTGTCACAAGAGTTGTTAGCGTAACGTAGAAATGTCAATATATATGATTTTAACAAGTTGTTATTAGACGAAAAGGCAGTCTCCATACGTTAATATTGGTGTGCCGAATCTAAAGCCAAATGTTATTGGTATAGGAAACAAGGTGACAGTCATTTTATGTACGCCAGATAGCTAGAAAGCAATCGACTGTGATAGAAAATAATGATACATAACAGTCAAGTTTCTATCATTAATATATTGATGCCTTTTCGAGCTCTCGGCAACTGTAGAAAACGTAGCTAATAACGAAGAAATAGCACCTTATAATGCCTCTAACTCACCACATCGATCCACGAAGGGGAGGTGGGGGGTTGGGGGGGGGGGGGGGGGGGGGGGGGTGGGAGGTGGAGTCACTCCCATATATTTATGCTATACAGGTTTGTGCAACTTGTTCCCGGGATCTTCACAAACAGAGGGAAAAAGACACTGGCTTGGAGCTCGTCGCGTGCAACGCGAAATCGGTGTGGTAACAAATTACAGACTGGAGGGAGGGGTGTAAAGTCGAATGTTGTCCTCACTAAGTCTAGAATAGAGTGGGAGTTTTGCCATCAAAACAAAGTTATAGAAAAGTAGGGCATGTGGCTAAAACCCCATTACACGCGCAAAAAAGACGGCACGGCGCCCCAAATCTCGGCACGGTCCCTCTCGTGGAATCTCGTCACAGTGCTTCTCGTGGAATCTCGGCACGGTGCCTCTCGTGGAATCTCGGCACGGTGCCTCTCGTGAAATCTCGGCACGGTGCCTCTCATGGAATCACGGCACGGTGCCTCTCTTGGAATCTCGGCACGGTGTCTATAAAATTGCAGCACGGCATCACTAACGTTGAACATGTAAACAAAACAGTCCGTTGTTTAGTAAGGCACTGGAAGTGACGTTAAATCAGGTTCTTATCGACTCTACCAGTGTTCGCGATATTTCGCGTTTGAAAGATCTCTGTGGTAAAACAACTGAATCGTTCGCTTCTTCTGTGGCCGAGAAGCCGGCAACGTGGAGATCTAATGTGTACAACAGTTGTACGACAATTGCACGACAATTGACCGATTTAGCTTGTACTTGAATTGGGACAAAAAATGTACCAATTCAGGTCACCTAACTTTCCCATGAGTAATGTTTTCTTGTTTTTCTGTATCCCAAGAGGAAATGTGCAAAACTCTCTAATTGGAAAACAAAACACTGAATCCTCTGGAGAGCTGTCACATGATCTGAATTGGGACAACAAATGCACAAGCTAAATCGGTCTATTAATTAAATATTTTTTTTATATAAATACTTTTTTTTTCTCGGAGAACAGAATAAATGTACTATTCGGCTACTGTCACTTGGGTCACTTAGAAAAGGACAACCAGAACAAAACAAAGCATCGATTACAACCTAGTCTCGATATTTTTCTAATTGCGTTAATGGTATCCCTGTGGTGTGTGACGTCATCCTCATAGCTTTCAGCGACCCAGTAACGCGGAGAGCCTAGGGGCTAGGCTCAGTTGATTACAAACCATACACACTATGCATAACTCGCGCGGTCACAACACGAAAAAGAGGCCGGTAGGTCCTCAGGAATGTTGAAGTTGAAATACTAGCAGGAGGTGTGAAACGTGTTGAACTTTTAGTTGAAAAATGTTGCTAATCTGTCCTCATTTATCGTTTATTTTTCTTTATAGTACAATTAGCCAGGCGCATATCAAATTAACGGCATTGTTTCACTGAACATTCGTTCAGTGCATTTCACAATCTCCCCGGGCACTTCAATTTCGACATTCCAGAGGACCTACCGGCCTCGTTGACATGCTAGTTACCAGGACTTATGCATAGGGTCTATTACCAGCCTGATGGCGGCTCCTCTGGTTTTTGATTTTGGGTTACCTGTGTTACGTGTCTGTCATTGTGGGATAACACGCTGATGCAATTTTCAAACTGGTGGGAGCTAGTACATATTGGCCAATAGGAACTTAGCATACCAACTTGATTGACGTGGAGTAGCAAGAAGACCAATTGTACCCTGGCATGACTCTTCTTGTTTTCACAACACGCAGACATAGACCATTCGAAAAATGGCGTCCAATTTAAATAAATATTACTTAGGACTGACTGGCCTCGCATACACGTAAAAATGCTTTTATGTGGTAACTATGAAGAAGCAAAGACCGATACAACGTAGAATTTTGAAATTAGTGGTACAATATTTCGGCTGGCCACACCAGCCTTCTTCAGGTACAATGAAGAAAATTTACATTGGCGTGTATTTTTGAACGTGATACTGAGCTGTTATAAAACAGATTACAATATGATAGACCGTGAAAAAATGTTAAGAAGGTGAAAACAGATATCTAGTTATTTATTTGATAGCCGATTAGATCACTAGTTTGATCCAACGTACACCAGCAGGATTGTCGTTCACGGTTGCTTGCTTGAACAATTCGTCTTTTATGTGGTAACGTCAGTACGAGGCTAGGGATCAATCACGGTTTCTGGGAAACCCCACCCCTCCCCCACACTTCACCCTAACTTTTAATGGTAATCATTAATAGAACGATGCAGATCCAAGGGAGGGGTGGGTGGGTAGTTTCACAGAAACCGGGATTGAGCCGAGGCTAGACAGTTCAGGACAATAGCTATTTAAATTGGACGCCATTTTTCAAATACGTCTATAGTGCAATGGTGACTTATCGATTATATATTTGTTATGATTTTTAATGATATATACCTGTTTCAGAAAAGTTAGAAAAGTTTGTACCATCAAAAGAAACCAAAGTATCAGGCTCCTCCCCACCCCCCCCCCCCCCGCCCCCCCCCCCCCCCCCCCCCAAAGAAACTGACCACATGCACGACAGCTATTTCAACCTGTGCACTTCCTCTACGTTTCTAATGTATATTGTGTGTAATAGTATTATTTCACCTTTTTCATGTTTTTTCCTCCTATAAAAATTGCAAGACTATGAGCGGAGCTTCCAATAATTAAATACGAAGGGCCGGTACACGCGCATATATGTAATGGGAATTGATTTACGAAAATAAATACTGCACGCGCATATGTAACAAAAAAAAGGTGACGGCATACAACAGAAAGAACATGACGCGTATACGTGCACGCGGAGATGTAACGGAAATTAAAGTTGGAAACTGAATATTTTACGCATTACGGCAATAAAATTATACTGATCATTGAGATACTTTATAGAATCACAAATTCCCATAATGTAAAGGACTGGACGGCGTTAAATAGCCAAATAAACTCGAGCACCTGATTCAGGACTGGAAAACCTCAGGTGTTCCGCGCGTGGTGCACGATCGAGCGGGCGGTCGGTGTCGCTAAAATTTCACTCTCGTGCTATATAGATGTATAGTGCTCCGCTCGCTCAAGCCTTCCATCGGGTAAAATTGGAGGTCATTTCCGGTAGATTTTGCTAATTAGCATAACATCTGAGCCCGTGAATCGGATTTCAAGCTCGCAAATGACGAACATTTACAGTAAACATGCATAGATTAATATAGCGGCTTCTAGAAAAATATTGGACAGTGGAAATTAAAACGAATGCGACAATACAATTTGCCTATTCAGACCCTACCTCAGTCGTTATTGTGGGAAGATCTACCGATTTTCTCTCTGTAAAAATGGCTCAGGATTGGCGTCCTCTTGTATGGGAAGTACGACGATGCAAAGACAATCGGCTTGGTATGCTTCGCGAAGGTCAATAATAATAAAATTATTGTACAGAGGAATTTTGATGCACATCTCTTACCTTTCAAAAGCCCCACAATTAGATTTCGATTGGATGAATACGAGTGCTGTTGTCAAGGGAAAACGTCTAGAAACACTCGAAATTATCCGTTTTTCGCGAGCTCTATGCCTTTCTTCTGCGACCATTTTGAAAACTGTTGTAGCCAGGCCTCCGTTACTACACAAACCGAGCTGCTTGGTACCAAGTTTCAAGTTAGTAGTATAGAGGGTGGGGGCACCGGACCATTTCAATCTCTTCGAGATCAAAATAATCCGTTGTCGACCTCAAAGAAGGTCTCGACCTCAAAGAAGGTCTCAACCTCGAAGAAGGTCTCTCCCCACCCTCGATACTACTGTACTACTGTACTACTATCCTTGGAATTATTTAGGGCGTGGTCAATTTAGGGCGTGGTCGAATTCTTGAAATTCTTCATAACCGGTTTAACCAGTTCAATCTTTGGATGTCAAATTCTTGGAAATCTTCATAACCGGTTTCAATATTTGGATGTTGAATTCTTGGAAATCTCCATAACTGGTTTCAATCTTTGGATATCGAATTCTTCTCTTCATTCTTCTCTTACTATAGTATTCAACTTTTCATAGTTGCATTCTAGGCTATCCATTCTAATGGCTTCATTGTCTTGCCTGCTATCCGCTATTGCCATATATTGGCTTCTGCGAGTTTCTTTATGCAATGGATGCTGGTGCATTTATAGAGATTTTATATCTAATATAGTAGTATAGGATGAACTGCAATTCAGAAATCCATGATGAGATGAAAGACTTTGGAGAGTCATGTCCTTTCTGCAATGAGCGATTGATAGATTACGTACGCGAGAAAGAGAGTGAGTCGTGTTGTGGCAATACACAGATAGTTAATGATAATGGTACGCACGTTTGCTGGAGCTGTGGTATAGTTCATTCATATGATTTGGTGAATGGATACATCGACTATTACGAAAATAGGTATCGAATGAGACGTAAGTCTATCTACCACAGGAAATACCATATTGACAATATATTCATTATGAGATTCGATTTACAACATGGTGAGTACATTGATATTCGTAGGTTGTTCAATGAATTCGAAAGTGCTATTGATGTTATATTGAAAGGGAAGAGGTATCCAATACTTGATTTCGTATTCTATAAGTTGTTCGAAATGAAGTTTCACGAATCTGGAATCGATAACTATCGCATTCATATGCACAGGTGTACTAGGTATATATCAAAGGGTACTGTTAAACGATATGAAATACTATGGAAAAAGGTATCCGAAATGAATAAGTGGCACTGTATGAAGACTAATAAGGATGCTTTTATGAAGAAGATCGAAAAGAAACTCAAGAAGAAGATTGCCATAGTTTAGGTAATCGTATACTTCTTATTGTATCTCTCTCTGAATCTATCAACTAGTGGACATAGGTCACTAACTTGGTCATCCAACCAGTTCAACTCTAATGTAAATCTTTCGATGTCGAGTTCTTCTCCACGCAGATATGCCCTTATTTTATTCAAGATTTTCTGATACGATGTGTATGCAAATTTGGTCATTTCAGTCTTCCTATTATAGTTTTTCATTTTTAGTAGTCCTTGGAGCAATAGTCCTGATCCCGATATTGTACCAAGAATGATTGGATTTAGTGTTATAGACCCAATGATTACGCCTGTACTTGTGAGACCAATTGACGATAAGTGTAGAATTGTATTAACCTTCTTGAATCGTTTGTATGCTCGCTTGTGGCAGAAGCATTTTTTGTGGTAGTGTGCATATAGCTTCTTTAACATTTCGACGTCTGCTTCACTCAAGTCCTTGTCTATATGATTAAAGTTGAAGATCTCAATCTTCGTTTTTGCCATTGTTATATAAATACGTTACATAAATTGTTGATACATCTGTTTGTATTCGTCGTTGTCAATCAAATCATCATTAGAAAGCTTATTGAGTATCTCGATTGCTTCATTCGAAAGCTCGATACTATTGTTTCCAGCGTTTTTTGATGCTATTATTAACTCTAGTCTTTCGCATAGCTCATTTGGGTTGTTGTAGTACTTTATTCGACTTTTGTTACAAACACCTGATTTTTTCATTCCTAAGCCGATCTTACCACTTTTGGATGTATATGGAGATATGCCAGACAGTTCAATCAGCTTGTTGAATATCGTTTGTGCATTATCAGTGTACAGTCTTCTAGGATTATACCGTTTCGTTAGCAACTCAATAAATGAATGATCGACCTTATGGCTTAGTACCTTCTTACCACTACCATTGTAAGCCTCTAATCTCATCTCTAATAGTTTGGCTGGATCGATATATAAGTTTCCAAATGTATAGTCGGATCCTATTTTTAGACCTGTGCCACTCGTTTTCTTAGTCTTGGATGACTTTGGCGTTTCTATGACGTCCTCATCTGGTACGAATACGACTTCCTTTTTTGGTATTTTTAGTCTTTGTACTTCCTTTAGGTACTTGTTTGCTGCTAATTTTTGATTTCCTAGTATTGTTATCCTCGTTGGTGATTTAGACGCTTTGATTTGGTTGTTCAGTGTTGTTATGGTATTTCTTATTAAGGATTCCGAAGGTATATCCGTTAAGCTCGGGTCGAACCCTAGTTTTTTTAGTCGATTTGATTCTTGTACTCCGAAAATTGGTTTCACACCACCAATGGCTCCTTCGTCGTTCTCTTCATCTTCCTCGTAATGCGATGGCAGTTTACCAATCCATGATTCTAAGCCTTTAGTAGATCCTTGTGTTGATATGGCTTCACTTAATGTATCGATTGCTCCAGTGATGTTCTCTTGGTTTTCCTGTAGCTGTTCAATCATCTCATCTTGTTTCTTATCGGCTGCTTTCTGCGCCTTTTCGACTGAAGCCGTTACGGGTTGATATAGCTTTTCGCTAGCCAGCTTTAATGATTGGTCACCTAATTTCTTATCGAGTAATCGTCGTTTTAAGATTTGCCTATTTTTCAAGAATGTATCGATTAAGTTTGCTCTTTCTTCTACTGTTTTAATAGTTCTGAACGACATACGTATACATATTAGTTATATAATCCTTTACTCTAACTTAACGTGACTTTTCGAAATCGTACGTAAGCCACGCAAAAGCCATCGAAGTCTCGTTCTCTAACTACGTATTAGGCACATATAACCCATCGAAGTTCTTTCTATACATCTCAGGAATATGCTTAGAAGTCTTATCCAACACCATGAAATCGAATGGTTCTATCGTAGCTTCTCGATATATGTCTTCAAATTGCTTCCGACTTATGTTTTTACAGTTATCGTCAGCAATATGTCTAATATCCTTATTATCTAATCCACCAAATAGAACGAAGCACTTAGTATTGCGTCGAATGTATTTTGGCACGTCGTAATAGCTTTGACACAAGTAAATGCAGTTACAGTTCTTATTTCTAGATAGCGAAAAGTATTCCTTAACGTTGTTCATATTTTTATTGTCGATCTTAATATCATCGAATACGATAACCTTATTAGCGTCATCATCTAAATCTTCAACTGGTATGATGTCTTCTGGATTGCATAATTCGACATTACACGCATCGTCGTCGTCATCTAATTCCTCGTTAATGATATCATGGAATTCTTTTATCAGTTCGTACTTATCCTGATGAGGATTCAATGTATGTATCTTACAAGAATCGTATTTCATCCATTTTAAGAGCATATTGGTAAGCAGATTCGTTTTACCTTGACCCGTACTACCAACTAGCATAAAATGGCAATCAGGAAGCAAGAAGTGATGTTTTGGTTTCTGACTTATTTTTTCAGTATCGTCAAAGTTGATTATATTCATCTACTATAATGTACGTATACAATATAGATGAGTTTTACGAAATTTGGAACACTTCGAAATGGAAGCCGCGATGAGTGCAATCATGAGCAAACGCCAGTAAGAATAGTTAGTATTGGTACGAAAGAGATTTCACTCTTATGGAGCCATAGCGATACAGATTGGATGGATATACCCAATTACGAAATACAGCTAACACCAAAAGGTACAAATATGATGAGACTATCATGCCGCCTATACATCTCAAACAACACTGGAGGAGGTAATTTTTGGTTTCGGTGGGTTCTATTAACGCCAACGCACATTCCAGGCCATCACTTACAAACGATTATCGGTGTAAGTAATTTATCGGATGCAGTAATTGGTTTGAGAAACAGATGTGCATTTGCATCACAACCACCAAGAGATCCAGAGACATTAGTTTGTGTTTCAGACATCTCTTTTCATGAGAATTTCGGTAACGGCATCCTACACACGTATAAGCTGCAGTGTAAGATCACTGATACAGGAACGATGGTATTGAATAGACTGTATAATGGCGCTAATGCGACATGGAATGGATACGTGAAATCATCGATAATGGTTGAGGAAATCACAGGGATTACTAAAAAAGTTGTTCAAAATGGGATCAACGAATACGCATCAAACTAATGTAATCATATAATATAAGAGATGAGTTACTCAATATTCGGAACACTTTACAATGGTACGACAGAGCAAAAGGAAGGTAAGCGCGGACCACCTGGAAAGGACTCAACCGTTCCTGGGCCTCGAGGTCCAAAAGGCAATGATTCAACTGTTCCTGGCCCAGCAGGTAAGGACTCAACTGTTCCTGGACCATCTGGAAGGGACTCAACCATTCCTGGGCCATCAGGTAAGGACTCAACTGTTCCTGGACCATCTGGAAGGGACTCGACCGTTCCTGGGCCCCAAGGTCCAAAAGGCAACGATTCAACTGTTCCTGGGCCCCGAGGTCCAAAAGGCAACGATTCAACTGTTCCTGGACCATCTGGAAGGGACTCAACCATTCTTGGGCCCCAAGGTCCAAAAGGCAACGATTCAACTGTTCCTGGGCCCCAAGGTCCAAAAGGCAACGATTCGACTGTTCCTGGGCCTCGAGGTCCAAAAGGCAATGATTCAACCGTTCCTGGGCCTGGTGTTATGTATGGTAGTCAAACATTCAATTGTGGTAATTTCCTTATGGATTCTAGTAATTGGACATCATCGAGCAGTGTAAGCTCATTCATAATCATAAATGATGCATACTCTATGAATAACATCGCTCCAGAACATCAGGGTTTTAGAATCCTAGAGACCTTTAAACCAAACTCGACGGAGAAGTTGACTATGACTCTACCAAAAAATGATAATCCAGCCTTAGGGTTAAAAGGCAACAGTGACTACACAGTTCGGGTCGAAGCTTATGCAAACATTGGATCCATAACGCTAAACTCTATATCGATTGAACAGAATCTAAGTTTCATATCGAACACAATGAAAAGTGGAAGGATAGGATCTACAAACACTGCTTTCCAAGAGCTAAGCATAACGACATCTGCCAATGATATAGGTAAGCTATCGTTTACACTGAGTCATGATCAGTCAACCAATCAGCTAATAGTAATCTATGTCGCAATCGTTGCTGGAGCATTGGATGCAAACACCTTTGTGAATCCAGCATCATTCGATGACGTCTCACTTATTATACCAACTCAAATTAAGGATATAGTACCAATTAGACCAACAATCTATGGCAGTGTCGTTAATGAAAGGTTAAGATATCAAACAAGAAGTGTGCTTACAGAAATTCCTAAGTTGACGGTCACATTACCTGGTGGGAACGTGTTATATCGAATACAATGTTGCTTATATATTAGATCAAGTAGAGACGACACAGATATAGTTTTTACAAACAGAAAAAATGGCAAATATGTTAACGTATTCAATATGCGTATACGAAGAGGTTCACTTGCTGATGTTCCTCTGAATAACATATATTACTTGTTTCAAAGAGACGTGGATACGACATATTATATGATGATACAAACACAATCTGGAGCAGTTGTTAACATCAATTGGAATTCGCAACAATCTTACATAACAGCCGAAAAATGGGATGGTCTGAATGTCGTACACGATTCATCCGATAATATAATAATTGGATAATAATATAACCGAATAGTATATGCAAACTACGTTATTCTTCGATAGTAAGAAAGGATCCGGTTCATCTGAAAACTTCACGACATATTTCAATCCTCCATTGGAGCTAGACAGTACGAAAAATTATCAAATCTCGTTAATCAATGCATCTATGTGGTACTCTTGGTACAACATAACGAGTGTAAATAACAAGTTCAAATACTACAATGGTACAGCCTGGAAGACGATAACATTATCGCCAGGAGCATACAACGTAATTGACATAAACGACACTATGAAGCACCATATGAAGCAAAATAGCGATTGGGATGCTGCTAACAGTAAGTACTATGTCGATATTAAACCTAATTACAACACACTAAAGTCTATGATTGAGCTACGAAATGGTTATAAAGTGGATTTCACTATTGACGAATCCTTTAGGAAGATACTTGGATTCGAATCTAATATAATACAAGGTAACGGGTTTCACGATAGCGATAAGATCGTGCAAATCACGGAGGTCGATACGATTCAAGTACACTGCGATCTAGTAACGGATTCTTACATAAATGGTAGTACGAGTTCGGTCATCTACTCATTCGTCCCGTCAGTTCCACCAGGTTACTTGATCAACATCCATCCTAACCAACGATTCGATATGAATATCTCTAAAAGATCAATCAACAGTATATCATTCTCGCTTAGAGATCAAAGTGGTAATTCGATAAAAATGAATAATGAACGAGTGACGTATTACATCCATCTTAGCGAGATTGTGTAACCAATATGTATATGCTATTAACAAGAGAACGATATACCAAAAGAAAAGTCGTTGGTGGAAACCCAGTCATTGGGAACGTATTCGACAAAGCGATGAGTACGCTTTCAACAGCTAGCAAAATAATAACGAGACCCATTAATGCCTTAAAAAATAGATTGCTAAAACCCATTATTACTAAGGCTCTTCCATACGTTAAACAGAAAGCCATCAATGTTGGCACTAAAGCGATCCTTCAAAAAGTAAAGCAGGGCGTTAGAGACGTTTCATCAAATCCAGAAGTTAGGAAAGTCTTGAATGACAGGTCGAGAGCTATCTTATCGAATCTTATTGCTGGAAGTGGTATGAAACGATTGTAGTGACTTTTGTATAATCATATAATATATGACAGAAGTAATTAGCCAGTATTTCCAATTCGATGAATCGAACATTATCGATAACTCAACTACGAAATTCGAATATATCGAATACCTTCCAAGAGACTCTAATAACATGGATAAAGACGGTCAACGAATCATCGAAACAAGAGATGAAGACGTATACCTGCTCCCACACAAGGCTATGCTGGAGGTACGTGGTAAGTTGCAAACGGCAGCTAATGCTGATTTTGGTGAGGCAGACATAATATCACTTGTGAATAATGCGTGGAGTCTATTTTCAAGTGCTCAATACCAGATCAACAACCAAATAGTAGAAAGTGTGAATGACTACCTACCAGAAGCAAGCACGATTCTAAACACAGTCATGTTTTCTGACGACTATAGCCGTAGTACTGCTAGTAATATGCTTTGGTTTCGAGATACGTCGACAGGTACACCTACTTTGAAGTACACGACTGCAATTGGTGCAATCGATGATGCTGCTAATGCTGCTGCCGTTCGAACAGGAACGCAAGCCCTAGTCGTTGCATACACACAAGACCAAACAGCTAATCTAGGTTTCACTGCTCGACAGGCTATCACGACAGGAGCTAAGCAAGTGTCTCTGCTTTTACCACTATCACAAGTCTTTGGGTTTTGCAAGGACGTAGATACTGTGTTTCGGAGCGTCAAACATACGCTTATCCTAAACAGAGCAACAGCAAACCAGTATATCATGAAAGCTAATGCTACAGGTGTTGGTAAATTCAAGATCACGCATCTTTCACTATGGATGCCTAAAGTCGTTCCTTCACTAGAAATTCAATCATACATTGATGCCAAACTAGTAAGTGGTTACATAAAGGACCTATATTTCGAGCAGGTACGTGTATACAGAACGATGTTCCAAGCTGTTGAAACTAATCCTACATGGAGGATTACAACACAACCAGGATCGGAGCTACCTAGACATGTTTTCATTGCGCTACAGTCTAGTGATCGCCATCCAGCAGCTAATGCACAGGACGTCAATAATATGATCTTCGACAATGGGAATCTAACAAGAATCAGTGTTAGAATTAATAGTGTACAGCATCCAGAAAGAGAAGTAGAGTGCAACTTCACTCCAGCTAATAGGAACTACAATAGATCGTACATGATGTTCATGGATGCCGTGAACAAATACCAAGATACCGACACTGGTAGTCAGCTTAGTGCTGAGGATTGGGCATCATTGTATCCCATCCATCATTTCGACGTTAGCAAGCATTCAGAGCAGCTGAAAACAAGCATGGCTGATATCGAAGTCCGATTTACCCTAGGTGGGAACTTCAGAAACATAGCTAACAATGCTGATATACCATATTACGTATATGCCGTAATCCTATCCGATAGGCACTTACAACTGCAAGGCTTGTCTGGTAGAATGAACGTAATCGTGTAAATATTATCTAACGATATCATATATAAGATGAGCTATATTAGAACAGGATTGAATCTAACCGAATCTCAAAAAGGATCGATTAAGAATGCTTACATCAATAAGAAAACAATTAGCTTGAGATTGAACAACAATCAACTAACAGGAAGCGACTTTCTAGGACTGACTAAAGCGCAACGTAAGAAGGTGGTTGAAGCTAAAAGAGGAATGTCTGGAGTCCAACTAAAACTTAGTAAGACGCAAGTCTCAAAACAAGGCGGATTTTTAGGTGGATTGGGTAATTTAGTGAAAATGATTGCTCCTATGTTCTTGAAGAAAATCCTACCAGCTCTTGGAATGGCTGCTGCAACTGGAGCAATATCTGGTTCTGTCTCTAAGGCTGTACAAGGAAAAGGCATTAAGAAAAAGAGAGGTAGACCAAAAAAGAAGGGCAAAGGACTCATACTTGGACCGAATTCACCTTTTAAGAGCATACCATTACTCGGAGCAATTCTCTAATCGTATTCAAATTATTGTCTAACGATATCATATATAGAATGCCAACGAATTATGTAGAAACATCATTAAAGCTATCTGAGGCACAGAAACGTAAGATAGCTTCAGCTGTTCAAAACAAGACATCAACTACCATTAGACTATCGTCTAGCGACTATCATGGTAATGATAAAATCAAATTGACTAATCAGCAAATCAATAAAATCAAAAAGGCCAAGTCGAAAAACGTTGGAGTAGATATTAAACTCAGTAAGACACAGTTAAGTAAGCAAGGCGGATTCATTGGAGCACTATTAGGTGGCTTAGCAGCAAGCCTGCTGCCCAATCTCTTAGGCGGTATTTTTGGTGGCAAGGGAATCGCTCTACCAGGTACTAATCCAAAGTCAAGTGGAAGAGGCTTTAATCTTTCAGCCCTACGGCCACCACCGTTTATTGGATCTTGGAATTCTGATGGTACGATTGGTTATGGAGTAAAAAAAAAGATCTCAAAAAAGAAAACAGCCAAAGGCCTCGTACTTCCAGGGACAATCCTAAAGCATCCATATTACGGAACGCGCTAAGACCATTGAGCAACATCGATATCGATAACATTATGAAAAAATTGGAGATCGCTAACTACATTGGTTCTTACAGTAAAGACATGCTACCTGATAGGATCAATAAGGACGGATGTGTAGTAATCAATATTCAAGACTATTTTAAAGGCGATGGTACTCACTGGATTGCTGTATATAACAATCATGATAATAACTACGTCGAACACTTCGATTCGTTCGGCCTATTACCAGCAGAAGAGATAATAGAGCTTATGGAAACGAGCAACAAACAAATAGAATACAATAGCTCGCAGATTCAAGATATGGATAGCATTATGTGTGGATATTACTGTATCTTCTATATTTTAGAACGATCAAAAGGTAGAAAACCTATCGACATCTTGTTAGACTTTCAGTTCAAACCATCTTTGTTCAATGAGTTGGTTATACAGCACTTCGCTTACGATATTATGTAATGATATTATATACGAAATGACTAATATGTACTGTCTAAGGCAAAAGAAACGAACTGAGACAAAAGATGAGCATATCGTAAAGACTAAAAATGGAAGGACTCGTCTGGTAGGTGTCTGCATAGAATGCGGAAGTCAAAAGTCGAAATTCGTGAAATCTACACAAGGCGGTAGCATGTTGCCAGGAGCACTAGCTATTTCAGCTGGAATCCCGCTTCTTGCTGGAGCCGCAGCATTGTCAATGGTTCCAGGTAGTGGAAAGCTATTTTCGACACTTGCTAAGGGCGCTATGGATTCAATAGGTAAGAAGATAAGAAGCAAAGCTGCTGATTTCATCCAAAAGGAAGGTCGAATACTGTCGAATCTAGCATCTAAGAAGGTTCGTGGTGGTAAGCTAGATATTCATAAAGCAATATTGAAGATCGCACCAAAAAAGGGATTCACGCTGCCAGGCCATCACTATACTGGACCTGGAAATCCTTTAGACAAGCAATTAACGTATGATCAAAACACTGGTCAAATATTAGAGATATACGATGAGCCTACAGGTAAGACCGATGCTGTGAGTATGCAACACGATGTCGATTATACGATTTGTAAGGATGATGTCAAATGCAAGAACGAAGCCGATCGAAAAATGGTCAAATCGTTAGATTCTATTCCATGGAAGGATCGCCAATGGGGTCATGCTTTAGCAAGGAACACTATCGCAACTAAAGCGAAGCTTGGAATGGGTGCTAAGAAGCCAAAAAACGGGAAAAGCCGTCGAGTGAAGAAAACTGGCAAGTAAAACTAGCAGATGAATTACATAGACCAATAAGACGTAAATTTACTCGGCGGCGTGTTATATCTAATCACATTGACGAAATATGGTGTTCAGATCTTGTCGAAATGCAACAGTTTAGTAAGTGGAATACAGGCTATCGATACCTTCTCATGGTTCTAGACGTTTTTAGCAAGTATGGCTGGATCTTACCATTAAAAGATAAGAAAGGTGAAACAGTTATGAAAGCTTTTCAAACTATATTCAAGGAAGGAAGAATACCAAAATACCTATGGGTTGATAAAGGCAAAGAGTACTATAATAAACATGTGAAAGAGCTATTGGACAAGCATAGTATACAAATGTATTCGACTGAGAATGAAGAAAAGTCTTCCGTTTGCGAGAGATGGAACCGTACAATAAAGACGGAAATGTGGAAACAATTTACTATCCAAGGTAATACACAGTATTTAGATATGCTGCCTAGAATATTGAAACAGTACAATATTACAAAACATAGTTCCATAAAAATGACTCCTATTGAAGCAAGCAAAAAGAAGAACGAAGGAACTGTGTACTTTAATCTATATGGCAATATGGAGTCATTACAATCGAAACCAAAATTTAAGGTTAGCGATAAGGTTCGAATAAGCAAGTACAAGCGCAAGGTATTCGACAAAGGTTATACTCCGAATTGGACTGAAGAAGTGTTTACGATTGATAAAATCCAGTATACGAACCCTATTACTTACAAATTGAAGGACTTGAATGGTGAAGAAATACAAGGTTCTTTCTATGAACCTGAACTATCAAAAGCGACTCAAGAAATCTTCAGAATCGATAAAGTCATTAGAAGGAACTACAAAAAGAAACAGGCTTTAGTATCATGGAAAGGATATAATGATGAATTCGATAGTTGGATACCATTTAAGAATCTAGATGCGATATGAAAATAATATAAGCATATGATATAGATGCATGCTAAATTAATCAAATTAATTGATAGCATAAGAAAAGTAATTGATACTTGCGAAGTACTAATGAAAAGATTTAAACATATATTGTCTTCTATACGTATATATGGTAGAACTGAATAACGATAAAACGAAAAGGAAGACTAGATGCGACAAAATATATGAATGTAGCAATGACCGAGTTAAGGCGTGGTTCAATACCCATAAATTCTATTGCCTATTATGTGAGAAAGAGATGCATCCAGCTTCGAAATATACACATCTGAAATCTAAGAAGCACACAAACGCACATCGAAAATAAAAAACATATAGATTCGATTAAACGTACGACAACACTTAAACGTATGACGACATATTGTAGTATGCCTGAAAATCAGATGAAAACGAATGAAATTATTATCTCAACTAATAGTAATATGAATGCTAGCGATCTTAAGAAATTGTCTAAATCGAAACTTATCGAATTACTATTGAAACGAAATACTATAAGACGTCCAAAAATTGAAATCGTAGATGACAACAAACCAGTTCCTACTCCACAAAGAAGCGTTAAGGACATGATCAAACGCTATGAGGAAAACATCATCCTACCACCAACTCAATTCAGAGATGACTACAAACCGATCCCAGCTCAGAGGACCATCAAGAATACAACCAAAAGACCGGTTCCTGCTCCAAGAACTAAGATCATACAACTAGATAGAGCTATGAAAGGTTCCATTAGATCATACGAAGTAGCCATTAAGAATCAAAAGGACCCACTAGTACAACTAACCACTACAAGAAGAGGCATTCAGACTCAATTCGAAAAGCTATTGATTGAGACCAAAGGTTACAAATTCGTTGAAATGATAAAGGTTACATTCGAAAAACAGCTAGACGAAGACAAGACAACAATCAAAACGGCTTATTTCAACAGCGCTGCATCTACGATAATAAATGAAAACGATATCATGGAAGGACTACAATTGGCCAAACAACAAATACTAAACAAAATAGCGCAATGGATCTCAGAGGGTTCAGGATGGACCATAGAGACAATCGACAAACATTATATCAACATAGTCAAGTATGAGCCTATGAAAGGAAGCAGCTACATCAAACTACCAGCAGAACTTCGAAATTCGGCTAAAGGGTTGATCAACATGAAAAACATCGACGATGAATGCTTCAGATGGTGCCACGTAAGGCACTTGAATCCACAGGAAAAATATCCTCAGAGAATCAAGAAGAGCGATAGAAAATCTGCGAAGGACCTAGACTATTCTAACATCGAATTTCCAGTAGCTACTAAACATTACAATAGAATCGAAAAGCAAAACAACATTAGTATCAGTGTCTTTGGATATGAAGAAAGGAAGCCATATCCCATATTCGTATCGAAAGAAAAGTACGATGATCATATGGATCTTCTACTAATCACTGAAGGTACTAATAAGCACTACGTTCTAATAAAGGACTTCAACAAGTTTATGTACAACCAAACGAAACACAAGGATAGAAAGCACTTTTGTAGACATTGTTTACAATGCTTTGGATCTGAAAGAGTGCTGAATGCTCACAAAGAGAATTGCATCCAAGTAAATGGTACGCAAGCAATTAAGATGCCAACTAAGGAAAACAACATATTGAAATTCAAAAACCACAACAAACAGTTAGCAGTACCATTCGTGATCTATGCCGACTTTGAAGCTATAACTGAGAAGATCGATGGTTGCAAACCTAATAATGACAAGTCGTACACTGAAGCCTACCAAAAGCATACAGACTGTGGTTATGGCTACAAAGTAGTATGCTGCTACAATGACAAATATAGTAAACCAGTGCAGATCTATAGAGGTGAGAAATCCGTCTACAAATTCATGGAAAGAATGCTCGACGAAGTCAAATGGTGTCAAAAGACAATCAAGAAAAACTTCAACAAAGACATGGTAATGACTAAGGCTGATCGAATAGATTTTAAGACTTCCGATAAATGCCATATATGCAATGAAGAGTACACTAAAACCGACATAAGAGTTAGAGACCACTGCCACATAACAGGAAAATACAGAGGGTCAGCTCATCAAGATTGCAATCTCAACTTCAAAATAAAAGCTGAAGAAATCAAGATACCAGTTATCTTCCATAACCTACGTGGATACGACAGTCATCTTATCATGCAAGAGATAGGTAAAGTCGTTAATGATCATCCATATACTGACAAAAACGGTAACGAAAAACAGCACCAAATCAATGTGATTCCAAATAATATGGAAAAATACATGGCATTCATGCTAGGCAACAATTTAGTCTTCCTCGATAGCTTCCAATTCATGTCTCAATCACTTAGCAATCTAGCAAACAACCTCCCAGAAAATCGCTTCAAGTACACGTCAGAAGAATTTCGCGATGAGAAACTCGAATTAGTAAAACGAAAAGGAATATACCCTTACGACTTTATGGATAGCTTCGAGAAATTCGACAAGACACAACTACCAATGAAAGAAGAATTCCATAGCATCTTGAATGACGAACACGTTACGGATGACCAATACCAACATGCCCAAAACGTATGGAACACATTTGAACTGGAAACGATGGGTGAGTACCACGATCTATATCTCAAAACCGATATCTTGTTGTTAGCAGATGTATTCGAAAACTTCAGAAGAACGTGCATGCAATACTACAAACTAGATCCATGCCACTACTTTACTAGCCCTGGTCTAAGCTGGGACGCTATGCTTAAGATGACTAACATTAAACTAGAGCTTATGACTAATGTCGACATGTTCCAGTTCATCGAAAAAGGAATGCGTGGAGGTATCTCGTATATCGCAAACAGATATGGAAAAGCAAACAACCAACACATGAAGAACTACAACGAGAATGCACCATCAAAACACATCATGTATTTAGATGCAAATAATCTCTATGGATGGGCTATGTCTCAATACTTACCGACTGGTGGTTTCAGATGGATGACAGAAAAGGAAATCAATAAAACCAACCTAGCTAAGTACAATGAAGACAGCAAGAAAGGACTAATCCTAGAAGTCGATCTGAAGTACCCAGAAGAAATACATGACAATCACAACGACTATCCACTAGCTGCCGAAAAAGTTAAGGTAACTGAAGACATGCTATCGAATTATTGCAAAGAGATCCAGAAGAAATACAACATCTCGATTGGACAAGTCCATAAGTTGATTCCAAACCTGAATGACAAAACCAAGTACGTAATCCATTATAGAAATCTTCAACTATACCTCGATCTCGGCTTGAAAATAAAGAAAGTACATAGAGTGCTAGAATTCAATCAATCGCCATGGTTGAAGCAATACATCGATTTCAACACTCAGAAAAGGACCAATGCTAAAAATTCATTCGAAAAGGACTTCTTCAAGTTGATGAATAATTCAGTGTTTGGGAAGACGATGGAAAATCTCAGAAAGCGCGTAGACATTAGACTAGTAACCAACGAAAAGAAACTACTACAAATGGCGTCTAAACCAACTTACGTGAGTAGTAAAATATTCAACGAAAATTTAGTAGCAGTCCACAAGATCAAAGAAACACTTACACTCAATAGACCTGCATATATAGGTATGTGCATCCTCGACATTTCTAAGACGCTAATGTATGATTTCCATTACAACTACATCAAAAAGAAGTATAGCCAAGCTAAGTTGTTGTTCACAGACACCGACAGCCTAATGTATGAAATCGAAACTGAAAACGCTTATCAAGATTTTTGGTACGATAAACATAAATTCGATAACAGTGATTATCCAATAGACAACCAATTCCATGATACAACGAATAAAAAAGTCATAGGCAAATTCAAAGATGAGGCTGCTGGAATTCCTATCACAGAGTTCGTGGGTCTCCGTTCGAAAATGTACAGCTACATGAAAGACAACAACATAGGTGCTAAGACGGCTAAAGGCATCAAGAAGAACGTCGTCAAGAAGAACATTAAACATGAAAACTACAAAGACGTGCTACTGAACAACAAACAGATGTCACACACTATGAAGACCATTAGAAGTCAAAACCACCAATTGGGAAGCTACGAAATCAACAAGATATCACTATCATGCTTCGACGACAAACGGTATCTACTGGAAGATGGGATCACGAGCTACGCTTATGGACACCATAAAATACGATAAACTAACAGTACATTTCAACTAAAATCGATCTCCATCTTTCCATGCACCAGCATCCATTACATAGAGAAGATGCAAGATACATCGAACGCACTATGAAATAGAAAGAAAGGAAAATACTATAGAAGAAACTCGCAGAAGCCAATATATGGCAATAGCGGATAGCAAGCAAGGCAATGAAGCCATTAGAATGGATAGCCTAGAATGCAACTACGAAAAGTTGAATACTATAGTAAGAGAAGAATGAAGAGAAGAATTCGATATCCAAAGATTGAAACCAGTTATGGAGATTTCCAAGAATTCGACATCCAAAGATTGAAACCGGTTATGGAGATTTCCAAGAATTTGACATCCAAAGATTGAACTGGTTAAACCGGTTATGAAGAATTTCAAGAATTCGACCACGCCCTAAATTGACCACGCCCTAAATAATTCCAAGGATAGTAGTACAGTAGTACAGTAGTATCGAGGGTGGGGAGAGACCTTCTTCGAGGTTGAGACCTTCTTTGAGGTCGAGACCTTCTTTGAGGTCGACAACGGATTATTTTGATCTCGAAGAGATTGAAATGGTCCGGTGCCCCCACCCTCTATACTACTCAAGTTAAAACACGGTAAAACTCAGACGAAAGAGCGCTTCCGAGGACTGGCGACTTGGACGCGTGGGGCCTGAGTCCGATATTTTTCGCGGAAATTAAAATTGCTTTCTCTCGCTCGTGAAAAATGTTCCTTCGCTGTTTCAATAGTAAAATTTTTATTTGAGTTTGTTGACAAAACCAGTTTGCTAAAAGAGAAAAACAATATATAGAATTGTTGCGTGCTTGTTCTCGGTCATGACCTGGATTTAGGGGCAATTTTACGTGATGCGTCCCGCGCGGGAGTTCGGCTATTATGTGTGTAACCTTGATTCATAAGAAACGTGCAAATCAAGATAAGCACAGACATTCTTTTCAGTCTTTATTTGTTGTTTGTTGCTTTTTCTTGGCCAACCTTTTGTAAACTCTTTTGAAATAGTTGTAGTATTATCATTAAGATCAAATTAATCCACATTAAATATCATCAATTGTACATTATACATTCAGGAATTTTCAAACATTTTGGTTCCAGTCGAAGAATGCAGTCTTGGCGGGTTCAAGGTATTGTGCTAGTTTAAGCATGTCAGGGAATGCTCTCAGAAGCACGTCTTTCATGGACTGTGTGTTAACCCAGCTGATCCCCTCCTCGGTATAGTACTCCTTTTTGAAGTCATCCGTGAAAAACCTGACATACAAAACAACTGTATGTTAGCTAAAACGCGTGCTAAAAAACGTGAAAATACTAAGAAATAAGAAGTATGTGAAGCTAAGACATCCGTGAAAGTCCTGATATACAAATAACAAGGTCGGAACATTTCCTTCAAACTTGAAGCCGTGACACCAAGTTTATAGCTACCTCGCTTGGAGAAATTACTAGTAATAACGATATAGTGATAATAGACCAATCCAAACCGTCGCACATCTACTTAAATTAGCACATCTACTTAAATTAGCGATAATATGTACTGAGATCAGCAGAGTAGGCTTTCCAGGTATACTGGAGAAGATTTGAGACAATTTTGACGATGGATGGCAAATATTTGAGTGGATGAAAGATACAGCTTTTTAAGAGAAGTTTAGAGCAACTAGCTAGAAATCGGTTCACTGTAACCGAAATCGAGTTTGTAGAATAAGCTTCTGTAATCCACTGAGTCGTGTTTAATGTTGCCCATCCTCTATCGAAAGTGTTTGAAAAGCATATCAGGACATTCACATGTAGTTTTGTGTTAAAGAATTTGAAGGCTCAATTCGATTGACATTGTCCCTTTAAATAAAAAAACACCCCAAAATTAGTTAATCTCAAATTTGAGAGTAATATCTTGAATGAGAACAAAGATACGGTCCCTTAAAGTAAGATATTTTTTTGGTATGCGTTTGTATGCGGGGGTGCAAATTGTTGCATCCGGATCCCCTCATAGTTTTACAAACGTCTGTAAAAACAGCGCATATTACTTGACTATATAAAACTATATAAAACTATATAAAACACACGAGCTCAAATTTGGGATTTCTACTAATTTTGAGGTGCTCTTTCTAGCAGTACCGCTGCTATCACTAAGTTCAGTAGATATTGTAATGGTAATGACGACCTTGGATTGATCTATAGAAATACCACTTGCTTCCACATGCTACTAGTTACTACTAATTGTTTTACTATTCATTTTCTAAGCTTCTTAGAAAAGATTGGCAGAGAGAGATACCAGCTGAAAATCACGCAATAAGACGGGTCAGTGACTCCTGTGCCATGATTAGCTACAGGTAATACCTACGCGCGCCGCTATAGAGAATTCGTGCCAATCGAGAATGTGACAAAATGATATGAGTAACAATAATTCTTGCCACGCCCACCTGTCAGTCACCATTCGCCGATGTGCCATAAGCAGGAATAACTGGAATGACGTCTCACCAAACCCGAATCCCGGTGGCCTGTGCTCTGCTAGCGACCCGACTAACAGGTCCACACTCTCAATATCGTTATTGTAGATCTCCTTTATCTCTGATGCTAGGACTGCGCTGACTGCAAAGTCTTCAAACTTCGAGAGGGGTTTGAGACGGAGTAGTCGTCGGAACTGGTTGTAGCGCGGGATTCCTCGCTCGCGATCACGAATAATGTCGATGGTGGCCAGGTCGATCAGCTAAATGACATCATCAGAATAGAGAAGAAACAAAATCTTATTTAACACGTTAGATAAACTTTTAATTAATTGTGGATGCAACTTCAGCAGCAGATCAGATGACCTTCCAGGTCCTTGGCGCAGAGGATCTTTGAGGTAAACAAAGCTAACGAGGAATCTTTTGTTTACATCAACCAAGATGGCGGCCATGTTGGTTGATATAACAAGAGAAGCTAACGAGGAATCTTTTGTTTACGTCAACCAAGTGGCGGCCATGAAGTCATGTATAAATGAAATCATGAGCTGGCTAGCACTAGCTAGAGCACTGGATACAAAGGCACTCGTCTTGGCCTAATTTAAGTTTCTTAAGCTTTGCAGCAAAGTTTTTAAGATTAGGAGCCTCCCTTACATGAATAGGTAATTTGTTCCAGAGTCGGCATGCAATATACGAAAAGGATCTGTGTTTGAAACTAGTATTGGGGGCCGGCTGAGTAAGTCTACTTCCATTTCCACGGAGATTGTAAGTACAGTTTTTGTTACGAAACATATTACTTATATAGTTAGGATAACCTTTATAAATAAGTGTAAGAGCTTGCGCACAGCGCCTATGCTTAATAGATTCTAAGTATACTGTGACAAAATCTGTTCATATCTAATAGACTTTAAGGTATCTTAAAAAGAGTTCTGAGTACATAATAGTTAGTATGCTCTAACTTATCTGATAAGGTATTATTGATTCCTATTAAAAGAGGGCTACAGTAGTCAAAATGAGGGAGGACATACGCCTTGTATAGTTTCAATGCCGTGTCACTATCAATAAAGTTCCTGATTCTACGCAGAGCGGCAATCTTCGCATGAACTTTATCGCATGAACTTTAGTGTTACGTTAAATGATATCGAACAGTACCAAAGACGAGAATGCTTGGAGATTCGAGGGATCCCAGAAAGCCCACACCGTGACGAGAGTACCTTGGATATCACTATTAAAGTTGGCCTATTGATGGGTATAGAAATAAAAGAGGAAGATATATCCATTAGTCATCGCCTCCCTAAACCTACGAGCTCCCATTACAGCCGCCAGCGATTATCACGAAATTCGTTAGAAGAGAAAAGCGAGAAGAATTTTACCGTGCTCGCGGTAATTTGAAGTCTAAAACCACCGAGGACCTTGGCCTAACCCGTGTTAATCACAGCAAGATATTTATCAATGAAAATCTCACAAGAAGGAATAGGGAATTATTTAACAAATGTCTACAAGCGAAGACCGATCTTGGTTATAGGTTTATATGGACCAATTCTGGCAAAATCTTTATGAGAAGGAATAAGGATACTGCTGCTAAGTTAATTGCTTCCCTTCAAGAGCTACAGGAGCTTAAATGAGGTAATTCACCATGGCCAATGTTCTGACTATAAATGAGTATATGCCCTGGTTGCAGTAAGCTCGTTCGTGAAAATTGTTATGCCATTGAATGCGACAACTGTTATCTTTGGTTTCACCGAAAATGTAGTGGCTTAACAATCAAAGAGTATAAATCATACTGTAATACGGAAGACCTTTGGCTCTGCTTAAATTGTAGAAATGATATCTTTCCTTATAATACTTTAAGCCTTAGTGAGCTGATTGAACTTTCTTTTAATTCTAATACCTCTTGTTTGTGCTCCAAAAAAATTGCAGATATAGCTCAGAGTCTCTTAGCTAGTTTTGATTTATTATCTCCTATTAGATCTATTTCGAACTCATCAGATTTAGATGCTGATAACCAAGTTCCCCAATATACAAACTTTGCCTACTATTCATCGCATGAGTTTCATGATAACTTAGAAATCGGAAGTTGTGCTAGAACCTCTTTTTCTGTAATTCATTGTAATATTCGCAGCTTACAAGCTAACTTTGACAATCTTACAAATATGCTTGCTGATTTGAACTTTGATTTCTCTGTTATTGGGTTATCTGAAATCAAATTTCAAAAAGGTAAGGAGATTAGAACTAATATTAGTTTGCCAGGTTATTCTTTTATTTCACAACCAAGTAACTCTTGTTCTGGTGGCGTGGGAATGTATATCAGAAATAAACTTAATTTCTTTCTAAGAGATGACTTAAGCACATGCACAGATGACTATGAGTGTATCTGGATTGAAATTGACATTCCAAAAGAAAAAAATATTTTGTGCTCAGTCTTTTATAGACATCCAAATAGCTCTTTAGATTCATTCTTGCAGGACCTCTATAAAATGCTTGACAGTGTTAGCAAGCAAAATAAATTATGTGTTATAATGGGGGATTTTAACATTAACCTTATAAATTATGAATCACATCACACAACTGAAGAGTATGTTAACACTCTTAACTCATATTCATTTCAGCCACTAATTACTTACCCATCAAGGATAACCTACCATTCAGCTACTTTTTTTAACTCATTGGAATACTACACGCTAAGTGGTAATATTATATCTGATCTTTCTGACCATCTACCCAATTTTGCTATAATTAATCAAATATGTCCTGTTAACAATAAAAATAAAATATATAAAAGAGATTTCTCTAAATTAAATGAATCTGAATTAATTGATGACTTCAAAAAAAAAATTTTTTTGGAGCTTTTTCCCTCTCATACATGCAAGCCTGATGAGCTTTTTGCTATATTCTACTTAAAGATCAGTGAAATTGTAGATAAGCATGTTCCGTTAAAAAAATTATCTCGTAGAGAAACTAAATTATCCCAAAAACCTTGGATAACCCCAGCAATACATAATTCAATTGATATAAAGAATAAATTGTATAAAAAATACATTAAAACTAAAAGTCTCTATTATTTTTCTAAATATAAAATTTATAGAAATAAATTAAAATATCTTATTAATCTTAGCAAGAAGAACTAGTATAATGCCTACTTTAATAAGTATACTAATGACACTAAATATATTTGGAAAGGTATCAAACAGATTATATCCATTAAAGATAAGGCAATAAACATACCCTCTAAAATCACACTGGAAAATAATACTGTCCTCTCTGATCCTATGGCCATTGCAAATTCTTTTAACAATTATTTTTCTAATATAGGCAAGCATTTATCTGACTCTATAAAACCTAATAACATTTCACCTCTTGATTACTTGAAATCTCCAACACCAAATAGTTTTTTTCTTTTTCCTTGCACTTCTACTGAAATTGAAGTAGAGATTGATCACCTCTCTAGTAATAAAGCAGTTGGGCCTTCTAGTATACCTATTTCAATTATTAAAATCTTGAAACCTCTTATATCTAAACCACTTGAACTAATTTTTAATTGTTCTTTTAACTCAGGAGTGGTACCGGATTGCTTCAAAATTGCACGTGTAATCCCAGTATTTAAAAAAGGTGTTAAAATCTTAATGAACAATTACCGTCCAATTTCTTTGCTTTCAATATTTAATAAATTACTCGAAAAATTAATGTATAAACGCTTATTTGCATATCTAGAAAAATACAACTATATTTCAAATTCTCAGTTTGGCTTTCGTCCTAAGCATTCAACAATTCATGCTATTTTAATGATAATCGATAAAATTCAACATGCTATCGAGCAGGCTAATTTTGTATGTGGAGTTTTTCTAGATTTTAGCAAAGCTTTCGACACTGTTAATCATCAAATTCTTATTCAAAAACTTAATTATTATGGTATAAGGGGATTACCCCTAATGTGGTTTAGTTCTTACCTGTCTAATAGAAAACAATTTGTCTCGATTGGTAATTCCACCTCTGAGCTCAGAGCTATAACCTGTGGTGTCCCACAGGCTCAGTACTTGGCCCTTTGTTATTCCTAATTTATATTAATGACTTTCCCAAATGTTCCACCCTATTTGACTTTCATTTATTTGCTGATGATTCAAATTTGTTTGCCATGGATAAAAGCTTAAGTAAACTTGAATGTTCTGTAAATAATGAGTTAATTAATATTCAGGTTTGGCTTAATACTAATAAACTCTCATTAAATATCGGCAAATCTAATTTCATTATCTTTCATCCATCACAGAAAAAAACATTTCCAATTAAGCTCCTGATAAATGATCGAATCTTACCCTATAAACCCTATATTAAATATCTAGGAGTCTTAATTGACGCCAACTTAAATTGGAAGCATCTGTGCATGAAATATCAAAAAGGTATCTAAAGGTAATGGAATACTTTCAAAGATCAGACATTATGTCAATACCGACATATTAGTAAAGATTTACTATTCAATAATATTTCCTCATCTTACATATGCTCTCTTGTCATGGGGCAAAACATATCTTACTACACTTAATAATCTTGTAATCATGCAAAAGAAAGCCTTACGTATCATCACATTTTCTAACTTTGATGCCCACACTGATCCTCTAATTAATAAACTTAAGATTATAAAACTTCTTGACCTGATTTATTTACAATCTGCCATATTCATGTTTGATTATCATCATAACAATCTTCCTCAATCATTCAGTAACTTTTTTACTTTAATTTCTGAAATTCACCATCATAACACCAGATTAGCATCTAAGGCTGCCTACTCTGTTCCACAAGTTCGAACAAATTATGGTCAATTTAGTTTACGATATAAAGGCGTCATCATTTGGAATGATATTAGTGAAAATCTTAGAAATCTCACCTCCAAAAAAGACAAAAACTTATTTCAAAATATTGATTTCTATTTTTATTTAAAAAAATCTTTTTTTCTACATTTAGCCTCTAAGACTCGTCTCTTACACCGATTATTCTGTATATTGTACTTGTAATGTCTGCATCATGTAGTGCTCTGTGTATGTGTGCTTGACCCAATTCAACAATTTTAACCTATACATTCCTGGGATGCCTGACTCGATTAGTTTATATTACTATTTCAGGTGTCCCAGTACTCTTACTATTTAATTTTTCTATATATTTACATGTAAATCATTACTATAAGAGTACGAATAAAGTTGTTGTTGTTGTTGTTGAGAATCTAACGAGGTATCTCTTGTTAACGTCAACCAAGATGGCGGCCATGTTGATTGATCTAACAAGAGAAGCTAACGAGGAATGTTTTGTTTACGTCAACCAAGATGGCGGCCATGTTGGTTGATATAACAAGAAAAGCTAACGAGGAATCTTTTGTTAACGTCAACCAAGATGGCGGCGATGTTGATTGATCTAACAAGAGAAGCTAACGAGCATTTTTTTGTTTACGTCAACCAAGATGGCGGCCATGTTGATTGATCTAACAAGAGAAGCTAACGAGGAATGTTTTGTTTACGTCAACCAAGATGGCGGCCATGTTGGTTAATATAACAAGAAAAGCTAACGAGGAATCTTTTGTTAACGTCAACCAAGATGGCGGCGATGTTGATTGATCTAACAAAAGAAGCTAACGAGCATTTTTTTGTTTACGTCAACCAAGATGGCGGCCATGTTGGTTGATCTAACAAGAGAAGCTAACGAGGAATATTTTGTTTTCGTCAACCAAGATGGCGACCATGTTGGTTTATCTAACAAGAGAAGCTAACGAGGAATGTTTTGTTTACGTCCACCAAGATCAGCAAGATAGCAGCCTTGTTGGTTGATCTAACAAGAGACTTTTGTTGAAGTCAATCAAGTATTAACATTAGTATTAAAATTAGTATTAACATTAGTATGGATTTTTAACATTATATTATTTAGGCTAAGCTATACATAAGTTATTTACATATCATGTAATGCGCAAGTGATCATATACACATGAAACTTGCGCAATATAAGTCCATAAATTATATTATTATATTATATTATTATATATTATGGCGATGACATCACAGGAAAGCGAAGAATAAAAACAACGTTCGTGAAGATCTTAGCTTTGTATTAATTTGAGATGCAAAATTGCGACCACAATACAAAATGTAACGAATTAAGGAGAATTATTTAAACAGTTGTTAATTAGTTATCAAGAGAATTATTAATATCTCAGATGAAAGGTTATAGTACTAACCGCCCCTCCACCTTGATACCGCGGTATATGGAGGTCAGCAGTGGTCTTGGGGAAGTTATTCAGTACTGATGCCCCTGGGTTTTCTGTACCAAACGTGTACACGATATCCTCCAGATTATTATCATCGAAAACGTCGCGGGTTTTGCTATACGAGACATCTGGGAGTTTATAGGTCCTTCCTGTTGGCTTGCCTAAAAAATAGAGGGTTAACCTTTATCTGCTGTTCAACTGGCTGTTGCTTAGCAACATAAAGGCATTGCAGTGAGATTATCAGTAATTAATACAATGGATCACTAGTTTCTGTAAAAATTAGTGCAGGTCAGCGTCGACGGCGAAGTTAAACACTGGTATTATACAAAAAAGTTAGGTTATGCGAAGAGAGCATAATTAAGAAAAGGAATCTCGTAGTGTTTGGCGTGCGATGATAATGTCGAATAAAATCTATTTTCGCGCCATTTTTTAGTTGTCGAGCGCGCCCACTTTTTAACTGCTTTCGGTTACTAAAAATAGATTTGATTCGACATTATCATCACACATGCGCGTGTATTTGAGATTCCGTCTCTTACTTATGCTCAATTGGTTATGCTAAGCACTGTGGGAAGCGTGCTGCAGTTGACGTTTTGAATGCTACTCGATTTTCGTTGGAGCGCGAGAGAAAGTGGGAGTTGGTGGGAAAAGGTTTAATCTTTAATCGTACATAATTGCCAAAGGGCTAGCTGATTCAGGCAATCTGTATCTGTATGTTTAATCGGTAAAGCTTGTTGCATTACAAAACCGATAGTGGCAGACAGTGCCTTTACATATTTACAAAATTACATTACAATGATGGGAAGTGCTCAGGTGCATTAAGGGTCTCAAAATGGCCGCCGGCAAATCGTGGTGTTTACAATACACACACATATATGTGTACACACTCACAATTAGCCGGTAACAGAACGAGTGGGGGACTGGAACCGAGTCAGTAAAACTAATTCAATTAATAACTAGTCAAAGTGAGCATTATTTTCCAAAAGCACAGATCAAACTTAGCTAGTCTGGAAAGTGAACTTTGGCTCAATATTGACGATGCTAGAAGGCATCAAATATGTCAATTTTCCCATACAAACTCTCTTATTATTTAACGTTGTCCCTCCATTGTAAAATTTTGGAGGGACAAAGAAATTTCAATTGCTTATAATTCAGACAAGGTTCACTTGAATTACATCAAACTTGGCACAAATGCTAATTTCAACATGCTCTATGATGTGATGAACTTCATTTTAGAATTAGAGTAATTCTGATAAACTAGGTCCCAGTCCCCTGCTCGTTTTGTTACCGGGCAATACAAAAAATAATCAATGATAAAGTCAATCAGAAAACGTTACAGGTATTTGCATTCTGGAAATGGTAAACTGAAGAGGAATTAATTCATCCTCCGGAAATGAAGGGAACGGCTGAACGGAAAGGAATGTAAACAGATGTTAATTTTCTATTCTTCTTTCTCGTAATTTCATTGGTTGACACTCATAAATTCAACAGAAGTCCATCGAAGTAATGCACTATAATAAAATATTTTTTGAAGTTTAAATTTATTTTTGATTTTGGAGAAATTCGTATGTGGAGAATGTTATCAAATTTGTGATTTAAAGATCGATCTTTTGTTTTCTCCCTTTCCCATAGGTATTGGCTAGATGATGACGTTTTTTTATGTTTTCACAGTAAAAAACGGTCAACCGCATACAGTCTCCTACAATTTTCGCTTGCAACATTGACTGTCGACATCTCAGATATCACTTAAGGCATATTCTAGCAAAATCATATGTTCGGATATGCTGATTGCACCGGGTCTATTGTATTTGGGGTAGTTCTTACGCGAGCATATTTAACTGCTATAGCAGGCAAGTTATTCCATACAAGGATGACGCGTACAAAAAAATACTTGTATTTACAGAAGCATACACATGATAAACTTGAATTCATGATTTGCTCTTGTTAGAGTAGTAATTAGTATAGGAAATCATATGGTTTCGAGTGCAATTCGGGATAAATTTGAACAAGTGAGTTTTCAAAGAGTGTCAAAATTGCACGAGCCCGCAGGGCGATTGCAATTTGAGCTCTTTGAAAAACACACGAGTGAAAATTAATCCCAAATTGCACAAGAAAACCGTATGATTACTTATTAATAATATACATGAAAAAAATTGTCAGGAAGTGACGTTGGCGAGTCATGTGACAAAGTAATTTATTCAGTCAACAAACCATAATAGTTCACACTTTCAAATTCATTCAAATTGTTTTCAGAAGTCGAAAGGAAATGTTTCATTGCTTTCCAAAGAAATTTGCATCGTATTTCCTTTTTTTGGCACTATGTTTCCTTTTTTCTGCACTGTGTTTCCTTGAAATTGCATTGCCCTCAACCAATCAGAATTGAGAATTTTTTTCATGTATATTATTATGGTTTAAATAGTACTAAGAACATAATTACCGCTGAGGAAACATATTTAGATCAAGGGCAGCTCTTAGTTAATAAAATCTGTCTGTTGCTATCATTCTTATTCTTATTAGAAGTAGTAGTAATCAGTAATTGAAATACATTGTTTGTGATCGTTTTCTATTCAGCAGTATATACAAGTGAATGTACATAAGTGTGTTTTATTTTCTTTGCCTAACAACAGTAAGTTTAATATTCGTACTTAATATTGTTATAAATTCCAGGAGGCCATCACCAGCAGCGTCCATTTTTCATAGTATACGACTGTGATGCAGCGTTTTTACAGACCGGGTTCCGCTAGCCAATCACAAGTGTTTACGTGATTTAATTATATACATTAAACAAATCTCAATTCTGATTGGCTAAGAGCAGTGCAGTTCAAGTTTAATTCAGTGCAATTACAAACAAGATTAAAATTGTATAATTGTTTTTAATGTATATGACTAATTAGCAATCATGCGTTTTCTTGTGCAATTTGGGATCACTTCTCACTCACCTAGAGCTAGGTCTTCACAGGTAAACAATTTGCAAGAAGAGCAGGTAAACGAGATAAAAACATTTTGAGCGCTCCTACTCGGGCTCGAACTCGTAACCGTTTGTGTGTAGTGCTTGGTAGTACAGACGTCATGACCACTACACTAAGCGCGTCTACCGCCGTTCGGAATTTGACAATTGTTTATCTGTATCCTTGACTGGCTTTAAGAATAATGATTATCATTGTTTTGAAGTGATTTGACAATTAATGATAATCATTGTTTTGACCTCGAGGTTGTGTTGGACAGATGGACGCTCCGGGTAATGCGCTCCTGAAATTGTTAGTGATAATTCTGAATTCAATGGAATATACATAATACATTATAATGAAAATTAAATCACATAAGTACACATCTCTCTTAATAAAGAGGCGGGTTTGAGTGGTTAAACCATGCATCCACCCAGTTACCCAATCACTCACCCACCCAACCACGCTCTCAGACACCCAGTCACCTAAACACTCAGTCACGCTGCCTCCTCCTTCTCACAATACGCACCTGTCTTCATGCTGTGAATATTGAAATCATCTGGCAGAAGAGAGTGGAACCGATAAACAGCTGCAAACTCCTCCGTCAAGGAGAAAGGGACCCCCCTAAGGTCCTTTGGGTAACCGATATTCGCGTGGATCACCTGGAATAGAAAAGTGTTATTGAACCTGAACAAGAGACCATCACCTAAGAGAACTGATCTCGTACCCTATGATAGTCTGCGCCAATCTATTTTTGGCTCAGTGGACGTCACGATGCTATTTTAAGATTCGGTTCCAGCTCCTCACGGATTTCCTTTGTTGAAATCAAGTTAATTCATGAAGCCTGGCGATGGATGCGAAACTAACTAAACTGGCTCTGAATTCTGTGTTGCTCCCTAAACTTACTACCCGGACGGATATGGGACGGATCTGACCTGATCTGACTTGCCGACTCGTGAAAATGAACTTTGAATTTAATATTATAAGCTACGGACTGTAACTTGAAAACCCGTTAAAAATATTGCCGTATGGATTTGACTGGGAAACTGTAGGTTGTATTAAGCCAGACCGGTAAGAACTTCGGATGTGACCTGGAAGCCGTGAAAAGAAACTGGAAGTGACCTGAATTTCGTGAAACTATCTGAAGGAAATGAAGCCGTATACGAGGGGCTGAATGGGGTTAACTGATAACTGAGAAATCGCCAAAAATATTACTGTTAACTGAGAATTTTACCTTTTTTTAGCTGTTAGCTGATATTTGTGAGATAGCTGTTACCTGATATTTCATTATTTTTTATTAAAATGACGTAACGTCACATGCTATTATTGGCTTTTCGGATGGTTTTCGACAGATTTGATCCAGTTGATAATAGTCAAATATTAAACATGACACATCAGAGTTATCTGATACTAGAAAAATCTATTGAATAGACAAAATGTAGTGTTTCATGTTGACTTAGCGGTTATTATTCATTTCATACCAGCAAATATGTATTCAAATCAGGTTAGGGTAGTCTTTTTATATAACTTAACTGATAACAGCAAAATTTAACTGATAACTGATAAATAGCTAAAAATTTAGCTGTTAACTGATATTGGTACCCCCCCATTCAGCCCCTCGTATACTGTTCGTTGAATTGTAGCAAGCGAGCATGGGATGTGGCTTCCAAAAATTAGAATAAATCTTCGCTTACATGAACCTTCAAGGGCATCCAACGAAGTTTCGGTTAAAAAGCTGTTCGGGAGAGTAAGTTAGCCTAAAACTTTCGGATTTGAAAAAATTGTCCCTTGAAAATTGTTTTCTGAAATACTGGCTAGAAAATTTGTTTTCAATCCCTAGAAAATTATAGAAGAAAAGGGAGACTAAAAGGTTTCCCCTAAAATATTCGTACGTAATTCGTCTGATCAATAGAGTAAGAGCTTTAAAATATTCGTACGTTTTCGTCTGATCAATAGAGTCAGAATCCAATAAAAGTAGATGAATACTAAGTCTTGTTGTAGGGTAATATATATTACATTAATTTATTGTGGAAACAGGTGGTAAGTTACTTATGATGCGGGATCTAATTGTAAGGCAATCAGATATGTATTTGGCTACTCTTCTTGCAATTTTGGTATCTGGCTTAAGAATAAGGGTTAAAATTTGGTCATCATTAGTTTTCTTTAGGGATATTTTCAATGTATTTTCCAATGAAGCATAGAATTCGTTTCTCGGCACTTGGTATATTTATAAAGTGCCGTTCATCCTCAACTTCGGCTTTACAAAGAGGACAAAGCCTCTCGTTGGGTGGTTTATATGGGCGCTCATATCTGTCCCTCTCAATTTGTAGCTCATGATTACTTATTCTCAACTTCGTTAGCGCAATTCGATGCTTCACGTTCTTAATATTTAACAAATAATTTTCAAGTTCATGTTTATATTTAAATGTTCGATAACATCTTAATTTGTTACCTTGGTTGTTTTTCGGTTATTATCATTGAATAGCTCACTATGCCAATTTTGGATTTGAACATCTATTAGGGCCCGTTTACAAGGAGATAGGCCTACCCTAGCACTACGGTCAAAATTAGCCCGGCTTTACAAGCCCCCCCCCCTGTTTGTGACGTATTATGATGTATGTGCCGCGGGGGTGGGTCAGGGTTTTGAGCTCGGTTAGGGCAGGTAGGGTCAGGGTTTTGACCTGATTTGGGCAGATCAGGGTCAGGATTTGAGTATAATTTGGGTGCAGTCAGGGTCGGGTTCAGGTTTTTTTAGGCAGTTAGGGTTCAGTTTTTTTAGCTACTATGTCAAAAAAAGACATTCTGTTGCCGCATTTTGATCGCCTGCCCACATGCAAGCACTGAGATTCCCATACATCGTGACGCCCCTAATTCGTACTTCAGTACTTTAATATCTATGTACTTCATATGCTGATTTGTTTACCCAATGACACGTCCCGACTTGAAATGTTCCGTATTTTGCATGCAATCCCGGTACGCGGTATACCGGCCGGGGTGTATATCCGACCGTGTTTTGAAAACAATTTAAAGAAGGGGCAATCAGGGTTTTTTTCCCAAAAAGGGGGCAATCAGGGTTTTGGAGCTCGGATTGGGTCAAACAGGGTCAGGGTTTGAGCCGTCTTGGCCTCACATACATACCCGTTTTTCATGTAAGTACCCCCCGGGTTACAAGCAAAATGATTCAGGTAGGGTTACCCTACTGCCAGGGCCAACTCAACACAAGCCAGTTGAAGTCTCTTTCAAATATATTATTCTTTTGAAAAACCGTTTCTTATGAAATGTCGTACTAATGAATGAAAACACGTGCTACTAATATTACTCTTCCACTTTACTTTCATTTTTATCTGGTTCAAACAGATCTGTGGAAGTGATTTTGATTTTACTGATTCTTTGGTAGCCTGTGAACCGCTAGGCTCGCGGCCGCCAAAATCATTCAAGAATAAAAAACAACATGGCGGACACGAGTAGAGTTCTGGTGGGTTTTGGTGGATTAACGTCGATTCTTCTTTCTGTGGTGCCCTTTATTGCAGCTGTCTAGTATCCTAGAATGTTGTTATGTTACCTACTAATTGCTAAAGAACTTCAGAAACTTGCAATGTGAAATTTGGCTCTAGAATAGAGTTGACCCGGGTAGGCGGGTTACTCTAGCAAACCGTTTACAAAGGCAAAACATAGCCCTAGTGCTAGGGTCACCCTAGCTCTCGGACAGGGTAACCCTAGCGCTAGGGTAACCCGGGCAGCCGAGTTGAGTTGAGATGGTGTTTTACTCTTTGGCACCACATTGTGGGCTTCCCTATCTGTCTCGATTCAGCTACAGCGTCTTGCGCTAATTCAGTGATATTTTGATTTTGTTTTTTAGCCAGTATTTTAGGCTTCTTAGGGTGGAGTCCATGCTTATTGGTAATTTACCTAATTCGGCCCGACAAGCATTATTAGTGGCGGTTGAAAAAGAAACTTCGCTGGACGTTTCTCGTGTAAAATTCAATCTGTGACGCTTCCCTTATATGTAAATACGGCTTGTCCCCTGTAGTTCATATTCATGTATATTAAAGCTAGATAACAGACATAGGGAACTGTCCGGATTAGGCTAATAATTCTAGAAACGTTCAATTTATAGCAAGCACGCATCGACTTTTGACCACAACTTCGCGAAATTATAAATCCAGTTACGCGTGGATTAAAACTTCTCTCGCTGTCGTCCAAAAATACACAAGTTACATGCTCCCTGTCGTTTGTGTTCACGTATATTATAGCTTCAGAACTAGCCGGATAATTTGGGGTGAGTTTGATGCTTATGTTTCTTTAAACGTTCGGCAGTTTGTAGCGACCGAATATGAATATATAGAATTCTCTCAAAAATTGAAACAAATTATTGATCAATGCCATGCACTTGTCTGAAGCACTGACTGACTGAGTTTGAAATTATCGTAATCACGGTTCCCTCGGTTTTCATTGTTCCGAGAGGTACATTTAATCTTTAAATGCTCTGATCACTGCTATTTATCGAACTTCATGCATAAGCATTAGGTAGGATTAGTAACTAATCATACCAAAAGTCTATGCAAAATATTCGCTTATGGATACGTCGATCATCAGGAGCAAGCAAGCAAGAATATCAACTTTTCAAAAGAATACCTACTTGAACCTTCTTTCACGTCTAACACATGTGGGATAACTAGTAATACATTGCGCACGCGTCGCACCACATTTTTATCAGGCCTATATAAATGCTAAACTACCCCAAAAGATTTCAGTAGAATAACTAACGAATAGATGAAGTGAACAATTAACGGATTCCCAAGAGTATTCATACAACCCAAAGCGATTTAATTTATTCACTTTGAACTTGTTGACTCGACCAAAAGCGTTCTTGTTTTACTCTCCTACTTCCTCGGAAACCGTAATATTACAAACTGATCATGATAGCATGGCATTTCGGTTGATTAGTGATTAAATCAGTCCCCCAAGCCTCGGGAGGTTTAGTAAACAAAACCTCCCTCGGCTTTCGGGTACATTTAAGCACTAATCAACCTCATGCCATGTTATTACTTATAATAAACAGACGATTACAATTCGTTAAAGAAATTAGAAATAGAACCTATATTAATATCGTAAATAATCGGACATGCTTTTGCAACAATTTGAATCTGTACAGTTACTGCCGTGAAAGTAGAAAATTGTGAATGCTTTGGTTATAGTAAACACTGAATGCATTCTTCTGCTCTCGCCGCGCGCCGATCTATTCGGACACGTGACACCAACCACCAATCGGATAGAGTGGTAAAAATAGTCAACTAATTTATGCAGGCTAAAAATAAATTGGCGCCGACTATCATGGGATAGACCCCAATATGAGAGATGGGTTCTCTTAGGTGATGTCTTGTCTTGTCAATTATATGACCTGAACTAGTTCACAAGAAGTCACGTCTATCATGGAGTGAAATAATGTTGTTAATTTGGATTGAATTAACGTCTCGGTTTTCATCTAGTTTACCTGCAAACCATACTGTGTTAACCTATTAAGTAGTTCCTTTTGTCCAGAGGCGGATCCATGGAAATCACTGTAAATAGCATTTCCCTAAATCAGTTAAAAAAAAAATTCTTGCAACTCTCCTAATTGACTCACTCAACCCTCCCCCAAACCTTCACAAAATCCTGGATATGCCCCTGTTGTCCTAGGCCATAAAAAGTTAATATTTCATTTGCCGCATTCATTCCCCTACCTTTGGATTGATGGTAATGTTGTGGCGTCCAAGCCACGCAAGAACTTTATGCGACAGGTTACCGAACCATTCCAGTGGAACTGATTCATCGACGAACTCGTTGTTCAAGATCGTTGGTGTCCATTCGACAACATGAATCTTGGCAATCAAGGCACTGGTGATAAGCCTGAAGATATCAAGAGAATCAGTTAAACTGTCAAGGTTTTTAAGTTGAAGTAAGCATTCAAATGAAATGTCTTGATGAGTACATTCTCTTTGTACTGTTCATTTCTAATTCGTGGATGCACGCATGTGC
The DNA here is from genome assembly GCA_030867875.1 of Actinernus sp. WN-2022. Lineage (NCBI taxonomy): Eukaryota > Metazoa > Cnidaria > Anthozoa > Actiniaria > Actinernidae > Actinernus > Actinernus sp. WN-2022. Next base: position 33,041,754 of record JAOWCC010001501.1, read on the forward strand.
AGTAACGAGTTATTGGGGTTAGGTGGATAGCGTGGCGTTTAACCTGTGGATCGAGCGTGGCTTTGACTTTTCCGAATGACGTTTGATTTTCAGAAGATATATTGACGGGTGTTTGTGGTAGATTATTGGCGCGTCGAAGGTTTCGAAAGGATTTTGTCATGCTGTAGATATGCCGCTGTCTAAGGTAATGACTTAATTTTTTTCTCTGTTGTCTCTGTGTCTATCTTGCTACACTAATTCAAACCACACGTTGCGCCATTGTTTGGCAAGCGAAAGTCGTGAATGGACGAGTAACATTTTCAACTTTTGGTGTGGAAACTCTGACTTGTATGACCAAATATTGTACTACACTTGGATAATATTTACCCAAGAGACTGCCAATAACTTTTATTCCACTCAATTCGGTGCAGAAATGAGTTTTTGCGTACAAAACACTCGCCAGTTTGAGTGAGAGAAAAAAAATGCCAGCTTTCTTGTCTTGTTCAACCAGCGATGTCTAGGCTAGGCAAAGTTTAACTTAGCTTAGGTTGCCTAAATAAGAAGCAAATTATTTACGACTAGGATGTCAAGCGATACCGGTAGCTACGTTTTAGGATCATAAACTGCGAAGTTGTATTTTATTTTAAGGCAAATGTCAAGGGCACCCAACGAGTACTTTTTGAAATTCGTTTGAAACCAGTTGTGTGCAGCTTATCTAGCCATTTTAAGGCGCCTATTATGTCTTTTGACGTATTCTAGAAAGCTATTAGCTGTTCGGATTTTCTAGGTGGAAATCGCGTCAACCGAAAATACTATAGCAAAATATTCCCGGCCTACGAATTTGTTAGTAGTCTAGAACATAACAATAATTTTCTAGCCCAAGTAACTTCATGTTGCAACGTTTTAATTTGTAGAGGTACGAATTTTTTACGGATTCTTTTTTCCTGTTCTGACTCTATTGATCAGACGAATTGGGACGTACGAATATTTTAGGGGAAACATTTTAGTCTCCCTTTTCTTCTGTAATTTTCTAGGGATTGAAAACAAATTTTCTAGCCAGTATTTCAGAAAACAATTTTCTAGGGACATTTTTTTCAAATCCGAAAGTTTTAGGCTAACTTACTCTCCCGAACAGCTTTTTAACCGAAAACTTCGTTGGGTGCCCTTGAAATGTTCTGAAGCCTTTGACTGTGACTAGCTAGAGAGTTTCAAAAAGACTTAGCGCTAGCAAGCTGGTATAAATAATATAGGAATTAAAGTCTGTTGTGAATGTTTTTGTGTCGAAAAACGTATGCTTAAGCCAAAATTGCGGGCTGGCAATTTAGTGTGGATATCCTAGAGGTTACAGATAGTTTTTATTTGGTGAAAATCCATGCAGTAGTTCTACTGCAACTACAGAGTTCAGTGAAGAAAATGTGCCATTTCAGTCGTTTATCGCCATTAATATAATCCCGCATAATCCCAATTTGACCTTTAATAGCATATTAATAGCGACGAGAAATAAGCATTTCCGGTTTCGACCAGTTGAATAAATGGCTTTCCTATATCATTCTGCCTTGCTGGGTTTGCAAAAAAATACCAGAAGTCCATAACCAGAAGTGTTCATCTCCCACTATAGGGTTTGGCCCATCAGTTTACAGAGTAGTCTATTTATAGAAAGCTTTTCCCGCCATCTCGCAGCCAATCATATTCTTCGAAATTTTATCAGCAGCACCTGATTGGCTAAGACAGCGATTTCCTTTGTTTGTAATATTGTACAGCTAATTATATAAGCGAAAAAAGTTTGGCGGCAGCTATTTCTCATTTATAACTTGCAAGAACAAGTGAGCACCACATGTCCAGGAAAGGCCATTCGTCCATGTAAACCAGAACATGTGGTTCATTTGTAACCTTTTATTTTCCCGTTTCATCTGTATAAGACTTCGTGTCAGTTACAGCAGCCTTTTGGTTCATAAACGCAGATTTTTGTAGTGATTATTTGACATATAAAATACAGCGAGTGATACATATCACGTACAAATTATGCTATTATTTGATTATAATATGACCAAATAAATTTACTGAAAAAGACAATCAGATGTTCTCTCAAGAGTCAAGTGCACCGAGTTTGTTTACTTTTTTGAGTTTCAGCTCAAGTGAAAATTTGAAAATCCTGTAAGTATAAATTTGCGGTTGGCAGATAAAAGAACAGCCCGGCAAATCTCCAAGCAAGGCTTAATAATCGACTGGAGCTGAGAGAAAATAGCTATAATCCGTGAAAAAATCAATTTCTGGTACACTGGACACTAGCAAAAAGCGAAGTTTGATTTCAGGCAGTTCATCAAACACAATCAAACAATGAAACAGTTGTCACTTTGCTGTTTTATTAGAAAAACACTGTTATACATGTCCAAGAATAAACTTTACAATCGAAAACTGAACCGCAACTATCGTAGGTGGAAATTAAATTCCAGTTCTTAAAATTAGTACAAGCAAGTTTTTTTTTTCTTCAGGCAACTTGAACAAGATTGAATCAACTGCCTCACGCGGCAATGGGTCACATGTGACCGAGTTTCCAAGGATTTCAATGGATTAAAAACATAACAATTAAATAAAAAATTAAGAGTAAACTTGGCTTACTTTGATGTAATTTTGTCCTTGTATAATGTCAGTTGCTCCTGGCCAGTTGTTTCAGCGAGATGAATGTAAAATTTCGGTTCCGTTTTCATTCATTGTCATTGATTCAAACTTTTATACTTGTCGCTAGTCAACTGGTCACTTGAAGACTTCGTCTTTAGAGCCCGACCCAGTTTACAAAATAAAATGTAGTGAAGGTGTTCTTATTAACCAGAATTTCCATGAACTTTATGAAAATCAACCCGAATTGATAGTTGATTTGCTCCAAAACAAGACTCGGTTCGCCAAATTGGGCTCAAATTGCAAACATGTACCCCGTACCGCCGCACAGACAGACAGACAGACAGACAGACAGACTTTATTCATTAGCTCTTTGCACTACATTGGTACATCAGATGATTGCTAACAAATTTAAAATTGGTTAATGACGGATAGATTGTTCTGTAATCTTAAAAATATAATATATATAGTTATTATTAAATTAGCTTACATTATTTGTGCTGAAATTATGGTGGATCGCATGTCCATACAATCATAAACATATTTTGCTGCTACTGTTGTGACTTGTCTCGGGGGATCAATGATTACCGAAAATAGTTCTTTTTCTGACATTTTTCTGCTATCTAATTTCGTTAGGGTTTTTAAGGAGGATAAGAAATCATGCCTGATTGTCTGGTAGGTTTTGCATCTCAGCAGAAAGTGAATTTCGTCTTCCATTTCTTGTTTGCATGTTGGGCAAATTCGTTCTTCTGGTTTTAAATAAGGTTTAAGGTGTCTTCCTTTTTCAATTTGAAGGCAATGATTGCTTATTCTTAATTTTGTGAACGTAGTTCTATGTTTCATGTTTCTGACGAGATCCAAATAGTTTTCAAATTCATACTTCGTTTTGAATGTTCGATAAACTCGTAGTTTGTTACTCTGGTTTGGATTCTGTCGTTGGTCATTAAATACATCACTTAACCAAATTTGTAGTTCGGTGTCTTTTAGTCGTTGCTTTATATTCTTCAGAAATTCCCTAAAATCTGGAGTATTGTTTTGGAGTGTCCATATATCCCCATAGCCTAGGCTTTGTATGGTTTGCTTAATTTTGTAACTCCAAAAAACTTGGTTGTTTGATTGCATACTGTCGAGATACATAATTTTTGTAAGCATTGGCTCTTTCCTGGTTAACAATTTTGTCCAATAGTTAATACTTCTGAATGTTGATTCATATCTTAAAGGATATCTACCAAGTTCTGCTCTGCATCCATTATTGACTGATGTTCTGCTGGTTCCTAATAGTGACTTGCAAATTTTTGTGCACTATTTCTATCGGATCATTTTCGTTAGATCTTTTGTTATCGGTCCCCCAGATTTCGCTTCCATAAAGCAAGATTGGTTTTATCAAAGTGTCGAAGAGTTTGATTGTCAGTTTAATATCAGATCTAAAGTGCGATCCCATTTCTTTTTTTAGTTTAAACATTGCCTTCAGCGCTGATTTTTTAAGTTCTTGTTTTGCCACATTAAAGTTGCCGAATGCGCTGAAAGTGAGTCCGAGATATTTGTACATTCGCACATTTTCTAACTGGTTATTTTTATAATAAAAAGAATAATTGTTCATTCGTTTTCCGTTATTATTAAAAACAAATAATCTCATCTCATTTACATCTCATTTACGTCGTGTACATTAGTGTCATATACGAAGACTGCAAGGCTGTCTCTGTATGTTACCTTTTACTGCTACATAAGTATTCAGCGAAACTAATCTCATCACACACTACACACACTCTGCCAATAACGTCCACAATAACAGAACACAAAATAGCTCACTGACCATCCGCGAGTTGCCCTTAGGGGCCCTATGTTGTAATTTGTTGTAACTTTTGAGTTTCAGTGGATGAAAACCAAAAGTGTGACCATTCAAATGAAATGTCCATTCGAGTACATTCTTGATATTATTACCTGGCCGTGTCGAAGAGCTTTTGATCTGACCAATAAGGGTGCTTGGGTTTTAGCATGTCACATATAAAGTTGTGCTCTCGAGTGAAGATGTTATGCATCAGGCTGAGCCCAACCCACCAGTTATTGGAGAAACCTGCAGAACCAAGAACACAAAACCTTCAAACCCAAACTTCTTAATTAAAACACTGAGAATAAGACAGGAAAACTTGAAGATAGTTTTTTACACGGATTGTTTCTTAATAGGCAGGGAGCCGTAGCCGAGGAGTTTAAATCAGTTATGTAGTAGGGTGCCCTGTGGATATAGCGCTTAGTTGAAAAATATCTGAAGTGTCAAATGTAAAACCCTTTCTTCCTCACCTGTAACCTCTATCTTCGTTTTTTCGTCAGTTGGTATAAAGCCCTCATCGTCAACGTTAAGTTTCCCATCATGCATCGCGCGCACCTTTTCGTTGGTCTTCTTGTCGCTACCGTATATTTGTGACGCATCCCACCAGTGGGTCACGTGGTTTTGAAAGGCTTTGGGCCTACTAGGGTCCTCCCAGCATGCATCGGTCCGAGTTCGACTAACCTTCATGGTACCTGCAGTATTAAGGCCGATAAGGATGTCAACATACCTAGAACACTAAGGCTGTTGAAGAGCCCTTATTAAGGACGGAATCTACATGTACCTACATATATAAGGATTTAAATATATTTAGATCATTAAGGTCCATATGTGGATGTATATGTACCTAGATCATTAGGGACCATCAAATTGGGTATTTATGGTACCCAGAATATTAAGGCCATAAGAGGATCAACTTAATACTTTCTTAGAACATTATGGCCATCTTTCAACCAGCGGCTTTGTATTAACATTTTGTTGCATTATTCAACTTAAACATCGTTTCATGCCAATATATAATTATAAGATCTCTAATTCAACGAAAACAGTGTTTATTTCATAACTTCGGGGCTCACACTTTCGTGATCTAGTTCTTACAATTCGCTCTCATCTCCCTCTCTCACGCGCATGACTGTAATGCAATAGAGTGTCACACAAGGACACTACAATAATGCGTAATTACCTTTCATTTTGTTGTACATGGGATCATCTCTGTCTAACTGTATTTCTATCTCATCTCCAGTTACTGGATGACCGTGATCGAACCAGTCGTGCACCATGAACTGAACCCAGGCGACCGCGAAGAGATTCATCCATGGGGCCTTAACAAAACTCTTGCGCTTTAACAATCTGAAATAGTAATATCATAGTAAGGTGAGGGTAGCCACTTCCTGAGCGGTTCTCGACCATGATCAATAAGAGTATAGACAATGATGCTGATACGATCGAGGCGCGCGCGTAACCTATTTGAACTGCCTTAGAAGCCCTGCCAACTTGGGCTGAAGGCGTCTCGTGTCAGCGAGCAAACAACTCTATTGGGAGAGGCTTATTCCTCCGTATGTGCCTCCACTGAGGGCTCGATCCACTGAGCTCGTCTGTTAGAATAATAAACTTGCCTATCAGTCACAGTTACTGTGTTATTGAGAATTGTCGCCACTTACTTTCTGCTAATAGTTCTCGGGTTAGGTTCCAGTAATCTGATGTTCTCGTCCTTAACAATGTGCTTGTGGTCGAAGTTTCTTCCCAGTCGGTACAAGCGGCTTCCCATCACCGTGTTGTTCGCGTCGTTACAGGTACCGTCGATCTGACGAGCGGCCATCATTTCTTTGGTACAAAAATCTGAGAGAAAGTTCTTAAGGGGTCAGCGCGATAATTTATAGTTATAAACCTCTAATGAAATATATATAGCTTATTATCACACTGTTGTACTTAAAAATTAGACCCGCAGCCCGAATGGGCTACGAGTCAATAGCTATTTAACAGGGCTTCGAACAGCCTTCATGTTCGACGACTCCCACTTCGAGTTCTATTAGTACTGCTACAACTCCGACGGAAAGCTGCTCAGCTAGTAGGGTTAAACTTTTGCCAGGTACAAGAAAAGAGACGGAAGATTCAGAGAGTAGCAGCGAGTCCGCATCCGACTCCGATTCTAATGTCTTGGGTGATTCGCAGTTTCCAACCTGGGCCGTGGTCAATCCAGGAGTTCTAAATCGTGAACTTGAGCGAAGTTCAGCCTGTCGATTTTGCGGAACTGAAGGAATCATCGCAGCTAACATAGCAGGTTTAGGATCAACATCAACGTTCGGAGCACGAGGTTGCCTGCCACTCGCTTTTCCCTTCGCTCTTGTTTGCGGCGTTGCCTTTCGACGCGATTTAGTTTTCGATATCCGGCCCTCTCCCTTCTTGGTACAACCCGTTGATTTACCTTTCTTTTTCCTCTTTTGCGCATTATCTCTAGTTTTGGCCATAACACAACACTCATCTACATGTTCTACATGTTATTTAGTCGGTAATAAACCGTATGGTTATCACACCAACTGTACAATATATAAAAATAATAAAATAAGTGATAAATAATAAATAAATGATAAAAACAACTGAGAAAACAAGTCGAGTGAACGCAATAAAAGCACGAAACAGCACCAACTAAACAGTACCAAATAGCACGTATTAAACAAGGATTCTGCACTATTCAGCCAGTTAGCCGTTCCACGCCTTCACCGCTTGTACTCTATAATAAATCTTTTGAATATTTGTGACACGACACTAGTATGTATGTTTCTTATGCAATTTGAGCCACGTATTAATTTCCCGCGAATTTCTGGACTTGATTCATAAGCTCCTGGGATCCTTACATATAATTGACTGGTTGGTTTAAGTGTTGACGTTTGCTTTGATGAGGTGTGATGTGTTTCCTAACCTTCAGAAGCCAAAAACGCCGATATATTTGTATGCGTATTTACTGTCTTTGGATGAATTTATAGGGTATGAAGACTTGTCAGATCTTGATGAAACTTGGCCTAGTGTTAGAGGAGCTACATATGAACCAAATGTGTGAGCGTTTAGCGATATTTTAATTATTTTTCTTATAAGACTACTTGCCGTGATGAAACACAGAAACTATTTCGATTGAAACTTTGAAGATGAATTGCATTTGAACAAAGTAAAATATAAAAAAACGCTCACACCCTTTGACAGGGCGTCATGTGCTGATTGATATTATGCAGCCGAATCGTTCGTAGGCGCGAACGCGGAGGGACATAAATTCACTTCTGTGAGAGTCGTCTTTTTTGCGTTTGTTGCCTTAGCATTTACTGAAAATGTAATATTTGTGCACAAAAATACCTTTCATCGCATTCTACATTATATAACCTTTCCAGTGATATATAGGTTTCTATACTTTCCTTTAAAATGATGCGCGTGCGATTTTATTTGCGAGAGACACCCGCGAAGGTCTATGAGGGCGAGAGGTCTAATTGTTTTAGTATAAACTAACTAGTCGGACAGTAGAAAGGAATAGAAAGAAACAAATTGAAGTTGAAAAATGTTGTTATTTCGTGAAAATGCGTGCGGTTTTTCTCTACCAATAGACCGATAGTAGGGTTTTTCTCTACAAATAGATCTATAGTAGGGTAGCCAATCAGAATGCAGGATTTGTAATAGTCCACTGGTTGGTTTATACTAATATGCTATTATTGCATTTTCATGTTACATTTTCAACGATACTAGAGTTACATGACATACAAGCTAGGAAACGCTTATCAGTAAAGTGCATTTCATTATCCTGCAAAATGTCCCTTCAATGCTTCCTAAAGATTTATGGAAAGAGATATTGAACCATTGTGAAAAATAAGCCATCAATCGACCTTCTGAGTGGGTTATGTGATATATTCACCTCGTGCATCGTCCCGGCGCGGTGAATATGTCACATACCCCCCGAGCGGAAGGCTAATAACCCTTACTTACACGTCCTGTAAAGTGACATGTATTTTTTGCCTCCACAAATCTTTCTCTTGTCTCCTTTGCATTTGTTTCTGCAGTCACAAACCGCGCCTTCTGCATTGCTGGGATAGTCTTTACCACAGAAACACCTGTTGCAGAAACGATATAGTGTTTTTCGATTGAGTGTCGTATAACTAAAACTAAAGTAATTACAGAGCCAATCACTGGAGCAAGTAAAAACACAATGAGCCAATCACGAGCAAGTAAAAACACAATGAGCCAATCACGAGCAAGTAAAAACACAATGAGCCAATCACGAGCAAGTAAAAACACAATGAGGAAATGTAAACGCGATAGCTAAAACGAAAATTGGTTTCACAACAGACCGAAACATTGTTTGATTTTAGTTTAGAACTTGATTGGCTGTGATGACTACAAAACATTTCTCACAGCCAATAGAAAAGCCAAGAGAACGCGAAACCAAAGCTATCACTTATTACTTTCAACACTCAATCGGAAACCGCTCTATAATAAGAGTTTATAGTCCGTATAGTATAGTTGGCATTAATAGTAGCCTAGATTTTGAAATGTCCTAGTTTTGATATCAGTTTAATATTCGATTTGTTTTATATTTGTAGTCGTTATTTTAATTAAACATATGCTTCCACAGTGGATGGAATATTTCTTGTGTTTTTCAGTATACGAGGAGAGGGAAGGGTGAGATTGTTAGAGGTGCAAAGGAGATATCCTGTGGGGAAGATAACAGTATAATCTCGAGAGTTGATGACTATTTCTCGGGAAAGTCTCTTGCGCGCGCTGTTTCGCCTTCAGTCTGAATTCAGGTGCGAAATTCCGCCGGTTTGCAGCATAACTTAAGGCCTCTTAAAATTCCTTATAGCTGTATAGCATTGTTGTCGAAGCCATGCCGATATTTTACAAGCAAAGTTTCTTAATAAAGCGATCGCGCTAAGAGGCGTATCACAAAGTTCTTGGCTTCGCTGTGGCATGCGCAGTAATGCCGAGTACAGAATACTCGTATCCGACGCGACTGCGCATGTTCTAGAATCGGGTTTTACCAGATCTCTCCTTCCCTCCCTCGTATTTTTAGAGAGGTCTGGGAACGAGATTAGTTATCATCATCATCATCATTATTAATATTATTATAACTCGTCTCTCATCGTGGTCATACCTTTCCCCTTTATACAAGGCTGCGTATGGCGAGCCCCCGTCTTTGCACCGTGTAACACACATTTCAGGTGTCATGTATTTCGAGTACATTTGTGTCTCCACGAAACCCGCAAGTTCCAACTTTGACGCTTTGTAACATCCAACAAGACCAGTGCCTGATCAGGAGAAGAACAATACTTTATATAGTAGTCAAATTCAAATGCAAAAACCGAATAGTTATGCATAAAGGCATCGAAGAGATAAAAAAAGGCTGAACATGTAAAGAGTTGATATCAAAAATCCAAGGGAGCATAAAAAATGGCATTTAAACAATGGCAGATTTTTGTTTGTTTCTTTTTTCGCATGTTTGCCGAGTTTCATTTTTCTGTCTTGCATGCACATTATTCATATCCCAGTGCCCGCGCAGTAAGAGATCTGGTAACAATGGTATCAGAGCGAGGCCAGCTGTCCCAAAGATCGCAACTGATGAGAGCCTGTCAGAAGTTTCTTGGTTTCTGTCGTACCGCACTGTTGTGTTCTTTTGTATCAATAGGAAATAACGTTATTTTCCACGCCTACACTGTTAGCCAATCAGGAAAGTTGGATCCTCGTCGTGTTATTCAACGATGTTCTACTGTTTGACCAAGGCGTTTCATCCAACAATCATGTTTGGATTTTGCATAGGGTCGAATAGACCCTATGCAAAAAGTTGCGGTCTAATTAGCATAAATTCTGAATTTAAACAAATGCAGAAAAATTGATAATCTCCTGAAAGAGCAGTAAAAAGTTGTTGAGAGTATGTAGTTTAATAGTTTTAAAACAATTCGTTCCAAAGTTAGCATTTAAACCTTTTAGGAAAACATGAAAACGAGGCTGGTAAGGCCATGGCTGACTTATTTCATACAAATCTCTCTTAATTCAAACCCTAATTACTCTGTTGCAATGAAAGCTATGACACTCAAATTTCACAGGATTACTTATTTTCGCATGCTGTTTTATCTGAACAAGGTTGATTTCCTCATGCGATCATTGTTGTCCAATGAAATCAAAACAGTATTATTGCATACGTTTTTATTAACCGGAAGCAGTTGAAGCAAAGTGAGCGCGCGCGCGACAACTAAAAAAATGCGCGAAAATATTGGCCGTCAAAAGCCAGCAAAACATCTTCCGGTTACTAAAATATATTTTATTCGACATTATCATCGCACAGGCACGCGTATTGGAGATCCACTCTCTTGGTTATGTGTAGAAACTAGAAATATAGTTACTCGGCAAACATGCGAAAAAAAGAAACAAACAAAAATCTGCCATTGTTTAACCCGTTACGACCTGATACTGGCAAAAATTATTGAATCAAATCTGGACACGCTAGAAATACGATGTTGTGATTTTACTTCAAGGGATGCATTACTTAAAAGCCAGAGCTATAAACAGCGCTCGGTTGACTCCCCACTTTGGAGAAAAAGTTATTTGTTTTGGAGATCTTGCCTTGTTTCTTTGATTTTCACGAATTTTGAGGAGCTGAAAATTGGCTCAAAAAACCCTTCCCGTTCGCAATTGAAATCAAAAGCAAACACAAAGTCAGCACTCAGTTGTTACAGTACCTTCTATAATCTCTCCAACCACCAGTTATTTTGGCACAAAACACACGAAGCGATTGTGAAGCACGCAATTCTTAACGCTGCATTTCTCTCCACCGTGTTTTCCTGCACCCACCTCCAATTGCATGCTGGGTAATGGACAAAATCGACAAGGGGTTCCCCCCTCTGGGACTCCTGTAGAATTTTTTTATAAGTCTTTTACCCCTACAACCAAGAGCGGTGATTTGGACTGAAGCCATTGCTTTAAAGTGACAAAAACACATCCTAATAGGTTGAGCAGGGGGAAAAGACAACCAACTGCAGAATTTCAAGGGTTTCAGTGAATAATTATTTCATGTGTCCCAAAGCAGAAACACAACAGAAAATCCCTGTGAAACCCCTCACAAGGCCTACTAAAAGCAAACCAAGTACTTTCCAGCCGTCATCAGACTTAATGATGTCCTCTAGCTCTCTTACAGTGGCTTATTTGTCCAAAATTAGAGCATATTTTTAATAGTTGGAAATCCTACAGAAGAAAGCATACTTACCGCCGACGGGACCGTAGAGTTCTGCCGAATGGCATCATGGGGAAAGTTTGAGCCCTTGGTTTAAAAGGTCAGCAGTATTTAACTACCCCGGGCTAGCCAAACTGGAACTGAGGGGGGAGGGTTGAGTTAGCACTCTGCATTTCACCAATTGAGTCAAATGGCGTCTAGGCTCCAAAGGGTTAAATAACAGTTTACATTCCCCGTCAGGAGGATAATTTGTATTCAGAATGAAAATACTGAATTCGTATTGCGTTCTTTTTGTCCAATGGGAATGGAGCAAGATCTTGACAACTACTGGGGAAGAGGTCAAAACAATGGAACTTTTACAGGAAGGGGGGTTGTACCCGGAACCCAACACCTATTTTGGCAAAATCTACATTTTTGACCACAAATATCTTCTTGAATAAAATAAAATTGAAGAAGTAAAGGCTATATTTCTAGTTTCTACAGGCAGAGAAGAACGTGTGTCTGCATCAGTTAAAATCAGGTATCCCTATTTTACAACGCGAGAAAATCACCATCGAAAAAAGGGGCAGGTTTACATTCCCCGTCAGGAGGATAATTTGTATTCAGAATGAAAATACTGAATTCGTATTGCGTTCTTTTTGTCCAATGGGAATGGAGCAAGATCTTGACAACTACTGGGGAAGAGGTCAAAACAATGGAACTTTTACAGGAAGGGGGGTTGTACCCAGAACCCAACACCTATTTTGGCAAAATCTACATTTTTGACCACAAATATCTTCTTGAATAAAATAAAATTGAAGAAGTAAAGGCTATATTTCTAGTTTCTACAGGCAGAGAAGAACGTGTGTCTGCATCAGTTAAAATCAGGTATCCCTATTTTACAACGCGAGAAAATCACCATCGAAAAAAGGGGCAGGGAGTATTACCCGCCACCCACCACCTCCCCTGACAAAATTGGTTCCCATTCGGAAATCCATTGTTCTGACCTCTTCCCTAGCCAATGAGAATTGGAGCCCATGTGGCTGTTTTCCACATGTAGTCGAGAAAGGTATGGCCGGGTACGAGAATGGTACCTACCTAATACCGGGTCATCACATTTTTGTTTTCGCGTGGGCAGGGGGCTTGGATACGAGTCAAACAGGTTCGTCTTCATCATTCTCTCTTTCTCGAAGAACGTGAAGGTCATGATGAGAACTACGGGCATCTTCCACCACACAATACCACTACTCAGGTAGCCATACACCATGGCACTGAGCCGAGCGAGACCTGGATCCATGCTGAATGCTGTAACAAGATGTTTTATGATATAAGTGAGAAGTAGGCATTACATTTATATACATAGAAAAATCAAAAACAAATAAATTAAAGGGGCTATGTTATGGTACTGCGCATGTATCAGTAATCGCTCGGTTGGTGGCTGTTTATTGGATACACACTGAGAGTTAAGCTTCCCTCCCCCAATGCTTGACTGAAAGGATTTTCAATATTTTCCCTGGGGACTGTTTGCTTACACTGTTTGTTAGTCATTTTTGCATATTTGCTTTGGTTTTAAGCATCCCACATGGTGGAATGTTCGTTAGTTCATATAGCTGTTTCCGGCCCGGAATGTGAACGTGAAGTCTATTACCGTGACAGCCCGCCCTTTAATATGAGGCAAAACTTCAATAACGTACATGTGAGTAGGCTTACCGATTATCTCTTTCAAATGCAACTCTAATCACACTTGCAAGCTATTCTATTCGAAGTCGGCGCCACAGTCTCTGTGACCGTTAATTCTCAAAATGATACTATTTTAGTAACGGAAAATTCATATAAGATACTGTTGACATTATTACGTAACACACGAAAAGTATGAACTAAAAAACCATTACAACAATAACGGTACTTACAGGAAATTCTAGTACACGAAAATACGTAACCGGTTATAAACACAGATAATAATGACTAAGTTACATGGCATTTACAAACATACTTGATAAAAAGAAAATATGGCTATTAAAATGAGGTTCAGCAAGCAAAGACCACGCCTACATAATAGTTAAGGCTTTAATAGGGCCGCTTTCACAGCTCTGGCCATTTCGTATTTACATTAGAGGAGGTTGGCCAGGCCATCCCTTCGTTTTTGCTCGGCATATCACTGACATGTTAAGCTGCTTGCCACACGCAAGTGTGACGTAGCTGAAAATCAATCTCCTCTCTTAGCTCGTTTCTAGAATAGCGGCATATCCGGATCAGCAGAGGTTCATTCTGCGTGCTACGCTGTGCTGACGAGCCCCATAAGGACGAAACAGCTGTCCATAGCGCACTCTACATTGTTTGAGCACTTCTCATGTCAGGTTTACGACTAACTGTAGTGCTATGCGAAAGAGTTTGATCGGCTTTTATAAGACTTTCACAGCTCTGGCCACTTCGTATTTATAGCTGACCTTGGAACTGAAACATTCTGACATGGTCATATGAAACCTTACCCTATGGCCAAAACGGCTTTACTAAAGTGATTTAAGTTCACTTGTTTTTGCGTTCGTTCTCGTATTTCAGTTTATTTTTTTGCCATATAGTAGTACAAAAAAAGGTACATATTAATTATATAGTGTATTATTCTGCCTCGGTCATTGTCATTAATGAGGTATGAATGAGCAGCTCCGGTACGATGTGAAGTGGTGTGTGGGTGGGTGTTCAATATTTACCCCCGGCTCAGAACAGGATTGGCGAGTGGTCGCCGCGCTTAGCCAGTTATTGCTCAATAATATGAAGTGCGAAAGCGTCCTTTTCCTTTCATATATCTCAGTAACCAAAGGGATTAACCATTTAACCCAACAAACCGGCACTTTCACCGGAGGTATGCCATTAATGACATTCCCTTAGCAGAATATACAATACAATATGGTACAATATGGTTGAAAGTTTAGTTTTATCTATACTTGATTACAATGATGTTGTTTCCCAGTCTATCCAATAATATCTTGTTAAGCGCTTGCAACGGGTCCACCTTGCTGCCGCTGATTTTGTCACTAATCATTATGCTCAACATGCTGATATTCTAGACCTAGGCTGGTTACCAGTTATTGAACGAAGGAACGATAGCATATAAAGCACTATATTTTAAAACTGGCCTTCTTATCTCCCATTAGGAGATCTGCCAGGACCATACAGCTAAAAGCCTCTATGGAATCTGGGACATTCCAAGACGTCTGTTATAGAACCTTTAACAAATAGAAGTGGCCAGACATTTCCAGAATTCTGCCGGTTATGTAAATCACATTTTAGACAATCTGCCCGCTGCAGACTTGTAAAATGTAAAACGTTTTATTTTTGTTTTATAGCTATATTCTCTGATAGAGCCGGCTAGACTACTGCACCGGTGTAGATTCATATTAGATAGTTTATACTTAGGATTTATACATAATTATAGTACAAATGTAGTTAATTAGGATATTTTATTACTTATTTATATACATTGTTAATTAGGTATTTATGGCATGCAGAAGAGCCACCCGGTGGATCCGTAATAAACCATTATTATTACTATTATATGTTGTGTTCGTCGTGTTTAGTACCAAAGCTATAATGTTTACGCTGCAACTTTACTTAATCCAGTTCTGGACTTGAAAATAAAAAATGAAACTGTCCCAACATGCTTTGCGGCCAAAACTTAAAGGGCGATGGATTTTTACGGGGAACGCAACGTCGTAGCGACATGGGGTTTTCAATAAAATGAAAACTGCAGAGTGTCTTCTTAATTTGGTTGACATTAAAGTTCAGGGGGAGAAATGAGAGCGAAAACAAAACGGCTTAACCCGCCTGAACTTTATTTGCGCGAATATCACACCAAACATTCCATCTAGTTGGACGAAATTACATAATTAAGATAGGCTGGATTGTATGCCTTTATCTATTCGCTACATACAAAACATTAATTAATGATTTAATGATTGTATTATTTCTATGATGATCGTTAGGAATTATTTCGATATCAATGTATTTTCTCATGCGGTCACAAGAAATAACAGAAACAACAAACAAGTGAACTGGACCAACGAAAAGTAAATAGCCTATAGATGGTTTGCACTCAATCCCCAGAGATTCAAACAACAAAGGGCATGGCGGCCATGTTGGTGTACAGAAAAAAAGAAGCTAACGAAGAATCTATTGTTAACTGTACACCAACATGGCGGCTATGACGTCACGTGCAAAGGGTCTATTGCTCTCTAACACCTCTATTTCTGAAGCACTGTGCAGTAGAAAGACATTGAACGTCGGCCCCTTTGCTCTATAAAATTTACTTCTGTCGGCAAACCTTTGTTTGTTCTTCTTGGATCTAAATTGTTGCGCTTTGTTCTAAAGGATAATAATTTTAATAATGGCTACAAACTGATGTGCATTAGGGACGGACCATTTGAAAATTGATGGGGGGGGGGGGGGGGTTGGTACCGCAAATCCCCCCAAAAAAATCGAGCAGGCCGAATTCCCACAGAAAAAAGAGTGAACGAGCCAAAATCACCCCGAAAAAAAAACGAGCAAGGGTGAAACTTTGTTCATTAGCTGAAACAGGTTCAGCCAATGTTTAGTCTCCAGAACACAGGAAACCAGTGTTTTAGAGAGCAGTAAAATCTCAAAAATTTTGCCTCGGCCCTTTGGCCCTCGCAATATTTTAAGACATTCTGCTTTTTTCTTCCATACGCAGGACGGTATATTATCTAACCTCATAATCAAAGGCACATTCCCATAGGACAAATAATGCATTTGTGTACAAGAGATTAGTTATATATGCCAATTCACTCTTCTTAATATTTATGCGCATATTTAATTCACCGACTCGAAAACGAGGCTATCCCCGCATCGAGGATGCAACGTGCATTCTAGTTCGAAAGGACAATTTTGTCTCCAACGCATACTGAGAAGAATGAATGAGGAACACAGCAATGCTGAGAGGAACACAGCAATGCTGAGAGGAACACAGCAATGCTGAGTGGAACACAGCAATGCTCCATCCGCGACGCCATTTTGCTTTTCAGCGAAGCAACGATGCGGGGTAGTCTCGTTTTCGAGTAGCTAATTATATGCGCATAAATATTAAAAAGAGTCAATGTTGAGCACTTTTTCATTTTATATTTTTTTATTTGAGACTACGGAACAATGCAATATGATGCACTGCAATACAATATGATGCACGAATTAACAGAATAATTTTAAGTATCCATCTGGGAAGGAGTGTGAGGTAGAGATTTCAAGAAGAATACATGTATATCAGGCATGTTTTCACAAAAGGAGCCAACAGGTACACATTAATTTACTTGTGTAACTTAAATTTCAAAGTAGCGCCATTTCTCGAGTTTTTAATGAATTTCTATGCACTACACGGCAGTACAACATTCTCTTCCTGTAGATTAAGTTTAGTCAAGAGAGTATAACTAAGAGAGCCGATCTGGCCATATCCCGTGACCAACGTGAATGTTTCAAAATCTATTTTTAGATTCCGCAGTTAAAAATAGAAAATTCGGTCCCAGGAACTGCGCGGTTCGGTATATAAAAGTGGCGCGTAACCGAGTCGAAGGCCGTCGGGTGGACCGAGGAAAAGCTAAATTAGCATCCTTATAAAGAAGAACCTAATCTGCTGGAGATGAGACAGAAAGGGAAAAGCATTCGCCTGATATTTTAAAGGAATCACCAGGGTAAACGGTGTTAACAAACCAGGTGAAACTTTCGCGAAGAGACTGTGGACTTTGGTCTTGTGGAAGCTGACAGAAAAATTATCGGCCATCGGGATTCGGGTGTTGCACTCCTCCCGGGACTCCTGCAAAGGCTTGAACATATTATCACAAGAAACTGAGCTGGAAGTAATAGTGCCAGGAACATACATTGCCTTCCTGTCACCAAGGTTTGAAAAGAATTACTGGAAGGAAACTGGCCCGATCTGTCTTGTTGACATCGCCAAAGTAGGGAAATTATATCGAGGTCAGCGATGTCAGGTCAAGGAAACATGTCTCCAAGACCCTCCAAGATCACTGTGAACTCTTTGGATTTCCTGTGACACAGTACCTACTAGGTTGTTAACTTGAAGGTAGCAATGCTTGCACGTATTTTTTATGGCTATTTGCATGACAAGAAACGAATCCAGTACCCTGCGAGCATATCCTTCTTTTCTTTGGTTAAGAATATAAAGATCTTCAACAACACATCCACTTCAGTGGATAACAGCCATTAATATAACTTTAGAAACATTATAACAATCTGTATCTACCATACCTCCCAAATTGGGTGGGAAACTCTTGATGTTTAATAAGTAGCAATCTACTGAAGCATCATCACCCTGCTATCTAAAAATAGTAGTTATATGTTTAACAATTAAGTGGAGCTTGAACCCTCAGTCCTATCCACTACACTATATGCCATATTTCCCTCCAGGCCAATAACCCTAAGCAAAGAAACGTTAAATCAAGAGTGGATATTCATCGTATATCAGGAGATTAAGCATTGCAATTACTATTTACCGGTAATCCCCATATACGTAACTAGTAATTAGTTGGGATTTCTTCATCCATACTTAACTAAGGAAAGTACATGTAAACAATTATTTAAATTAAACTAAGCTGAAGAAAGAATAGCTGGCTTATGTGCTGCATAAATACCTTTCAGTTGGAAATTGTGACAGAATTGCATACAGTGTTTGAAATAATGCAACAGCTTTCCAGCCTTATAGGCCACACAGCTAGAACAATGGTTATGTTTTAAATAACAAAAGGCTGGTGAATGAAAATAAGTCTTAGCAGCTCGCATCTATTTTTCTACTGGCAATGCATGTGCAACATCATCAAAATGGTCAATTGGCATGGCATGGGATCACTTCTGCATGCACAGTGCTTTTAATGTTTTTGTACAGGCTGCCTACATGTGACACTGATATTTTAGGGTGTAAACAGACTTAGTTAATATTATAATATTAATGTACGATATGCAGTAATTTATGTTACATTAAACAGGTTTCTAGGGTAAAAGTAATAAGCCACTAAAAATGAGGTGGTAGTAAAATGAAGAATGCAGTAAACACAAAACTGACCCAAAAACAGGTGGTAGATGTATTAAATAAGGGCATAATGAGACACTAATTATTACTGGTTAATGGCTCCTATATATATATATATACACACACACCCATTTTCAAGAACATTGCACTGCAAATATATATATATACCTTTTGTATTCTTGTCAAATTTGACAGCTAAAACTGGAGAACAAAAGGTATATATATATATAAATTTTCATAGAAATGTTTTTGAAAACAAGTGACTATATATATATGATGCATGTATTCAATTGCCATTTTTTATTTCATCAAATAAAAATAGTGATTGTTCTATCTTTCGCTCCTGAACCGGCTGTAACTGGCCAATATGAAGCATGTACCTGGAGAAAATTATTGCGTCAAACCTAGACATGCTGGAAATACGATGTTGCGCTATTATTTCAAGGGATTAACTTCAAAGCGAGAGCTACAACAGGGATCGCTTGACTGTCCCACTTTGGAGAAAAACGCATTTGTTTTGAGATCGTTGTTCATTTCTTCCATTTTCACGAATTTTGAGGAGCTGAAAATCGGCTCAAAAAACCTTCCTATTCGCACTTGAAATCAAGAGCAAATACAAAATAACCACTCCATTGTTACAGTACCTTGTTTAATCTTTCCAACCAGCAGGTTTGTTTTCACAAAACACGCCAAGCGACGGTGAACCATGCCGATGTTTACACTGCATTTCACTCAACCACATTTTCCTGCTCCCACCTCCAATTGCATGCTGGGTAATCAAAAAATAAATCACGAGGGGTCTTTTATCCCTTCAACCAAGAGCGGTGATTCGGACTCAAGCCGTTGCTTTAAAGTGACAAAAACACATCCTAATAGGTTGAGCAGGGGTAAAAGACAACCAACTGCAGGATTTCAGTGAAGAATTATTTCATGTGTCTCAAAGCAGAAGCAACAGAAAAACACTGTGAAACCCCTTGCAAAGCCTACTAAAAGCAAGCCAAGTACTTTTCAGCCATCCTCAGACTTAATGATGTCCTCTAGCTCTCTTGCAGTGGCTTATTTGTCCAAAATTAGAGCACATTTCATTGGAAAACCTACAGAAGAAACCATAAGTCTGTAGAATTCTGCTGAATGGCATCATGGGGAAAGTGAGCCCTTGGTTTAAAAAGTCAGCAGTATTTAACTAGCCCGGGCTAGCCAAACTGGAACTGAGGGGGGAGGGTTGAGTTAGCACTCTGCATTTCACCAATTGAGCCAAAACACCTCCGGGAGTGAAAGGGTTAAATTACTGCCATACTCTTGGATTTGCATAAAGATGTTGAGGAGATCGAGCTATTACATTTTGTGGATGAGGAAAAAAGTAGAGGGACCAGAGAGCTGCTTTAATATATTTGAGCAAATGCCACCCTCAAAATTCATAAATTGAATGCATAATATTTTTCTTTTAATCTTTGATAATCAAGATGCCAATGCCTGACCACCTTGTAAAGACAGTGGTAGCCTGCTATCTATTTCATTACTGACAACCCTGCACTTTTTGTTGGGCAGTATACAATGTAAATGTTTCAGTCTATTCCAAACCCCATGAATGCCCCCACCCCTGGGTATTTAAATTTCAGATTTAAAAAAATTAAATGTTTCACTAAGGGACCATCAACATGTTCTTAGTGTTCTGTTTAACGTCCAATGGGTGTTAAGGTTGGACACCCCCTTAAAGTGCCAATAAACCTAATTTTTATCAGTGAAATAGATTCTACATATAAAGTAAATAGGTGATTATTAGAATATTTATTGATTTGAATATTGCATCTACAAGTTAGAGGTTTTGATTTCCAATATGTTAATTACGTAATGTCACAGGCTTTATTTATTATACAAAAATGTGCTGGCAGATACATTTTTTCTACACAACACATTATATATGGGCCTTATAGCAGTTATTTTATCAACTATATTATATAAATCAGAAGTAGTTTCATCCTGTGACATCACATAATTACCATATTCCAAATATAAACTATTATAACTTGTAGGTGCAACATTCAGATCAAATATTTTACTATCCACCTATTCACTTGTTGTAGAATTGATAAATATTAATGATAACAAATTTGGGCTTATCTATAGGCACTTTAACATCCACATAAGTTACAATACTGTAAAGACACTGTACAGAGAGCTCAGTCAAATATCAGAGTGAGTTTAGTTGATTAGAAGCTTCAGGCCACATGTATCGATCAATTGCTTTCTCAGTACTAGGTCTGGGAAAACATCTGCATGTTGGTTGGTTCTGTAATTTGTGTTGAAAGTCAAGTTTGCTTCAACTTTAAAGCCATGTGCCATGTTGGTTCATGAATTTGCTCCAATCTCGTCCACACCTGGATCCACTCCCCCTAAAATGTCCGATGGTCCCCAACAAGTCAAAATATCCCACCAATTGAGATGTGATTGGAAATTTCCAAAATACTTGTCAAACCCAATCAGGTCATCCCATTTTGGTCAGGTGCATGTACCTTGATACACAATAAAACTCCACATGAAGAACAGATCTCCAATCAAATGATAGATGAATCTTGATCTCCAATGAAATGCCAGATCAAGGTTGCTCAAATGAGTTCAAAAACTGATCAAGACACTTGCAATTTAATAAAGCATTACATCACAGGAATGGTGAGAAGTAAAGGAAAAGAAGAAAATAAAAATCCATGTCTGGAGTGTGACTCGAACCTTGCTTGCAACCAGCTGCTAGTCCACTACACTATCAGTCTGTTTGTTGAAATGACCATGAGAAAATAACAGTCACAGCCCTTGTAGTCTATAATTACATGCAATAAAATACCAGGCAAACTATTTTCTAATGATTTATGAATGCAGGCATTGAGTCATATCAAAAACTCTAGTTTTGTGTTTCACCAGGGGATCCAAACACCTCGAAGCAATAAAAGCACTTGGCCGAAGCAGCCTCGTGCTTTCATCTGTTCTTGCTGTTTGGATCCCCTGGTGAAACACTGGCTTTCATTTTTGAGCTACATGTATTCCATCAACAGTTAGGGCCTGATTACATGAGGCAGACTCAGAACCGGTTTGGAGAGCGCCTCATGTAATTTTTAGTGTCTTTCACAGCTAAAGCAAGCCAGACCACCAAATCCATCAGCCTGGTAAACTGGGCCAGTCCACATCATGTAATCAGGCACTAGCTTACTCTACTGCCTATTGACAATAATAGAGAGGTATTCTTGGGTTGAAATGATTTTAAAATATTTATTTCCAAATGAAATAAAATGTTTTTGAATTGAAGAGAGAGATCAAAACTTAATCACTGGAACAAATTTTGAAGTAGAAGAGCATTTTGTTTTAGAGTTATGGCCAAACAAATATGAAGGATGCCAGATGGTGAGAAAAAGTTTTGATCTCTAGCTGGCCTCATTGTCTTCTCTACATCCAAATCGTGTAATTCACCACTCTCTCTTCTAGTTCTAGTTATATCCTCTCCAGGTCGTCGACATTTGTGATTTTCGACGCGTTGCTTATTTTGCCTTAGGCGAAGTTTTACTGCAAGGCGGCTTCAGCAGGCCTTTTTTAGAAGTTTTACGAGATTCGTCTTTTTCCATACCTGGGTAAAAATATTATTTAGAGGAGCTAGAGCTTGAAGATCAACGAATCCGATAACTGAGACTGATGGCTGTCTTCAAGTTCAAGACTCTTAAGTTCCGAGTCGCTATTCATCTGATTCTGAATCACCACTTTCTGCTACAAACCACACTGGCGTTCTCTTAGCCGTCTGAATTTTTCCTTTCGCCACATTTCGTCCACAAAGGCACTCTTGCACTGAAAAATGAAGGCACAACTATCACTGCACTGGAGTTCCGCCATGTTTGTTACGTAGTCACGTGACTAAGCGATGCAATCCGATTGGTTTCTATTTTTGTTCATAAGGTCTAAAAATAGATTTTGAAACATTCACGTTGGAACAGACCCATGTATTGGAGATCGGCTCTCTTAGTTATACTCTCTTGGTTTAGTGGATGCAATTTCGCCGTATTTTGAGTAGAAATACCAGAAAATGGCTTTTTTTTTAACCTAATCCTAACCTCTAGCTCTCAAATAAAGAAATTATTGGATAATCTCACAAGTAAATTATGGGATAGAAAGGACAGAAAAGTCTTAAACTGTCATTTGACCTTTCAAGAAAAAGACAAAAAACGAGTTTAATACTGGCTTTTAAAGCTAAAGGCACACAAGATCAGGCATGTTTTCACAAAAGGGGGTCTTGGGTTCTAAGGCTCCTTTTGTGAAAACATGCCTGATATATATGTTTTCTACTAAACAAAGGTAATTAATGTACATGGAAAATACCATAAATCTAGAAACATTAAAATTGTGTAAAATGTTCTTTATGTAAAACCAAAATACTGAATGCCTTAAAAAAAATTCTTGCAGCAGTAGGAGTCCTAAAAACAATTTCGAGCAAAAAATGGTCCGTCCCTTACTGCACTTTAAAACTCTTACATGGAACAGTCAGTCATTTCTCTCAAAGACGGATTCGCAGATACTCTAACATCAAGGAAAACATAAATTTCGGCCTTCCTGTGGTCAAGAAATGCCAATTGTTTTAAACAGTCATGAGTTCAAATACGATTACTCCTCCGAAGGCTGTCTCGTACGCTCTACTGAGCTTGTACCCTGCTTTACGAGAACTCTTCTCAAGAAAATCCATCCATTCGCTCTTGCTCCTGTACGTTCCACCAATAGAAGCAATCTGGACGCCCAGGAACCCAGGCTGCAGTCCATTCACGCCAATGGTATTCCTCGTGTCTCCTGCCTCAGCCTGGTATCCTGATATCACTAGAAAACGACCGCCTTTTACAGGGAAGAGAGACCGGCAATTGTGCAATACAGCTGCACTCTCTTGTAGGTCGAACACATCAAAGAGGTTCTTGCTCATGATGGTATCAACTTTCTGCAGCTCAGGAAATGGCTCAAAGCAATTATGAGCTACGAGTTGGATGCGATCTATGGGGATTCCGTGTTCCGGGATTTCTTGTTTGGCTTTTTCTATGACCGCCGGCAGATCAACTAGAACACCCTGAATGTGCTCACATCCTGGCTGCTTGAGTATAGAAGTAAGGAACGATCCCGTAGAGCCCCCGATATCCATCAGTCGAGTACACGATGACCAAGGAAACATGTCGTAGACACTTCTCGATGCAAACGACATGTGATGAAGCTGCAAGTTGGAAATGTGGGCCATCGCATGGTTGTAGTTTTCTAAATATTCCTCTCTTCGTTCCTTGCTACCAATCGCATGTTCACTGCATCCAGCGCGCATCTTTGCAGGATCGTAAGGGTGGGTTTGAAGCCCATTCATGTAGTTAAAATTGCTCATCCCATGTTCTACTTGATGGGCTGATTGACCGGTCTTTACAGCTTGAGGCAACGCCAACATGGCCGCCCAGTTCTCATCGCTACAAAAGTAAGCAATTAAATGACCAAGGCTCGGGCCTCGGTCTTTTCTCAGCAGCTCCACCACATGGTTCTTGCTAAAATGCTTGTTCGGTAACTCCTTGCCTATTCCCCACTGCGCCAGTACTCGCATTATAGGGTAGAGCTGTTCAGTAGAACTACAACCAGTTTTTTCTGCCACGTCCTCGATGCTAATGGTGGTCTCTTTCGCGTTGCAGAGTATTTCAGGGATATTGAGTCCAATCAAGACACCAAGGCATCGATTCTGCCACATACCATGAAACATGGACATGACAACTTGCTCCCCTGTTACTTCTGACTGAATACCGTTTTGCATATTGAAGCGAAAACGTGCGGCTGTGAGGATTTCTCTCTGACACAAAGCGGTTATGCAGAAGTCCGATAAGGTGTCCAAGGTCCAAGGCTAAATTTGAATTCGATATATATTGCTGTTTCAGGTACAGGTCAGAGGTTAGTAATACTACATGTCATCATTGCACAGGGTCGTGCGGTATTTGTAGCCGTTGAATAACACTTGTAGAGGCACCGCAACATAGACACATCAAACAATGATTTGACAGTCAGCTCAAACTACAAAAGCTACAGAATCGCGCTGCTCAAGTGTTAACTTTTTCAACCTTTGATGCCGATGCCGACAGACTAATGCAGGATCTGGGATGGAAAAGCCTACAAACGCAGCGTCAGAAGCAATTATGGTTCTTAAATCATTACATGGTCTCACTCCAGAATCACCCTTAGCTCCAAGTTCATTAAACACGATGATGTTGCCTCATATGCTTTGAGAGACTCCGCAAATAAACTTAATCCGATTCCCCCGCCGCGTACCAATTATCGCAAAAACAGCTTCAGCTATAGCGGTGCTTCTCTGAAACAGTTTACCAGGAAACTAAGGCAAGCAGAACCTCTGAGCAAATTTAAGAAATTACTAAATGAGCCACACTTTTCTCAGTAAAGTAAGAAACACGGCATTCATGGAGACTGTTATCATTTTTTACAAGAACGTACAATAATTCACTCAGGTTTTGTCGTTGTTTATGTTCATGTTGGCGCTAGAACAACAACTATAGAAACTTCCGGTCGAAATTGTAAGTCAGGAAGTAAAATTTCAATTAATAACGATACTGCCTTGAATTTTATTTATACTTGACCAGAAATCCTCCCAGCAGAAATCTTTAGCTGTCTCGATCCGCAAAAAATTCCTCCCGCAAAACAAATCACGGTACGCACTTCACTTGTCACGCACTTCACTTGTCACGCACAAAGGTTTCAATATGAGACTCCGCGTAAATGCTCAGTGCTTCGTGAAAAGAGAAAATAATAAATTTAATTTACACCGGAGCCTCGTATTGAAACCTTTGTGCGTGACAAGTGAAACACATATCGAAAGTGGGCTATGCACATCCATCTTTATTCCAGCAAAACCGGCAAGACAGCTGTTCCCTGACGTTTGACCGGAAGTCAGCTCACGCGCTTCAATCAGTCTTCGGCAGCGGAATGTCGTCAAACAGTATCGAATGTGTTCATTCATGTATTGCCATGCACCCAGGCGCTTGTGGTGAGTTACAATACATACAATAGAATACCATTTGTTAATGTCGAAACGTGGGATAGGTTACCCTTACATCCGAGCCAGAGACTCATGTTTAAAACGTCCTACAACAAAAAGGCAAAGAATAAAAATAATAATAACTGATATAAGATACATATAAAGACTAATACTATCTAAATGATAATATTAATATTTACGAATAATCTAAGAATATAATATAGACCCAATAGTCCAGTTTCGTATTCGAAAATTACCGCTGAACGTGAAGACTACAGACGCATTTATACAGGGTTAGCCTCGTTCTTAAGTTAAACATTCATAAATACCAGCGAAACTACAACAATACGCAGAGTTCTGACTGATAACCCGAGGCTAACCCTGTATAAATGCGTCTGTAATCATCGCATTCAGCGGTAATTTTGAATACGAATCTGGACTGTTTCCCGACCCACTCGAGGCTAGCCAGCACTGAACCTAGCCCTAACACAACCTAAAAACTGTTCTATTATAACAAATTTACACGAGGCAGTGATTGCATTTGCAACTGAAGTTGGTAACGAAATTCCTTGATTGTGTTGGCAATCTTGATGGTTGTAGGTAGTTTGTTCCATAGGTGAGATAGTACATGTATAGATAGGTATATGAATTATGGTAATAGCGACTATTGTAAGCTGGTTGGACAAAATTGTGCCCACCACTCCTTAAACTGTATTTAGATTGACGAGCTTGAAAAAAGTTAGCAATATATCTAGGACCGTTTTCCTTTAAACATTTAAAAAGTAGAATAAGTGCTTGTTGATATCTTCTGTATTCCAACGAATGTAACCTACCTACCGTTAAGACCTGGTTATAATCAACATTATTACCGAGATTCTGAAGTGTTTTTAGCGCGTAGTGATTGGCAGATTCAAGTTTACTATTGAGTGTTTTGCTAATGCCTAGTAACGAAGGGCTGCAGTACTCATGATACGGCTTAAGAGCTAGATTGGGCGCATTAGCTTTTCGCTTTCTCTGATCTCTCAAATTAGTTCAAAACTGAAAGCCATAAGCAATTAAGAATCCGAAATCAGTGAATACTGGCTGAATATTCCTAGTTTGAGTATATGGAGGGGGACATTGGGGGGCTCTCAATACCGCAACACCGGAAAAATAAATACGAAAACACCGCATCACCGCATGTAACGTTGACAAAATACCGACACCGCGATGACGCAATAATTTGTGTAAGAGTGACATGATTTACATGGATTTGACTTTGAAAATAACGTTTCACTGAACACCGCAGGTTTGAAAACACAAACAACGCACACCGCAGGATTTGAGATCACCGCAATATAGGATTTAATTCACCGAAATACCGCACTAAAAACTGACCCACACCGCAACACTTGCCGTAAAAGATTATCAAAGCCTAGATTTTGTTTCAAGTTCCAGCCATATTTCATTGATATTACTACTTTAACTGATTTAAAAAAGTTAAGCCACCTATGTTTATGCTAAAAATTAGCATATTCCAAAACTGGAAATAAAAAAATATGTAACTCGATGTTATTCAATGAACTTTAAACTTTATTATTATTAGCATTCCCATATACATAAATGGTATTGCCTAAAACATAAACAACATAACTAAAAGAAGCTAAACTAACTTTGAGCCGGAACAATTTCTAATATTACAATTATTTCTTAGTTCAAAGGCTTCAAAATTATAGTGAGCCAATTTCTTACATACAAATGCTCTATGTTATTAAAGAGAAATAAAGTTTTGTCTTTGATATTTAAGTTTGTAAAATGTTTGTATTTATTGCAAATGTCGTCGAAGAATACTTTTCTAATGTTATTATATAAGCTGCAATGAAATGTGAAATGTATTTCGTTTTCTACTTCATTTGTGACACACATTTCACATATCCTTGAAGCTTCGGGTATTTTGGGACAAGAGTGTCTGCCTATTTCTATCCTTAAATTCTGATTTTCCGATCTAAGTTTTGCAGTCATTCTTCGGTGATCTGAATTTTTATCAGCTCTATGTATGGATAAGCCTTCGTATCAGGTTTGAACATTGAATAAAATACTAGTTTTCTATTTGAATTTATGAGAATTAAATAAAATTGGGCCGCGTCAGGCAAAAAGGGCCCGGACGACATAATATGTAAATGTTTTTTGAAATTGTACCATGTTTTTTATACTTGTGGTGCAATTGCAATATGCATCGCGAGCGCCACATTGTGTCACTAACAAGTAGTGTTGATTTCATGAAATTGACAAGTGAAATCGAAGACGAAATTTACGATATTATTACAGAACTGTGATCACAATTTTAGCAGACGCAAATCATTCCCTATCATCAGACGATTGTTTCAAAGTGTAACTTGTACTATTGCTAAAATCATATTTTGAGCTACGGGGAGCAGAACGACTGCAGAAAAGACATTTTTTTGCCAAAAAGTGATCATCTGGTTCATCTTATTTATTTTTTACTCTTTAATGCCAGCAGGTATAAATGAATGTCATACATCAAAATCATCCCCTATGACAGGATTCCTAATTTTTGTGGTCATATTTGTAATTGGGCCCTTGCATTAAAATCACGTACATTTCACCCCTGATTTTTGTCGTCAATTTCATGAAACTGACATTTATTGTTATGAATGAAATGTAGCGCTCCTCGTGAAATGTAGCGCTCCTTCCAGACTTGTTGTTGTTGTCAAGATTACGATACAATCTTCAACCTGTTATTAGGAACACCGTTGTAGGAATTATTTAACTTGGATGTCGTCCGGGCCTTTTTTGCCTGACGCGGCCCAGATGTAATTGATGTAACTGTGATTGATTATCTATATTTTGTTTCATAGCGGATAACCATTTGTTTGGTTTATTTATGTCAATATCCTGTATGGTTTTTTATTCCCTGACTCAAATAAATGTAAAAGCTCATTTATTGGAGATATGAAACTATTTTTGTTGGAGGATGCCAAGTCTTTCGAAATCTGAAGACATTGTTTTGCAATACTATTTTCTGGGAGCTGTTCGAGGTGTATCCAGAATTTTAACATGTTTCGATAAATTAGAGGTTTTAAGGAAAGCCTTCCAGACTCGTTAAGGGAAGCAATGTTTGGTGCTCTTCTATTTATCCCAAGGTAGTGTTTGTAAAATTGGGTGTGTATTCTTTCAACAGGATCTATTTCCCCCCAAACTTCTGAATTGTACAATAATATAGGACTGAATGGTGTGTCAAATAATTTGTTACATATGTTGATAGGGAGTTTACGGAAATCGAGATTTGTTTTGATTTCGTGAAACTACCATTACATGAGATTGTCGCACCTAAGTAAGTGTACTCTGGAGAAGTTGTAATCGGTGAACCATTTAGAAAGAACGAATATTTCTCAAGAGTAGATTTACGACATTGTTTTTGGAAAATTCTTCATATTGATCGGATAAAAAACAATTTTGACAATATGTTTGGAGTGTATTAATGGTCTTTTGGAGGCCTAGGCCTGCTGCACTACTGGATATCAGAACTGACTAAATCGTCTGCGTAAAATAAACTGTTTAGATAGGTTCCATTTGGCTGAATAACTGGATCAGTGTCATTAGTGCTTTGTAAAATATGAGGCAAATCATTCAAATATAGATTAAAAAGTAGAGGAGACAGGACGCATCCCTGTCGCACTCCTCTGGTATACTTAAAATAGTCAGTTCTTTGATTTTGTACTTTAATGCTGCATTCCGTTTTTGAGTACATGTCTTTAATAAGATTATAAAATTGACCTCCGATTTTATAATCAAGTAATTTCGTTAAGATGCCTGAATGCCATATTGAATCAAAAGCTTTGCGAAAATCAACAAAGCAGCAGAATAATTTTCCTTTATTTGCATTGATCACATTTTATCTATTAGTGTTCTTAATGAAAAAATGTGGTCGGATGTTCGATTACCCGGAAGAAACCCAATTTGTGAGGAGTGTAATATGATTTTTTTTTTGACGAAATCGAGTAATCTAGTATTAAGATTAGAACAAAACAATTTTCCTAGACAACTGGTAACACAAATACCCCTGTAATTAGAAGGTTCCGATTTATCACCTGATTTATAGATTATAGTTATTAAACCTTTAGTCCACAAGTCAGGATATATTCCTGTGTTGATGATAAGGTTGAATAATTTCGATAACGAATTTATTAGGACATTTAGTCCACATTTTAACATCTCACTGCGAATTTTATCATTACCAGCAGCTTTTTTATTTTTCAGTTTTTTAACAACCTTTCTAATTTCGTTATTAGCAATGTGTTTGTCAAGGTTACTATTGTCATTTTTTGGAACCCTGGATTTATTAATTTGATTAATGATATTTTTTTGCGCTGTTGTACAACATTTCTCATTTACATTTGAGTGTAAATTACTGAAATGATTAAATAAATTATCTATTGGGATGGTTTGCTCTGGGATATTATTATTATTTACATCATTGACTGATTTTATCGTAAACCAGAATTGTTTAGGATTTTTCTCTTTTATTAGTAATTCAATTTTATCATTATGGACTTTGTATTATGATATTCTGCTCTTAAGTCAATGTCCAAGGGATTTCTGTGTAATCTATTAGATTTGTTCTTAAGTTTTAATCGAAAATTCTTGCAATCTTTATCGAACCATGTCAGAGAGCTTTTTTCGTTTTTTTGTTTTTGTTTTTAACTCGGGTTAGTTGCAAAGATGCTCTGGCGGTGGATTCTAAGATGTTATTGAACTGATTAACCGCTTTATTTTTTACTTGAAATGACTGTAGCAGCTCGACCGTACTATAAACTAATTGAGATTTTGAGACGCGATACCGAATTATATTGCCGGCCAGTTGGGAGAAAATATATTCCGTATTGGGCGGAGTCGCGCAATACGAAGAATATATTTTCTTCCAACGCCGGCAATATAATTCGGTATCGCGTCTCAAAATCTCAATTAGTTTTGTATCGCGATTCAACAGTTAAGTCGGGAATTGTTAAAAGAAAGAAGAGAATGAAGCACCAAACTTATTCTGATCGTAATTTCAATTCTCAAAAGGCGCCTAGTATATCTATGGCAACGGTTTCACGGCTTGCGTGGCGAAAACTTTCGCGACGTGTTTTGAAATCTCTTCAAAAATTATGAAAATTGTACTTTTAGCGAATAAGAGTGTTAGATTTCTGACGGAAACTACAATGCCAACCTTACCTTTAGGATTGAATGATGCTTATCTTGTAATTTACAGTGTTTTGAAGGTGAAATTGTAGAAATCTTGCTGTTGAACAAACGACTTTTGACCTTGACCTGGAACCCATGTAACTGCAAGGGCGCAAGAGCCAATCGGAGGCTGGTATTCTGAGACGCAATACCATGTTATATTGGCGTCTCAAAAGTAAACAAAGTGATCAGTGAATCGTGATACACATTGATAACTCAATATGTGGGTATTGTATCTCAGTATTATTGAGAAACATTTGAACTGTAAATTGAGACTCGACAGTACACATTGATAACTCAACATGTGTGTATTGTATCTAAACATTTGAACTGTAAATTGAGACTCAACAGTACACATTGATAACTCAACATGTGTGTACACAGGCAGCCCAATCTCATGATTTGTGTATTGATACGCTCACAAATATCGCTTGAATAGTTCATATTAGAAATCCTTCCAAAACATGCATGTTAGACAAATAAATACACAACTTCACCCTACAATGTTTCAGTTGTGGTTATTCATACCTCTGAGCTCTTCTAGGGTCGTTTCCGCTGTTTTTTTCGAACTTCTTTCCCTCACCTCCTAATAAAAGGAAAAGGCTGGAGACAACCGACAAATACACGATGCATAACCTGAAATCTTTGCCACGAAAATCACACTTCGCTCACTCCAAATAACTCGAAACTACGGTAGGACATAGAATGATAAATTAACGCATCCCAACCCGAATTTTAAGATCTAGCGATACCACATTCTGAAGAAATCGAACAATTTGTCGCACATTTCCAAGTCCTTCGAGGTTGGCAGCCAACGAAGTTGGACGGGGACTAACCGTGAAATAGCCTCGGACTCTGGTGAATCTATTAGCTGGAGATAACCGACAAATATACGATATATAACCTGTAATCTTTGCCACGAAAATCATACTTTGCTCACTCCAAATAACTCGCAACTACCTAACGGTAGGACATAGAATGATAAATGAACTCATTCCAACCCGAATTTTAAGATCCAGCGATACCACATTCTGGAGAAATCGAACAATTTGTCGCCCTTCCGGTTAGGACCAACCAACAAATAGCCTCGAAAGACTTGGAAATGGCGACAAATTGTTCGATTTCTCCAAAATGTGGTATCGCTGGTCTTAAAATTCGGGTTGGAATGAGTTCATTTATCATTCTATGGCCTACCGTAGTTTCGAGTGAGCGAAGTTTGATTTTCGTGGCAAAGATTACAGGTTATGTATCGTATATTTGTCGGTTATCTCCAGCTAATAGCTTCGCCAGACCAAGGCTATTTGACGGTTGGTCCTAACCGGAAATTCCCCCGTCCAACTTCGTTGGCTGTCAACCTCGAAGGACTTGGAAATGTACGACAAATTGTTCGATTTCTCCAGAATGTGGTATCGCTGGATCTTAAAATTCGGGTAGGGATGAGTTCATTTATCATTCTATGTCCTACCGTAGTTTCGAGTTATTTGGAGTGAGCGAAGTTTGATTTTCGTGGCAAAGATTACAGGTAATGCATCGTATATTTGTCGGTTGTCTCCAGCCTTTCCTTTTATTAGGAGGTGAGAGAAAGAGGTTCGAAAAAAACAGCGGAAACGACCCCAGAAGAGCTCAGAGGTATGAATAACCACAACTGAAACATTGTAGGGTGAAGTCGTGTATTTATTTGTCTAACATACATGTTTTGGAAGGATTTATAATATGAACTATTGAAGCGATATTTGTAAGCGTATAAATACACAAATCATGAGATTGGGCTGCCTGTGGTGTGTATTGTATCTAAACATTTGAACTGTAAATTGAGACTCGACAGTACACATTGATAACTCAACATGTGTGTATTGTATCTAAACATTTGAACTGGAAATTGAGACTCGAAACTCAACATGTGTGTATTGTATCTAAACATTTGAACTGGAAATTGGACGTTGATTGACTTTTGGCAGTAACGGTTTTCAACACCAAGCAGCCTCCGTAGAAAGTTCAAAGTCCTACATTCACGATTTTGTGCAGCTTGCTCTCTAATTGGTCAAATAGAGAGAAAGGAACTGAGTGTGGTAGCGCTCATCCGAGCAAGTGAAACGGAAGTGCAACACAACGGCTTAGGCACAAATATCCGGATTTTTTTAGGATATTTAGAGGATCAGAAGATTTTTAGAAATTTTGGGGATATTTAGAAAAAATATGAATTTTGGGGGATTTTTAGATGATTTTGAAGAAAAATTGTTCTATTTTCTTTGCCGCTTTATTTAGAATTCCGATGAAATGATAATTTTATGCCTATTGTTTAGTAATTGGTGACTGCAACCGTCCAGCGGTGTTTCCCTTTTCTAATGCTTCCCATCATTCCAATGGAAGTCAATATTTCAAACATGGCGGAGGAGCCAACTGAGACTTCAGTCTCTGATGAAATTTCTATTGCAGAGGACGAAGAGCCCAGTGTCACTCAAGAAAGGCAGGTAGTCTCGATTTTAGATAAGCTTAAAGGACCCAGTTCTAGTGATCTCTCACGAAAAAGAAAGTTGGATTCGAACACCGGAGGGAACAGACAAGCGAATGCAAAAGTGTCAACCCCTCAGTATAAGCCGAAGATCTCTGCTAAAGAACGCTTAGAAGAATTCAAAGATGACACTCTGAAGGTCATTAGAGGCAATGTCCTGTTTTGCCTATCGTGTAAAGAGGAGGTTTCTGTAAAAAAGTCGAACTTGAACACTCACATATCTAGCAAGAAACACAAAACCAACAAAGAAAAGCAAGCAAAGATCGCCAAGAAAGAGAAAGACATTGAAGAGGCACTGACGAAGTTCGATGATAAGCATCACCCTAAAGGCGAAACACTGCCAACATCCAGGAGGGTTTTCAGAGTAAAGGTGGTCCTTGCATTTTTGAAGAGTGGAACGCCATTGAATCGACTCGAATACTTCAGGGAGAGCTGTTCGAGGAGGCCGGCATCTCTCTTACATCACACTCCCATATGCGTCAACTCATTCCCTTTATACTTGAGGAGAACAGCACAATTTCGAAAGAGCTCATAGGCAAAGATGTCTCCATAATGTTTGACGGAAACACAAGAGATGGTGAAGCACTAGTAGTGTTAGTTCGCTTCGTAGATGAGTGGGAATTGAAAGTGAGGTTGGTGCGTTTTCAACTTGTCAAGAGCTCTGTTTGTGGCGAGGAGTTGGCTCGAATCGTGCTTGAAGTGCTTCATCGCAAGCTTGGTGTTCTCCAAGGTCAACTCTTAGCTGCAATAAGAGATAGAGCACCGGTAAATACATGTGCTCTCAGAACTGTGTCTGTGCTTTATCCAGACATGCTAGACGTGGGTTGTATCTCCCATTCCCTTTACCGAGTCGGAGTGAAATTCAAAACACCAGCCCTTATCCCATTCATGTCTACGTGGAATGCTATTTTCACCACAAACATGAAGGCCAGACGAGTGTGGAGCGAGATAACTGCTAGAGGAATGCCACGCTATAACTCAACCAGGTGGTGGTCTCTGTGCGTGGGAGTGTATGAAGGTCGTTTTTGAGGAGTGGCACCATGTAAACGCCTTCTTGGAAAGCAATGAGGTATTTGCAGAAGTATCGAGGAGGAAACTCACGGATTCATTCCGGAAAAGCTCCTTACAAATACGAGTTGAGCAAGCTGCTATGATGGAGATGGAGAAGTTCGTCAAGGCTACATACACTCTCGAAGGAGATGGGGCCTTAGTATTTATTGACTTTCAGCAGCTCGAGGAATTAAGGCAATTTATCCATGTTCAGAACTTCGCTACTCTAGCGCGCGTGGTTCAAGAGTTATTCCCTCTCGGTGTTGTCGAGCAGCAAAGGTGGTATTCTGTATGGTTTGAGACATTTTGAGCTGTGCCGTTCCTCAATGATGATAACACGATTCAGTCCTTGAAGGATGAATTTCCAGCATATCTGGTGCTGGTAAGAAACATCCCAGCTGATTTTGATGCTCTGGCAGACACCTGGCAATGGTGGAGAAATAACGCTGCCGAAATACCATCGTGTGCCTCTGCTGTCAAGAAAATCGTTCTTGTACAGCCATCATCTGCTGCTGCTGAGAGGGTGTTCTCGTTGCTGGTAACAATGTTTGGTGACCAGCAGCACGAGGCACTAGAAGATTATATCGAGGCAGCTCTGATGCTTCGAGTTAACAATCGTTGAGAATCGTCACGTTGTTACCTATTACCTATATGACACTTCAAGCTTTGGCGCAAATTGTTTGACAGCCAGGACTGTGTGACTACATGAAATGCTATACGAGTACTCTGATGCTGCTACGTGAGGCAATTTGACACCTGCCGCTAGTAAACGTTGCTGAAGCTGCCAATTGAATTTTGCCGGAAAGCAGGCTTTCAGTAGAGCAACGAGGGATACAATAATAGCCTGCATCATACACCGCTCCCTTAGGATACAAGAAGGCAGCTTGCATTCCAGTGTGAATTGCATTGATGTGATGATTACAATGATCACCACGGTTTTCTTTGTTTGTTCAGGGACATTTAATCTCTAAATTCCCTCATCAACATGCATACTTGTTCTAATTTTCCCTCATTGACATGCAATAGGGAAAATTAGAAGGGCATGCACGCTGACTCACAACAGTGAAATTTTACATTTTTAGCTCAGTACGTGTCGGTAAACTGCTGAACTGAAACTGATGACAGTTCTTGAGCAATATTCTTAAACTACTAAAGTATATGTGAAATAGGAGCAAATACATTTACAAATTTAATCATCAATGAGTATTTTTCTGGATTAGACAAGAAGGTTTTGTGTAACTTATTCAGACTTGCTTATACCTATATTTCGGGATGGAACTGATTCTAACGTAGTTTGGCGTTGATTCAGTTCATATACTTGGAGTTGCCAATCATGTATAGGGCGGCCGGTGGCGAATGCATGGTACTTGAAAAATGTAGTCTCGAAATGTTCTGCTATACAAAATTTTGGAGTCTCGTTTCAATACCTTTTCCTTTGGAGGGCGAGGTAGCACAGCGCGTAAACCGCTCGCGCCAACAACAAGAAGTTTATTTTGTACTAATCATTTACCAAAATAGTAAATAGTAATAATAATATCCAGATCGATTCGCGTCATATGCGAGTTGAGTTTGCCGATTCTCACCCATGCTCCGACGGTTTTTCTAGTCTCCGGTTTTTCTCTCTCCGTAAAAATCAACATGTGAGTTCAGCTTTGAGTGCAGAGAATAGGTCAGTGCATTATGTAGTAAGGAGTGTGCGGAATGAGACTTGGAACATTAGCATAATTATCTTGCCGCTAGAAGCCTGATCAGCCTCATTCATCCGAGGATAAACGAAATATTTATCTTTTTTAACGTTAACTGAGCGGGATGAATGGGAGTCGCGGATGAGAGCACTGAGGGGGGTGGGGTGGTGGGAAACGCCGAGTCAAACGTACTAACTATGAAATCGTTCAAACATCACTTGATTAGAATGCTTCACAACCACGGAAAACCCTTTAAGATCTAAAAAACGGGAAAATATTGTTAACATGCTCTCAATATAACAATTTAATTCAGTATAGCATTGCGCAGTCTAAAACCAATCAACTCCCTCTCAACTTGAAAGAGTCCGTGATCTAAGCTGAGAGGTACTCCCCGATTGAAAGCAGGTTAACATGTAGTAGCAGAATATGGAACTGTTCAATTTAGTCCAACGCGCACGCAGAGGCTAATTGGTCAGCATTATAGATTCTCCTTTGAATTTGGAAACATCACCATATCAACACACGGAGGGAGGAGATTTTGAGGAAATCACGCGCGTACACACTTTGCTTCCATATATGATAGCACCCCCTGTGCAATGTTGGCTACAAGGGTGTAATCACTACTTCGAACTTGCAACTCTAGCACCCAACATTCATTGCTACGGAGGAGAGGGTGTTTCAAGGACTTTTGGCCCCAAATAATGTTGTATGTCCCCCCCCCCCCCCCTCCCCAAAGTAACGGCCCCTCGAAAATAACGACTAGCCCAAAACGACAGAAGGTAGTGCGCGTTACAATAACGTATGCGCATATCGATGTTTTTAATTACCGTTATTAAAAAAACACGATTAGAAATACAGAGACAGTGCATCTTCTGGGAATTAAAGTACTCTCCGGCATTTCAGAGTCGTATAATTCTCCCTCATTCAATAAGTCTGGAATGGGTTGCTAACATATTTTAACTGTCTGCAAATTACAGCTACCCGAAAGTAGTTACTATATATAAACTGGAAAGTTGCGGCCCATGGCCACTTTCGGAATTAAACGGTACAAGTTTAGTTAAGATAAGATAACATAATTATATAAGATAACTTTATTTAGTCACGGTAAACTTCCATCAGGTATAATATATACAATAGTACTACTAATCAATTATATTCATTACATTATTAAGAAAATCTAAAGAAGATAAGCTAAGAATCAATATGTTTTTATTATAAATAAGATAATATTCTAATCCGATATATTACTGGGATGAAACAATTAAAATATAAACTTTACATGGATGCCGTGAATTAATAATATTACATTTGATCTTCTGGGAAATCGTAGCAACGTAATTTGTATTTGAATGAACGGAGCAATTATAGAATACCCCGCAACTTTTGAAGCTACTACTTCTGAGTACTAGGAAACCTTGGCACCGTGATTCTTCGAATTGATAAGTAAGGCAACCTAACCCTGTTTCTTAGAGAATAATCAGTGAGTTCATTTTTGGCCGGTATAAATTTGAAACAAAGATGTCTGGTGCTAGCTGATTTAAAGATTTAAAAGCCATTACCACTGAGCGGGCAAAACGGTGGTTTTTGAGATTTTTTTTCAGTCTAGAACTTTAAATAATAGTGTTCCGCATTTTAACAGAACACTGGCTGGAGTTTTAGTAATTTTTCACTTATAGTCCTGTTTTACAGTTATCCCGCACAATATTGCAGTAGTCAAAGTGTGGTTGGACCAAGGCACTATAATCACTAATATAATTTTGAAAGGCACAAATGGTTTTATTCGTTTTATAGCTCCAATACGATTTGTTCATCTTTGAAGTTTATGAGATTTTCCTTAAAATTCGTTTGCATCTAACAATATATATAAATCGTTTCTCAGCATGATCTTAAATCGCTAAGATTTTCATGTCCTTAGATTTAACAGACTTGTTTTGTCATTACCTTATTCTTGTCCATAATTAGGATATTTGCTCTCCAACCATAGATAACCTGTAAAATATTCTCCTATCCAAAATATAATACAACATCCGTACCCGAGTTTCTAAGGTCAATGTCAGGGGACTGAATGTAAGGGGGTGTCATTCTAAAGGATCGATTTGCCGCGCACAACTAAATTTCCAACAAAGTTCTAAAGTTCCAAACTTTGAGTGGCTGTAGTTGTAGCTGTAGTACGTGTACGTGTAATAGGTGTCAGTAGAGCGGATTTCCTATATGATCGAGTGCGGGGCAAGTTACGGCGCCGGATGACTTACAGAACGGTTCCCGTATGACATGCCGTGACAAATTTCAAGTTTCATTTTATTTTACACTGATTCAGGAATACATGGATAGGAGACAATACAAGACCAGTTGTAGAAGATAGATAGGTAATAGTAAGTAAAACAAAAAAGTAATTAGTGCGCAGTGACCAAAGTAGCCGTGAAGCTTTCGAGTTGGTCACTGCTTACATATAGTATACATTTAAGTACATAAATATAGAAGAAATCATGGCGGTCAGTAGGAGGATTGATATATAAATAACTAATAATGACTGGAAATTGAATTTGTACTGATGTTAATATTACATTTATAAGGGAAGGGAACTGAGAATTGAATGAGACTTACAAGTAATTTAAAACATACACAAAGCGGAAAAAGCGGAAGAAGGGGACGAATAAATAGAGGCGATACATTAGTTAATAAATAGAATATCTTTGGATTTTTTCACTATGATTGACTTTCCAGAAGAATTTGTTTATATTTCTTTTTAAAAGAAAAATAAGGTAGATCTTTAATTAGAGTAGGTATAGTTTCCCAAAGTTTGGATGCTGAAGATTGAAATGAGTGAATACCATAATTTGTTTGTACCTTAGGTCTATAGAGGTTTTGTCTAGCAGCATATCTATAGTGTTATGCGAATGTATTTCAGAAACCGGTGTAAGGATATCAGAAAATACAGCTGGAATGTTACTTTTATTATTCCGGCTTTATATTGTGTGCAAAGAGTGCCATTTTCAGTTTAAGGATGTTATCTAGTTTTAACATTCCAAGAAGGCTAAAAAATGGAGAGGCATTTTCTCTAGAATTTGCAAAAAAACATGCTTTGTAAGCACATGTTTTGTTTAGTTTGGATTTTTATTAATTTTGTCTTGTATGATTGTATTACCCCAGCTTAGAAGGCCATAGTTCAAGTAGAGATAGATAAGGGAGTAATAGCGATGTTTCGTGTTGATAAACATTGCAATTGTTATGCTAATGTGCCAACCATGATTTGTAAAGCCCGCTTTGTGTTAGGAACCAATGGATCTCTGGTTGGCACATTAATGACGACACACGAAACATCGCTATACAGTTGTTTAAGCATATAAAGACTTACGTAATGTCTTAGCTTATTTAGAATTCCCAAATTTTCCGCAATGTTGAATCTGTGGATCCAATTTTAAATATTCATCAAGGTATATGCCCAAATATTTAATGTGACTTTTCTGCTGGATGTTACCTATAAGTGATATTTACTTCTTTCTGGGTGTTAACATATAATTAGTTTTCTTAAAGTTAACGGACAGTTTGTTGATAGCACAGTATTTAAGCACCAATTTTAATTCATCATTCATAACTCTTTCTAGTTCTTTAGGATTCTCACAAGTAAAAAATATATTGGTATCATCTGCAAATATTCTGAAAGAGAGTTTAGGAGAGAAGTTGGGGAGGTCATTGATATAAAGCAGAAATAACAATGGACCAAGTGTTGAGCCAAGGCACCCCACATACAACAGTTTGCTTTTTAGACTCTATGCCACCTAGTTTGACATATTGCTCTCTGTTTTCTAAGTAATTTTCAAACCACTTAAAAGGGGCTCCACGAATACCAAAGGCATATAGTATACTTACTAGATTTTATGGTCGACAGTATCAAATGCCTTGGAGAAATGAAGGGAAATTCCTGATACTGAAATGATTTCCCTATTGATTTTTGTCTTTAGATCCAATCAAATTACAGAGTTACGAGGCGGCCCTCTTTGGGTAAATTCCTACAAGCGACACGGCGTTGAAACAGCGACATGTAGCCGGAAATGAAGTTGTCTGAAATTGCGACAGTGAAGGAAAGAGAAAAGAAAAGGGTGAGCGAATCTCGTGTTCTTAAAATGTGGCAAGGACTTAGTGGCATTCAGCTACTATGTTTCGTAGAAAGGGAAAGATGAACATGTGTTGTAAAATAACAAAAAACCTGGTGTTATGTTAAAGTTTCACATTCTCGACCCCAGACCCTTCTCTGATTTCCTACTGCGCATGCTCAACGGAAACGAAAGGCTCTGGGATCTCCACGTGGCTTAACCAGAATTCTAGTTACATGGTCTGCACAGCGCATGCTCGAAACTCCAGATAGAAAATGGCGGACAAGTCGATGTTTGAACTGTCGTTTATATAGTTTGCTATTAGAAAGGCAGAAAAAACCTCTAATTTTGTCCTGAAACCACAGCAGAAAACGATTTAGGAGCCATTGTTTGTTCAAAAAAGGATGTTTGGGGCGTTCGGCCCAAAGGATTCGGTAAGTCACTTGTTTTTCATTCAGTTTATACTGAAGGGTTGTATCGAAAACAAAGACCCCGAAAAGAAGACCCCAAATTTGTGTTTTTGATATAGTTTAGCCATTACCGCTGCTTTTCCCCTTCAGTTAATGCTGCAGTAATAACAGGACGAGTTTGGCTTGTTAAAGCGCGTTAAAGAAAAGCCTTGCAACTGGTCAACCTCGTCCCCATGGTCTTTTCACCCTGGGAACAAGGTTCGCAGCTGCATGGTGTGCAATCTCCACTCGATCTAGATGTATTTTCACCCTCAAAAATCGGGAGAGCGCGCCTGTCCGTTACATTTGTTAATCGTGTCCCGAGTCATTTATGCATATGCTACGGAGTACCATATGATTTTCAATTACCCGTATCAGGCCGGTATATTACAGAAGAGTGTTCCTCTTCCCACATTATATTGTCACACAACACTGTAGACGGTAGAGTTATTTTTAGCATTGTGTTTCCCGCGAGAAGAAACAAAGGCCGTCCCTTTACGTAATTTTAACCAATCAGGATGCACTGAGAATTTGTAATTAACACGGTTCAAACTGCTAAAAAATACTAAAGCGCAAGAGAACAAAAGACAACGTAATCGAATACCAGAACTTCGCGACTATAAATAGACACACCATCTACTGTGTGAGGGGCCAACACAAGGGCACATGAACACTGTGTAATATACTCCTGCCCGTATCGTATTACGGTAGCATATTGCCTTAAAAATAAACGTTTACGGAAAAGCTATACGCTCTCTGTATATTGTTTGATATTATTGTTCTAAAATATATTTGTTTTAGAGAACATATAGGCTATATGTTTTTAATTACAAATATATTTGTAAAATATATTTGTTTTAGAGAACATAGGTTATATGTTTTTAATTACAAGAAGCCGGAAACAGTTGTGAAATTCAGTAATAATGCTATAACAATCGTAAAGAGTTTGACCGTGTTTGGCACGAGAGGTTATTATACAAATTGAAAATGATCGGCATTGAAGGGTCCCTTTACAAATGGTTCCAGAGCTATCTGATCGGTCGTTTCCAAAGTGTGGTTTTAGAGGGCACTCGTTCCGAATGGAAAGAAAATGCCTCTGGTGTACCCCAGGCAGCGTTCTTGGCCCCCTGATTTTCTTGATTTACATCAACGACCTAACCAGCAATATTTCTTCAGATTCGTTTCTTTACGCAGATGATACAGCACTGCTAGAAGTTATTGATTCTTCTCCCGATTTGTCCGCTTGCAAGTTAAACGCCGATCTTTCTGAAATTAATAGCTGGTCAAAATCCAACTTAGTAATAATGAACTCCAGCAAAACCAAGTCGCTACTTTTCTCTGCTAAGAAATCATTAATTTACCACCCGCCTCTATTGTTTGATGATAACGTAATCGATGAAATTCAGTCGCATATTCATCTCGGTATTACACTTACGTCTTCCCTGTCTTGGCATCCACATATTACTAATATCTATCAGAAAGCGTCCAAATGCTTAAACATGCTCAAAGGTCTAAAATACAAGGTTCAGCGATCTACTCTAGACACATTATACAAATCGATAGTACGTCCCTTAATGGAATATGCGGATGTCATATGGGATGGGTGTTCAGCCGGGGAAAAGGAGCTGCTTGAGTCTGTTCAATATGATGCCGCCAAATTAGTCACCGGTGCTTTTAAAGAAACAGGTTATCAACGTTTACTTGAATAATTGGCCTGGGATAAACTTTCTTCACGTCGAATTTACCATAAATTAACAACTTTTTATAAAATTAAAAATAAACAGATTCCTGTTTACTTACATTCTTTTTGTCCACCTTTGGTTCACCAAAAAACGGATTATAATCTTCGTTCAGGCTCAAATATCTCGCATTCTTTGCGTATTCGGACAGAACGCTTTAAGAAATCATATCTACCCTCTACTATATCATACTGGAATGACCTACCTCTATATATCCGCGAAGAAATAAGTATTTCAAAATTCAAACAATCTCTTAAGGTATTTTTGTTTACATCAAAAACAAGCCGTCTATTTGATTTTGGGGCACGTTACCCCTCAGTTTTACATGCTAGGCTTAGACTTAAAAACAGCGCATTAAACTCTCACTTATTTAAGAGAAACTGCGCTACATCTCCAAGCTGCCTATGTGGCTTTCCCACATAATCTGTTTGTCGTTTTTTTCTATTTTGTCCTCTTTTTGCCGCTCCGCGTATAACTCTTCTCACCTCTGTCGCACAGGTGCTCAGTGACAAATGGTTATTAGCATCTTCCAAAAGAAAAACTGAAATACTACTTTATGGTCATCCAGATCTAGATTTTTCATCGAATACATCAATTTTTGAATGTGTTCATAATTATATTATCCAGTCTAAAAGATTTGACAGTAACCATGTGTCTAGCTGAGTATTCTATATATTTGTTTTTTATTTCCCTATATATATATTTTTTCTTAGTATGCAATTATGATGTAATTTGTTTTCCTTATATATTTTTTCTCTACTTTACATTGCTTAGTGTGGCTGTAAATAAGCATAATCTCCCTCGATGAGCCCTATGCTCTTGGAGAAAATGTAGTTAATATGTTTAAATAAAAAAAATAAAAATTAAAAAAAATAAAAATTATAAAAGCCACACACAGTTCGTGTGAACACATCACACACTGGAGTACATTTCAGGTTGTACTTTATGTGATAAATATTCAGAATTAACCTATAGAATCGAGCCAGACATGATCAGGACCGCTCGAAACGAGCCACAATATTGGT
The DNA here is from genome assembly GCA_030867875.1 of Actinernus sp. WN-2022. Classification (NCBI taxonomy): domain Eukaryota; kingdom Metazoa; phylum Cnidaria; class Anthozoa; order Actiniaria; family Actinernidae; genus Actinernus; species Actinernus sp. WN-2022. The sequence continues at coordinate 33,085,212 of JAOWCC010001501.1, forward strand.
TTACCCAAAGATACAAAACAACCCAGAGCTACAGTATAATGGTCAAATCATAAGGGACTGAACACTGGACACGGCAGTTTAGGAGGCTAGTCACGGCGGTGCTGCCACTGTTACTTCAGACGGTCCGAGGTTGTCCGTATATCCTCCCCTCCAATTTATCAGGGCCACCCAGTTTATAGTCGTTTTCCCATTATTTAACCGTAAGGAGGAGACTACAAAGAGACTACAATTTAAATCCAGTGTCAAACACAAATCGATGTTTGCAAATTTTGAACAATCCTAGAACTAGCAGCACCGGCAGTAATCTCACCGAGACCTTCCGAATACAGCTAGAAGTTGAAGAAGCTGGAGTTGAAGAAAGGACTAGGACCGACTGTCAAAAATTAATTTCATTAAGAAATGAACCCCATCACATGCACAAGAAAGATTACACTAAAATTATTATTAAATTACAAAGCAACTATCACAGCAGAGAGAACTCGGAGTTCAGCTTGATGAAAATAAAATTACGATTCCTTTCCTTTGTTAATCCTTATTTCATTTAATGACATTGGTCCACAGAAGGAGAATTGACCGTTGACTTTAATGTTCTGTCGGAGGAGCTTTATGTAAGTTTGCCGGCTTGTAGTTTCCTGTTGTGAAAAAACAGGAAATCCCCCCCAAAAAATCGAGCAGGCCGAATTTGCACATAAAAAAGAGCGAACGAGCTGAAACAGGTTCAACCAATGTTTAGTCTCCAGAACACAGGAAACCAGTCAGTTTAGGGAGCAGTAAAATCTCAAAAATTTTGCCTCGGACCTTTGCCCCTCGCAATATTTAAAGACATTCTGCTTTTTTCCTCCATAGGTAGGACGGTATATTATCTAAGCTCATAATCAAAGGCACATTCCCAAAGGACAGATAATGCATTCGTGTACAAGTGATTCAGTTATATATGCCAATTCACTCTTTTTAATATTTATGCGCATATTTAATTCACTACTCGAAAACGAGGCTATCCCCGCATCGAGGATGCAACGTGCATCCTAGTTCGAAAGGACAATTTTGTCTCCAACGCATAGAGGAACACAGCAATGCTCCGTCCGCGACGCCATTTTGCTTTTCAGCTAAGCAACGATGCGGGAATAGCCTCGTTTACGAGCAGCTAATTATATACGCATAAATATTAAGAAGAGTCAATGTTGAGCACTTTTTCATATTTTATTTTTTTATTTGAGACTACGGAACAATGCAATATGATGCACTACAATACAATATGATTTTACGTAATTTTAAGTATCCATCTGGGAAGGAGTGCGAAGTAGAGATTTCAAGAAGAATACATGTATATCAGCCATGTTTTCACAAAAGGAGCCTTAGAACCTAAGACCCCCTTTTGTGAAAATATGCCTGATCTTGTGCCTTTAGCTTTAAAAGGCAGTAACTCGTGTTTTTGCCGTTTTCTTGAAAGGGCAAATGACAATTTAAGACTTTTCTGGCCTTTCTATCCCATAATTGAACTCTAGGTATTTTATGTGGGGGTGAGGGGTGGGGAGGACTAGTTAAAAACATTTCGCGAAAAACCAACTTTGCCTGGCGTATGGCGCAACGATTTGCTTTGTGGAAGACGTACATTTCCCACTAGGTCTGAGAAAAAAGTGCATTTTTTTTATGAAAACGTTGATAAGTGAGTTACCACATTAATTTACTTGTGTAACTTAAATTTCAAAGTAGCGCCATTTCTCGAGTTTTTTTATGGATTTCAATGCACTACACGGCAATACAACATTCTCTTCCTGTAGATTAAGTTTAATCGATGGAATTTTGCCGTATTTTGAGTAGAAATTATACCAGAAAATGTTTTTTTTTCTAACCTAACCTTAATCTCTCAAAGTTACTTGTGTAACCTAAATTTCAAAGTGGCGCCATTTCTGAAGCTTTCAATGATGTTGATGCACTACACGGCAATACAACGTTCTTTTCCTGTAGATTAAGTTTAGTGGATGGAATTTTGCCGTATTTTGAGTACGGAAATCCCAGAAAATGGCGTTTTTCTAACCTAACCCTAACCTCTAGCTCTCAAATAAAAAAAATGTGGGATAATCTCACACAAGTAAATTATGGGATAGAAAGGCCAGAAAAGTCTTAAACTGTCATTTGACCTTTCAAGAAAAAGACAAAAAAACGAGTTACTGGCTTTTAAAGCTAAAGGCACACAAGATCAGGCATGTTTTCACAAAATAGGGGCTCCTTTTGTGAAAACATGGCTGATATAATGTTTTCTACCGAACAAAGGTAATTAATGTACATGGAAAATACCATAAATCTAGAAACATTAAAATTGTGTAAAATGTTCTTGATGTAAAACCAAAATACTGAATGCCTTAAAAAAATATCGTGCAAGGTCCGATCCCATAAAAAAATTATTGTAGCAATAGGAGTCCCAAAAAAAAATCGAGCAAAAAAATCCGGGTACCCCCCCCCCCCCCCCCCCCCCCAACAATTTTCAAATGGTCCGTTCCTTAGTCAGCAGACTTGAATATGTGTTAATTAAATTTCTGTCAAAAGCGAATTAATACTGACAAAATTTGAAGTTTAATTCTAGTGAAGAAATCGACGGTTGGGCACAAAGTTGAATATGGAATAGAAGTGTGTGTTTGTCTTGACATCTGTCACTCGTTTGAGTGATGTCAACACGGGAAAGATATCTCAGACAACAACAATTTGCAAATATATCTTTAAAAGAGTTAGCATAAATCTAGAATCGAATTCTACCTACCTTGGGGATAAAATCTTCAAAGTACTTGGCCGATTTATTGCTTGTTCCTATATCCCGGTTAACTTCACAGATCGACAGATGATCTAACACAGAAGTAAACCAAAATATATTGGCAGATTGCACTCTTAAATGTATTTACGACGTCTGTATACTTGAACAAGCCTTCAAGAATATTAGCAGGCTTCTAAAATACCCAAAACGCCTTCAAAATGAAACGGAGTCTTTTGATACATTCAGAGTGGCGGTAGTGTTGAATAGAAATCTTGCAGTTAAGCTTAGTCCTGATTAGTAATTTGTCACTATAGAAAAGTATACTTACTTCGGAAAAATGTTAGTTAAGTATTGTCCAAATCTCACTGGGTAAGAAGCTGAAAGGTTAAAGAGATAAAAAGCCATTTCCTTTAATTAGGGTGTTCTTATTATTATGTTTAGTAAGCCTTTTTTTGAGTCATATTTTAATATCCAATTATGTAAGTTTAAGAAGACTGCAGAGTGCTTTCTCGAATACTTTTTGGTTTCTTTATTATGCATATATTTTATCGACGACAAATTGAATTCAATACGAGATAAACTGGTTTGTTGGCTCCCCCACTTAGCACCACTTTGTATCTAAGGAAAAGAATGTTGGTGTATTGCACTTTCAATTAGGCTTTGTTCGAGTCAATCTCCAAAATAAATCCGAAATTGCCTTCAAGGTACAACACTTTGGTCATGGGGGAAAATAATTTTAATTCAAAATACAGTTAAAAGAATACAAGTCGATAGATTTGGATTAGTTCAGTGGTGATTTGGTATATAAGAATTGTTGCTGCTCAGATAAAGAATAAAAACAAAGTATACAGACACAAAATGGAATTAGGAAGTCAAAACAATGCAACAATAGTTATGATGAAATGACTGTGGTTCTTCCTTATTATGTTCGTTTGTTGTATGTCAAGTAAGAAACTGAAAAGGGCAGCCATGTTGGTTGATCTAACAAGAGTCTTTTGTCACGTACGTAAAACAAGGTGGCGGCGATGACCGAATCTCGGTCACAGTTTAACGGTTGCAACGCACATCGGTCCAATATTTGTTGTATCATGCAATGTTAAAGGATATTTAAAAAAAGCATATGAGTGTTAAACGGTTTCAATATCGGTCAGGAGCGGCGTTACCATGCATGTGGCACTCATCCTTCAAAAAGCTAGTGGAGCATCTGCCCCACCAACCAGCACGTGTGAGGTTTTGTATGGCTTTTTAACACCGTCCTGTCATTTACATGAATTTCCGTAATGCGTAAAATATTCAATTTCCAATTTTAATTTCCGTTACGTCTCGGCGTGAACGCATACGCGTCATGTTCTTTCTGTTGTATGCCGTCACCTTTTCCGTTACATAAACGCCTGCAACTCATCTGCACGTGTGCTAAATTTTCTCTAACTTGTAATTTCTTAGATTTTTATGGAAGTATAGATGCACTTCCGCCACAGTGGAAAAAAATAATAAAAAGTCAATGTGATTCCGCTTCAAAAGCGTTGAAGGTTAACTTTGTTAACTGCAAACAAATATATCAAGCGATTATTGCTAAAGAGTTTAGGCCTCCTACCGCTGGACTGAAATTATAAAAAAAAAAATCATAAAGACTTCCTGCATCACGTTTATGTGTTACCATACAAAATCACTATTGAGACTAAGCTTATTGTTTTTCAGTTAAAAAATATTCATATCTTACCTTCTAAAAGCGTGTTAAAATTAATGAAAATAAGTTCTAGTGACCAATGCCATAGATGCAGTCAAAGAGAAGACCTCGTACACCTCTTTATGTTATGCCCTACATGTCTAAGATTCTGGGAACAATTTCGGAATTGGTATAGTAGCGCCTGTGGCTGCTTAATTATGTTGAGAGAAGTCGATATATTGTATGGTTATAAACCTGAGAATTCGAATTACTTTTTCTTAACTATACATAGTGGTCTAAATTCTTTCCTCTTCCCAGCTTAAGTTCTCCATAGTATTCATTTAATACTGAAAATACCCATATAATTATGTTACTTTCTACTTAACGTACACCTTGGTCATTTGAGAACACGAGTTCGAGAAATGTTGAAAGCACGCGCCTTCGGCTTGTGTTTTAACATTTCTCTCATGTTCTCAAATGCCCATCGTGTTTTATGATAAGTAAGGGTTAGAGACTGCTTGTGAGTGCTTTATCGACAAATACAGGCACGCGCTGACTGTACGATGAACGAAAAATAATGAATACTGCATGAGGCCGAAGGCCGAATGCAGTATGAATAAATTTTGAGTTCATCGTACAGTCAGCAAGTGACTGTATTTTGCCGATAAATTACAACCATAAAGTCTCTAACCTTTTTAATATTCAAAATGAGTGCACTGTCAGCCGTGAATTTCAATTGAAATCAGTTGTCAATAATAATTTCATAAAGAAGTCAAATATTTCGCATGAATTAAATCATTTTACGGTAAATATCTCCACAAAGAAATGTCATTTCAATAGACAATGAATAAAGACAGAAGTAGATAACTTTGCAAAGAATAATATATTTTGGCGTTCGGTCAGTTTAGTTGACGCCTTGCGAGTATGTTTGTACATTTAACTCGAAAACGTTTCTCTTGGAGCCATTTATTCAAATATCGAGTATTTAGCCGGCTTAACTCCTAGATAGTCTACTTTCTTTAATAGTTTCTCTCATTCGAAAATAACTAACCTGCAGATTCCAGTGAATTGAAAACTTGAAACCGGCCTCCATGTGCTCGGCTCTGATGCAAACATTTTCCAAATAGAAAATCCTAGGTTTTCGAACCTTCTACTGAATTGTCGCTTCATTGTCTCCTCCTATTGACAGAGTAAGGTCTCGCCGGAAATAAAATCCATTTCTTCAGTAAGACTACTAGAGTGTTGTAGAAACTTTTTGTTTACTTGGACACATGTTGACTTGTTAGTTGTTGTACTTCCAGCGCTTGCAAATCAGCCATTTCTAACGAACGATTATGCAAATGTTTGCCTCAAAACATAATGTGAGGCGAATAATATGATTGTACGTTTAACCCGAAAACGTTTCTCTTGGAGCCATGTATTCAAATATCAATTATTTAGCCGGCTTAACTCCTAGATAGTCTACTTTCTTTAATAGTTTCTTTCATTCGAAAATAACTAACCTGCACAGATTCCAGTGGGGCAGTGAATTTGAAATCTTGACTTGAAACCGGCCTCCGGCCATGTGCTCGGCTCCAATGCAAACATTTTCCAAATCAAAAATCCTGCGTTTTCGAATCATCCACTGAATTCTCGCTTAATTTGCTCCTCTTATTGACAGAGTAAGGTCTCGGAAATAAAATCCATTTCTTAAGTAAGACTACTAGAGTGTTGTAGAAACTTTTGTTCACTCGGACACATGTTGACTTGTAAAGTTGTACTTTCAGCACTCGCAAATCACTTAATCAGCCATTTCCAACGAGCGATTATGCAAATGTTCGCCTCACAATATATATCTTCCGTCACACAGGCAACATAGTTCAATCCTGCCATTACCTTTCTAGTAATTGTCTGCATTTTCACTGTTTAATATGCGATTGTAATAAGGTTTTCCAAGCCGTCCAAACACGTAACTAAAGCGAAGGACTAGGTCTCCCTTTCCCTAGGCAAGAGAGGGGCTGGGTCGAGTGCTGTGGTCACCAATAATGCACGCTCATTAGCCAATCACATGCTTGGATTTTGTACAATGCACGAAATTTGAACATTAATAATTTACGACATGACGAGTTATTGGTGAGTCATGTCTTGTTGTTGTATTGTCACTTTCCTCTCGTTTTAATAATACACCAGGCTGTTAGAAAAACCACATTTTTATTAAATTCAAATTTTCTTATATCAAACTCTCAATGAGTAACACTGTATTAGAATGTGAACATTGCTTTTCTCAACTTCAAACGTTTTAGCATCCCATTTTGTGGTCGCTTTAGAGTACGAAGCCGATGCTAAATTCTCTCGCCAATCATTTTATTTTAGTTTTGGGAAGCGACTTTTATTTTCCTCTTCTTCAACACACCTTAACAACTCAAAGTCGGACATGTTTTCTTCCCAGTCTATGAAATTATCACCGATACGTTTTGTTTTGATTGGATTCTCAGCGTGTTTGATTTTTTCTTTAGCGTGCATTTATAACAAAATCAAGCACGCTGAGCATCCAATCAAATCGCACGTTCTTAGGATGATCCCATAATTTATATTATAAATATATTTGGATTGGATGCTCAGCGTGCTTGACTTTGTTATAAATGCACGCTCAAGAAAAAAATCAAGCACGCTGAGAATCCAATCAAAACAAAACGTATCGGTGATTGTTTTTCGCGAGTTTATATAGCCAACGGAGATAATTTCATAGACTGGGAAGAAAACTTTGAGTTGTTAAGGTGTGTTGAAGAAGAGGAAACTAAAAGTCGCTTCCCAAAACTAAAAGAAAATGATCGGCGAGAGAATAGTCCAGTTTCGTATTCGAAAATTACCGCTGAATGCAATGAGTACAGACGCATGTACGCAGGGTTAGCCTCATTCTGAAGTTAAACATTCATAAATACCAGCGAGAAGGTGCAAAACACGAAACTACAACAATACACAGTGTTGTGAATAGCCCACCTTCTCGCTGGTATTTATGAATGTTTAACTTGAGAATGAGGCTAACCCTGCGTACATGCGTCTGTACTCATTGCATTCAGCGGTAATTTTCGAATACGAAACTGGAGTATTTAGCATCGGCTTCGTACCGACTAAAGCGACCACAAAATGGGATGCTAAAACGTTTGAAGTTGAGAAAAGCAATGTCCACATTCTAATACAGTGTTACTCATTGAGAGTTTGATATAAAAAATGATCAGTTGAATTTAAGAAAAAAAAAAATTCTAACAGCCTGGTGTATTTATATTAAAACGAGAGGAAAGTGACAACACAACAACAAGACATGACTCACCAATAACTCGACGATAACTGTAATAAGCCTGCTTTATGCTGAAACCTGAACAGCGAATTGCGAAGAATACAATGGGATTTCTCTGGTTTCATGTAGAAATTCGTTTGAGAGGTAACGGGCGATAAAACTCGCAGAGAACCCAGAACTGGCAGAATTTCAAAAGATCAACGAAGAGAGTCTCAAAAGATACGCAACACGGCCATCAGAGCCGCAGCAGTTACAACACTGTTCCTTGGGATAAAGAAAATATCCTTCTTCAGACCACAGAATCAGTAATCAGTATAAACTATGCAGTTGTTGTAGAAAATAGTCGGCAATCCTCAACTCACGTGTCCAACTCTACTGCCGCTATTAAATTCGCTAACGCTTCAGTTCTCTGTGAATACTTTTCCATCACTCCCATCAGGCATTTTCAACGCCTTGCACTATCACAATGTGCAGATAAACCTCTCCTGTGCTGACCATAAATTGTAAAAAGAAAGCACATTGTTTCCTGCAACAGTTTTGACCAGATGACAATATACAACCCATTTCATTTGCTGGCTCTTGCAATTTCTGTCTTTCAACTTTTATCGATTGACACGTTCTATTCTTTGCAGATTATTTCATCCAATAAGAAATGAGCTTTCAGATCGTCAATGTCAAGCTGTCACAATTGAACCAATCAGCGACGAAAAATGTTGTAAACAAGTCAAGTACATTAGAATGGGGTTTTCGCTGTCGTCAGTTTGCTTTTAGATTTTTACGCGGGTTCTAAAGATAGATTTATTTCCTTCGTCTACATTAAAGTTTATATTATAAAACAAATAAAATATGCTTCGCCTTGTTATATTTAAGAAATAGAAAACATTTTCCGTGTTTCTATAGAGTTATAGAAACACGAGTGGGAGTTTGGGAGAACGTGAAATGCCAGTGGGAACACGAGCCCGAAGGGCGAGTGTTTCCACAGTTATTTTGAGTTCTTCCAAACTTCCACAAGTGTTTCTATAACTCTATAGAAACAATAGGAAAATGTTTTCTATTTCCTTTATAAAATAAACAAATAAAAGCAGGGAAACGCTCGCTTAATTTGATAATCAAAACGTAAATTCTCACAACTAGCTCAAGCGCGCGCTCAACTGACTATGTTTCTATAGAGTTATAGAAACACGGCTTACAGCCAATCAGAGCGCGCGTACTATCGAAACTATTTTATAATTAACAATTAGACCCGCAGCCCGAATGGGCTACGAATCAATAGCCCATGAGGCGCAGCCGAAAATGCGTTCGGTTTTTCTCTACCATGGGCTATCACAAATAGACCTATAGTAGGTTAGCCAATCAGAATGCAGGATTTGTAATAGTCCACTAGTTGGTTTAAACTAAAACAAAATAATGCACTTTCGAGGTCTTGAAAAGCTGCTAATGCACTCGGCGCATTTACCAAAATGGACGCTCGCATATTTACCGAACGGATGTTTCTCAGGAAGAAATAAATAATATGAAAGAAAAAGCTTTCCCAAAACCCACCAAAGAAGCAACTAAATAAGTATGGCTCAACTTAGTTGAAGCTTTTTTTTTAATCCACAAGCCTTCACAGACAAAGTTTACTTACGAGTTTCGGGTTGAGTTTATTCGGTCCTCGTGTCTTCATGAATCACAAACTTTCACAAGGAAATAACGTCTACTTTATTAGAGCAATAAATAAAACAACGAGACCTTTTCCTAAAAATTTGGGAACGGTTCTACTCAAAAAGAGTGTACTTACTTGAGTTATTTTCCTCGTGGTTCTTGATAGTGAGAAAAACAACAAGTTCTAGACCTAGTTTCATTCAGGGAGCCGGTTGCTGTTACTGTTAGTGTTATGCTCTTCTCTCGCCGCTCTCCGTGTGTTTTCAAGCTTTATCTCATACCGAAATCATTTGTCTCTTGATTTGCCATTGTCTTTGATTCTGTAGTTCGTAGTTTCCAGGAAATTTGTCCTTTGAAGTGAACTCATGAAAGCACAGGCAGCCCAAGCTCTGTATTTGCACTGTGTGACTATTATTTCACAAAATTCTCAGATAAAGAATTGAAAATAAACTTACCTTAAGAGTTTGTTGTTGTCCTGTTGTTTCTCTAGGGTCTAGAAATGGCGGTTATGGGGCATTTCTCTCACTTTGGGTTTTTCTCTCTTCTCTGTCTTAAATAAAGGAAAGGCTGCACACTCCAATTCAAACCACGAGGCACTTGAGGCCGATTTTTCCCACGAAAACCCATCCGATAGGCGTAATTTCCTCCGTCAGGTGAAAGGTAGATAGTTTTTCTTACCCCAGAAGTTTACAGACTTGAGAAATCATTATCCTAACTCTTCCAAATGAACTCATTTCTTTGAAAAAGCCCTCTCATTCTTCGTCAGAAACTACGTGTTTGCTGCTATTCGGTCGTGACGTAACGTGGAAAACTCGGCTTTGTAGCCTGGTAGAGAGCTTAAGCATCAACGACGGCGACGGCAGCGAGGACGGGACCTAGAAAAATTTTTTCTACCGAAATGTGATGCTTACTATTTCCTTCGTTCGCCTTTAATTACTTTTCACATTCATATCTTCGAAAAATATGACAAGCATAGAGTTCCGTTCACGCCGAAAGAAAAACGGAGTGACTTACTTTATACGTTGGCGTTCTCTTGTAAACGTAAAATGTGGGGTTTTCACGTTCTGTTTTTCCAGACAACGGTTGAAATGTAGGTGACTGCGTGCATTCCCACGTGCAGTTATTGTATTTTGCAATTAAGGCTATTGTTTCATGCCGTCGTCGTAGACGTTGCCGTCGTGGTTGCTTAAGCTCTCTAATTGCAAAATACAATAACTGCACGTGGGAATGCACGCAGTCACCTACATTTCAACCGTTGTCTGGAAAAACAGAACGTGAAAACCCCACATTTTACGTTTACAAGAGAACGCCAACGTATAAAGTAAGTCACTCCGTTTTTCTTTCGGCGTGAACGGAACTCTATGCTTGTCATATTTTTCGAAGATATGAATGTGAAAAGTAATTAAAGGCGAACGAAGGAAATAGTAAGCATCACATTTCGGTAGAAAAAAAAATTCTAGGTCCCGTCCTCGCTGCCGTCGCCGTCGTTGATGCTTAAGCTCTCTACCAGGCTACAAAGCCGAGTTTTCCACGTTACGTCACGACCGAATAGCAGCAAACACGTAGTTTCTGACGAAGAATGAGAGGGCTTTTTCAAAGAAATGAGTTCATTTGGAAGAATTAGGATAATGATTTCTCAAGTCTGTAAACTTCTGGGGTAAGAAAAACTATCTACCTTTCACCTGACGGAGGAAATTACGCCTATCGGATGGGTTTTCGTGGGAAAAATCGGCCTCAAGTGCCTCGTGGTTTGAATTGGAGTGTGCAGCCTTTCCTTTATTTAAGACAGAGAAGAGAGAAAAACCCAAAGTGAGAGAAATGCCCCATAACCGCCATTTCTAGACCCTAGAGAAACAACAGGACAACAACAAACTCTTAAGGTAAGTTTATTTTCTTTATCTGAGAATTTTGTGAAATAATAGTCACACAGTGCAAATACAGAGCTTGGGCTGCCTGTGATGAAAGCGGTTCCTATCGATAAATTTTCACTCGCCGTGGCAGACTTTCAGTTTTGTCCATTTCTACTCATTTTTGCTGCATTTCCTCTCTTTGTAACACGGTACGAGGTCTCAAAAGTGAAGATTGCTGCTTCAACTTGAATTCTAGTGTGCATTTGGACTGTTTTTTGGTATTACTATCTTTTAGAAAATATATTCTTGTAGTCCCTGCCAGTCTCGTGTCAAGTCGGTTTGTGCAATGAACCGTACGTAGCGGCACGTGATTATGCAAATCTCTGTCACAAAACTATCTTGTCACGCGCACTTGTAAAACTTATAAAAGGGTCGGAATTCAGACTATTATTATATTGTCAAGTTTTAATTTCTCTGATATTCACTGATGAATTCATCTCGGTAAATATTCACCAATAGTCACTTCGACTTCAGTGAATAATTGTTTTAAAATATTGCTCTTTACTTTATGTGCGCGCATCCTGGTTCTTAGGTAGCGCGCGCATTGGCTTAATTTCGGTTAATTTTACAGTTAGTTTGTAAGCACGCACTCAGTAGTATTATTATTACGAATGTACACAGTAGGTTGTTTTATAACGTATGTAACGGTTTTCTGTCATTCACCCTGAAGAAGGCTGCTGTATGCGGCCGAAATATAGGTGGTTTACGTTTAAAATCGTTTAAACTCTCATTTGTGTCGAATTATATATATGAGATATATATAATATATCAAAGATGCGATGTGTGCAACTACCTATGTCCGGGAAAGACTTTCGCAAGCAAATATAATCAGAAATCGTACTCTATAAACTATCGTTTAGACTGTAATTCAAGTAATGTTATATATTTGTTAAAGTGCCTATCACTCTTTTGCAATTTTGATAGCTTTTGAACCTCCGAAACGTTTTGAGTACTTCTGTGAAGAAAGTTTTGGTTTAAAGTGAATACTTTATGTTCTACGCTTGTTTGAAATCGTGTAAATGTGACCAGTTTCCTGACCCATGACCGCGTAAGTAAAAGCCTGGCTCGAAACCTGTGTAGATGTCATCTTGACGTCATATAATTAATTCGGCTTTGCAATCATTCGAAGAAATACTTAATATGTTGACTAAAATGACTTTTTTCTTTACTAACAACTCGAAAACTGTGTATATTTTCTATGCATCGATGTTGTTGTGATAAAAAGGCGACGTCTACCCAGGTTTCGACCCAGGCTTTTACTTACGCGATCATGGGTCAGGAAAGGTCACATTTACACGATTTCAAACAAGCGTAGAACATAAAGTATTCACTTTAAACCAAACCTTTCTTCACAGAAGTACTCAAAACCTTTCGGAGGTTCATAAGCTATCAAAATTGCAAAAGGGTGATAGGCACTTTAAGTTGTAAAGTGTGCGGAATCCAGTATGTAGGGTCAACTAGGATCAAGTTTAGACTTTTAATAACCATAAAAGCCGATTGCGGGCGCATTCTAAGCTGTCTACGGCGAACAAACAGAATGATGACTTTATTTATAGACACTTCTGTTCAACTTCGTGTGCATGTACACGCGTCTTCAACATTGCCGACAAAACAGATCATGGTTGACTTGATATAGTTCGGACATCAGACTTTGCCAATGCTCCAGACGTAGTACATACTTTCCTCGGGCACTGATAAATCGTACTTTCGAACTTTTTAAACATCATTGCATTTGAAAGTCGAGCGAGCATTGTGTAGTTACCAGTTTCCCGGCCGAGATAATTTATTCCGAAAGTGTGCCACACCAGGACGGACACCAAAAATCTCGATTTCTTTCGCCTGGGAAAGCACAGGTAACCCACACATGACCACAGGGAGTCCAACACAAGATTAGGATGCGTTCTCCTTCGTCGAACGCAGTAACTGCACGTGAAAAATGCTCGCAGTCGCCTACATTTTGACCTTTTACTGCAAACAATGTGAAACTCCCGGGGGGGGGGGGGGGGGGGGTACTCGCCTACATGTATATAAGGTATACGGGTATGTGCCGCGCAATAGGCCTGGGATGACAGAGCGGAAAAACGGAGCGCATGCGCACTAGCCACTTCATTAAAAGTGAATCAAGATGGCCGGGGAGCGGGAGTGAATCGTAGCTCTTTTTCAGGGACCTCTCACAGCTCAAGGAATACCACGATTACTTTATTACTTCACACCATGGACTGATATGCTTCAGTGACTTCTTCGAGCCCAAATAACAGATAATCCAGTTCACAGGAAGAACGCTACAATTGCTTGATCGACTCTGTTTTCAAGGAGAGCGAGTCATTTCGAACTGTTCATATGCGACTGGAAAAACGCCAAAAATAAGAAAACTTGTGAATATATAAGGTTCATACTTCGATAGAGAACTAAGGAGGTGATGGTTTTAAACATATAAAATACCATATTCGAGATTTTCATACCATTTTTCAAACGAAGCATTTGAAGTTACAGTAGTGGCTAGACTGTCTACAGCAGTAGAAATCCTGGAACGACGATCATTACCAAAGACTGTAAGTAAATCTACAGAGCTATTATCAGGAAATTATACAATATTTCACTTGATTTGGTTATTATGGTATTACATCGGCATTTTGACGAATTAGTCGACTGATTTACCAATGTATCGTACGTAAAGAAAACGAATTTTCATTTTGTTTTAAAATGAAGTGTTGTATTTAACAAATAAAGAAGCCTTAGCCATGTTTTATACTATCATAAAACACGATGGGCATTTCAGAACATGAGAGAAATGTTAAAGCACAAGCCGAAGGCGCGTGCTTTCAACATTTCTAGAGTGTTCTCAAATGACCAGAGTGTTTTATGATAGTATAAAACATGGATTTAAGGCTTCTTTATCTGTTTTATAATATAGATTTACGCGCGCGATGAAAGGAAACCGCCAGTTGAAAACTATATAACACGGCTAACCATGTTATATACTCTGATAAAACATGGCTTCTTAGCCAATCAGAGCGCGCGTACTATCGTATCTATATTATAAAATAGTATATACATGTAAAAAAAATATGTTATAATTGTTCTGTTTTCAGAAAGCCAACAATAAAACAGTTGTAATCGAATGCCTTTGGCAAAGTAGTTTTGTGTTCATTTAATTTTGTTCATGTTAGAAGTGGGTTGACACTAATTATGTTGTGTGGGATTTTTGTGTGGTTTTGTAAGAGAGGTGCATATCAAGAGCCTACATGTGGACTTTAAATTCTCACCCAAGCTTTGCATAAAAATGCTTTTATACACACTTTATGAAGATCAAGCAAAGAAGCAGTACCTCTGGTCTTGTTTATTTTCCTGTAAAATAGTAAAACTTGATTCTCTTCCCAATTCACTCAGTGTTTGTTTGCTGTTTTGGAATACCTGGACCGAAATAGTAAAGGAGCACCTGCATGGTTATACAGATTACTTGTTGAGAAATACAGACTTCAAACACCATAATTTATCTTTATCTCTATTCTTCCCAAACAAAAGCAAAGTCAGGCAAATATAGCAAACTATGAACACAAACGTATACAGTTTTCATCTACTTTCTCATTATTTGAGACTAAGTGTTTTAAACCTGTTTATTTTTAATGTAGAAAAAAATGACATAATTATCTGGTCCCATATATTAACAGCATTGGAAGGAACACATCTATATAGAATTAAGACTCGAAAAATTTATGCTTTTCAGCACCATCACTTCTCTTCATCTTTATTCTCCACCAAAAACAAGAACACTTATGTATCTATGAAACATTAAAAATAAGTTATTTCTTAAAATATGCAAAAAATATTTATGAAATTTAGAAGTAAATCATGTATGTGTTGGTGTTGTAACTCAAATTTTGAATGAGGAAGGGTTAAACACTGTAAGTGTTGATTGAAAGAATGTGATAGTTGATTCAGTTTAATAATGTGGGTGTGATAATGTATTTGGGAAAGGAAAATCATGATGGCTATGGTATGGAGGTTAATTCCGATGAGGTTTCATTCATGATACTAACATTAACAATCAGATACATGTGCAAAACATGACATAAAATAACTAATTGACTAATGTTTATTATCAATACTTAGAATCTCTGCTCACACGTACATTGCATGTTCATGTTAATTCAAATCACAAGGGTTTTTAATTTTTTAAAGTTAAATTTTTGACAAAATAACATTTAGTAGCTATCAAAATACTAATATTATAATAAATTACATATTTATGTATGTTGTATCTGAACCTTAAATTCAGAAAGAGTTTACAATCAGAGCATCCCTGAGCTTTAGGTTATAGCAGACTTCCTAGCCATTTTAAAAGGGTCTGCCTAATACAGAATGCACACTTGGCATTTTAAAACTTATGTTTAAAAATTTTGATTTTAAATGAACATGCATGATCATAAGCAGAGATTCTTAGCATCAATATCATTATAATAGAACTATTATTAATTAATTAATTATTTACTAATACACACTGATTGTTATTATTGTTGTTTTTATTATTATAAAATGGAAGCCCATTGGAAACTAGAAACATGTTCTTCATTCCAACATACTTCCCCCTCATTGCTTTCCTTTCCCAAATTAATTGTGCTTATTATACAGACTGGACTATCTCATTCATTCACTGGGCACCTAACCCTTCCCCCTCCTTCCTCAAAATTATCCAATAAAAAGCTGACCCTCTTCCTGCCTTGATGATTCATTAGGTACTGCATTAGCAATTCAAACATATACACATGATTCACCTGAAATAAGTTCACATAAAATAATATACACACTGTAAGCACTTAACAAAGACACAATTCACAGTTAACCTTTAAAATAATTTCACATAATTCATACAAATTTCATTTTAAAAATCAAGTTAAGAACATGTTCACTTATTATTATTGACATGTTTCTTAGATTAGCCCTTCACATAATTTCAGAAAATAATCTTCACTTAATGTTCACACACTTCATAAAATAAGTATACTACATGTGTACAGAAAATGGAGACATACAGGAAATGGTCACTATAATTATCAGGGGTTTCAAAATAACCTGGCTACAGCCAGTGCTCCAGCACTAGCATGCATCTACATTGCACTTATATTAGCCTGAAATAGCTGTATATACATGTATAGCCAGCTACACATACTATATTTGTATTTTAACATACATTTATTACTGAAGGCATATATTCACATAGCTCTACTTTCAAAGTCCAAGCCAGCTACACTGAAAATTAATGAACCTCTGCATTAATTATGCTAATAATGTAGTTTCTGTGTAACTTCAAAAAAAGGCTCATGAAAGAGGGAGCTCACCAAGTTTTTCAAAGAAATTAACAATGAATTTTATTATATGTAATTGCTTATGGATTCCTGTACAAATATTATGTATTAGTAACCATTAGGCAAATGAAAAAAGAGAGATACATCTGTACATACACACAGTTTCAACTGTTTTAAGGCTTAACTTTTGTGGAAAGTTATTGCATTCTGCGTTATGTCACCAGTTGGTTGGATATAAACTCAGCAAGATAGTAGAGAATTCTGCTGAATGTTAAAAACATTAAACCAAAAACATTTTAAAAATATTTGTAGTACTCCTTCCTCTGTTGTACCATGTTACAATTATAAACAGGTTTTAACAATTAATTTAACAGTCAAAGTGTACATGAAAAATGTAGATTTGTTCTCATACATGCATGTGCATGTAGTTTGCTATGGAGACTATTTATCTCTCTTTCAATTATCCTACACATGTATTTGTCTCACTTTGCTTGTGCTTGGGGAGAATAGAGTGAAGATCAAGATAAGCGATGGTACTTGAAGAGTCTCCCTTTCTCAAGTAGTCTAACACAAGCAAACATGCTCTTTTGCTGTTTAGTCCAGATATTCAAAAACATCAAGTAAACACTGAGGGAGCTGGGAATGGAAAGGTATACAATTTCAGGCTTCCTTTTTCCTGGGAAAACAACAAGAAATACTGTTTCGTGTACATGTAAAGCAAACACAAAGTCCACATGCAGGCTCTTGATTTCATACACCAACCAGTACCATATTATTATACCTCGATCCCTTTATACAGAACCGCACAAAAGTCCCACACAACATAATTACTGTCAGCCGCTTCTAACATGAACAAAACTAAATGAACACAAAACTATTTTGCCAAAGGCATTCGATTACAACTGTTTCATTGTTGGCTTTCTGAAAACAGAACAATTATAACATTTTTTTTTTTATAATATACTATTATACAACACTTCATTTTAAAACAAAATGAAAATTCGTTTTCTTTACATTGGTAAATCAGTCAACTAATTCGTCAAAATGCCGATGTAATACCATAATAACCAAATCAAGTGAAATATTGTATAATTTCCTGATAATAGCTCTGTAGATTTACTTACAGTCTTTGGTAATGATAGTCGTTCCAGGATTTCTACTACTGTAGACAGTCTAGTCAGTAAGTCACTACTGTAACTTCAAATGCTTCGTTTGAAAAATGGTATGACAATCTCGAATATGGTATTTTATATGTTTAAAACCATCACCTCCTTAGTTCTCTATCGAAGTATGAACCTTATATATTCACAAGTTTTCTTATTTTTGGCGTTTTTCCAGTCGCATATGAATCGCTCTCCTTGAAAACAGAGTCGATCAAGCAATTGTTGCGTTCTTCCTGTGAACTGGATTATCTGTTATTTGGGCTCGAAGAAGTCACTGAAGCATATCAGTCCATGGTGTGAAGTAATAAAGCAATCGTGATATTTCTTGAGCTGTGAGAGGTCCCTGAAAAAGAGCTACGATTCACTCCCGCTCGGCGGCCATCTTGATTCACTTTTAATGAAGTGGCTAGTGCGCATGCGCTCCGTTTTTTCGCTCTGTCGCCTGGGATAGAGTATATAATTTGTCCTTTTGGTCTGGGATAGGGTATCTAATTTGTCCTTTTGGTCTGGGATAGTGTATATAATTTGTCCTTTTGGTCTGGGATAGAGTATATAATTTGTCATTTTGGTCTGGGATAGGGTATCTAATTTGTCCTTTTGGTCTGGGATAACTCTATGCTGATCATACTTGTCGAACTGATCTGTTTATGAAAGCCACCTACGGGCAGGTAAAGGAAATAGTAAACACCAAATTTCGGGAGAAAACACTTTCCTACGTTCCGTCAACACAGCTATAGCATATTCGTAGGCTCCGGCTGGGGATAGTACGGCTCCGACGGATATCACAGCTAGAGCAGAGAAAAACTACGGCATGTCCGTAACCGTACCGTAACCGTACTGTACCGTAACTCTGTAATTTGATTGGATCAGCAGGACAAAAACAATAGGGAAACCTTGTTATAAACCACACCGCGGCAAAACGGTATGCTCCGCTGGCCAAAAGAACGAAGGCTCTGCTATCAAATACAAATTACCAAGGGTTTCAACTTTTTTAGTAAATAATTTTATAACTTAGTAAACTCACAATGAATTACAAATTAAGAAAACTTCAACCTGTTAAAGTCTTAGGCTTAGCTTTTAAGTAGTTTTCTTAGTTTTTGACAAAACAGTTCACAAATGAATACTTTTAAGCAGAAACGTTAAAATCACGGCATGTGCCTGTTGTTTCATTTCAGTTTCGCAGGAAACTGGGGGCGGCCGCGCGCGGACAAGAAATAGCAAATACGCATGCGCGTGACGTTTTGCCGCGGTGTGGTTATAAACAGTACTGTAGTTTGCCCACTCATACGAAATCTGCTCTATTAAAGACAGCGTGGTGTTAAGCGAATTCAATGACACGTTTTGTGATCTTGCTGCGGGACTTTTTTACAGTGACCGTTTAATACAGGTTACTGAATAATGAAAGAAACACCTCTCGGGACTGCATGCCGTGACATAGGGTGTCCGCGTCTGCTTAATAGAGATGACCGTTTAATTGAGGTAAAGTTTCCAGTATTTGATTGATAAATTATATAAATAAATTATATCTTGACAACCGAATGTGACAATCCGGCGACTGCTAAATAAAAAGGCCGCTTAATACATGTTCGACTTTACGTCAAAATATTTTTTTTATGATGCACTACAATATTTAGCACGATTGAGATGAAAAACATAATCTGGTCGTTTCCCACACTTCACTAAATCAAGCCGGTGCAAGACGTACAACGGACCGAACAGGTTTTCTTTTACATGACTGAGTGTAATAACCGGTTGTTAATATTTCCGACACTTAGATCTTGAGATCGTTTCCGTTATTATCGGATCGGGTAAAGATAAACAATGTTAATAGAAAAAGAAAAGACTATTTCAACAACATTTGTGGAAATGGTAAACTTCATTTCCTCCAGAATATACTGCTGCTGGAAGAATTGTTTTCCCGTTTGTAACACAAACGTTCTGATAACTTTGAAAATGGTCGTTGTTAGAGTGATCCTGTGAAATAGATATTAGACTAGTAGGCCGCGCAATTAGACCCTAATTTCATTGTTATCTTTTGTTTCTATTTGACTGTTATATACTGACTATTAATTTGTGTTTCACGGGTTAAGTAAAACCATTCTATACATAAAAATAAGGATTTAATTCTTCAATAAATGAGAAAAACAAGGTGAAACGGCCTAGGTCAAACGGGCATCACTCTCGGTTGACCGCACACTCTCATCGACTCTCATGCGGGCTCATCGAACTTGAACCTGTTCAAATTTTCATGAGAGCTGCAAAGAGCTTTCTTCAACTCTCATGCGCTCTCATGCTCGTTTGCCATAGTTAATAGAGTGGAATGGGTATGAAACCCGGCAAACTTCAAAAGGGCTAACAAAGGCGCTGCGATTTATGTTGGAAGGGGGTAAGACATGAAAGATTGTGCACGGTCAAAGTTCATTAGCGTCCCCTGAACAACTGAACTCACACGTTTCTATTGGCTGATTAATTAACACATTGGAATTTCTATTGTATTTTGTGCACGGTAGTGGTTGAAAAAAGCTAACAAAGACATATAACAAAGAATGTCGCTGGGTTTCATAACCATTCCACTCTATTAACTATGGTTTGACCGAGCTGCTTGATAGTCGATGAGAGTTGAAGAAAACTCTCATGCCTCAACTCTCATGCCTCAACTTTCATGCGCTCTCATGCTCGTTTAACTGGGGCTTTAGAATGGAAAGTGGCTATAGTTATACACAATTTGTCTAAAATCATGGGATATATTAATACTTTTAGTTATTCTAAACGATAATTAAGGAACACACACGTTACTGTGACGTGTTGTTAGTCAGTACTTTTAAGACAAAGCGACTCATACGAATGTATAGAACTTTCCTATTTCAAATGAAAAGACCAAAATAATTTTACCAAAGGTGCGAATTTTAACTTTAATATCTTGCTAGAATTTATCTTAGATATATATAAAGAATATCATTATTAAACCTAAGAAGTAACTTTTAACCTGATTATTAGAACTTACCGGCGTTAGATTCCTCTTCCAGCGAGTAGAGTTGAGGTGACGACCACGGACGGCGAAGCAGCTCAAGTGTTCTCGTTTTATCATAACTATAATTACCCTATATCATTATGACGTCACGGCTTGTTTATGAGGGGGACAGAATCGACTTGAACAATAGAGTTTTAAACTAAATCTGCTCTGCTGAGGAAAATCTAACTTCGAATTGTCTGGTTTCCAGATATCAGCTGTATCAATGTTCATCCCACAATGTTTACCTTATTTGGTGGCTGTTACCGCTATTCTACGTTCTACAAAATGCATTTGATAGCGATTTCCTTTGTGTTGTTGCTGTTTTGTCCCCCTCCCACGACCGTGATCCTTAGCGTTTAAACAATAGATTGTTTTGATTTGACGTCATAATGATATAGGTCAATTAACATCGATCGGAAGGAACAAAAGGTCGGCTGGGATTAAATTGATTGTTTATCATCTCGTGGACATAGTATAGTTTATATCATTAGAATAGTTCTCATACGAGATCAAAATCTGCGCTTTGATTTTTTTGGTTTTGAAGTTTGTTATAAAATAATTTAATAAAATTGATACGATATTTTTTTGCCAAGAATTAATACATTGTCCTCCATTTTTTTAGAGTGTTGAAAGGATGGTCATTACAATAAGTTATTTGTCCTTTTTGAGAAGGAAATGTCGTGGTCCGTTATCGTGAATGTAATAAAACACTATACTTTTAAATTTAACATCTTCATGTCATCAATCAGAGATTTTTATCAGAATGAGACAAGTTATGCCGAGGATATTAAATAAACTTTGTCACAATACTGTATATCAACATCAAAGGTTAATATCATGTTACTCGTTGGCGATAAACTTCAAAAACGGATAAACTATGTCATCATTTAAAGCCGTTAAGAGTGCAGTATGTCAAGGGTAATGCAATTCATTTAACTCTAATGAGAGTATATATCGCAATTCTTTCAAATAAAAAGTGTTTATGGCAGTGTAGTATAGACCAGTTCGCGGTAAATTCCGACATTTTGAAAGGGGTGCAAACATGGCACGAAATACAGTGTTTGTATGGGAATCGATGGGAATCCGATGCCAAATAAAATCCGTAATTGAAGTTCGATTTTACGGATTTTATTTGGCATCCGATTCCCATCGATTCCCATACAAACACTGTATTTCGCGCCATGTTTGCACGCCTTTCAAAATGTCGGAATTTACCGCGAACTGGTCTATTGGCCAATTTGGATGACATGTGTAAAGTTGATGAAGCGTTTTGTGTCAACGGTAACACTTGATTAAGATACGGTCAATATCTAAAGAGGCAGTTAGATGTACTTTCGCCTTCAATCGTATATTACTTCAATTCGATTCTCGAGGAAATGAGGCTATTTAAACTGGAAGTAGTTAAGTTTAATTCAACGAATACGCACGCTTCTAACTCCTCAACAACTTCCCGCTCTTTTCATCCGTCAGATAACGGATCTAGTCTCCGTGTTTTGATTGGTTAACTGAGTATTTTTGGTATTTCATCGCGAACTGATGTGATTGGTTTATGTGAATGTGACGTGTAAATAACCAACACCGCAAATATCACAAAACCACGGATCGAAACATGTCCACATCAATAATACATTCATAGTTATTTCATCACGCTCCTGAAAAGCGTGAAGCGCGTTTCACAAAAGGGTCAGTTATTGCGGAGCTTGAGAGCGTATTAACTGAATCAGTCTGTCGAGACATTATATCATTACTAAGAGGTTGACAGCTCCTAAACCGGTAAAACCAGTAACCGATGACGTAAGAAAACAAGGATTCTGAGTACTCGAGTACTTCAGGCAATGCTATCTACCTCTTTTAGTTAGAAGACGACCCAGCAAAAATGACTGCTTCAAGTTTCGAAGGCAAGTTCTATCGGCATAAAATAAAATACCCAAAGGAACTATGGGTATATAGTAACTGCATTAATCCGTTCATTATTAACAGGTGATATTCGGTAATGCTTTCGGCGGAACACTATTAAAATCTACGAAATATAAACAGTAAAGCTCCCACACTTCCTCAGGGTTTTGATATTACATTCAATTTGCCCATTGCGCGAAGCGCTTTTCAAAACGAACGCTTACATGTAAGATTGGTCCCAAACGCGCGCCCCTAATTTGCCGGCTTCGTGCTTTACAAAGTAAACATTTTGAAATAGCTGTATGAATAAACAACACAATGAAAAAGATAAGGACAGGCTGATCGAAGCCCGATTAATGGCTAAATCTAGGATTAAGGGTTGTCATTAGTAGATTTAATTGTTAACTTGTTGTGCACTGTTTTGAGGCTAAAATCTTAGTTTTCCGAGGAATAAGAAATACATTTCCACGTGGAACTGATCCTATTCACATATTAATAAAGTACGGACGTGTGACTTGTCACTTGCCGTTAATCATTATAATTTATGTTTGGAGTGATTTACAATTAACAGCAGCTCGCTTCTACACTTTTCGCACAGGAAATTGGTTGAAAATGAACACAATCGGTACCAAAATCGTAATATCTTGAGGACAACTGAACCAATATAAATGTTTAATAGCCGTTTGTGGTGAGAAAGATTGATGAAAATTAATTATGAAACTCATTATTATCACATTAAACTCATATCCCTTCCATTTATTATTTGTCGTTTCTCCTTTTTGGAGAATGTCACCGAACTTTTAATTAAATATATTTGAATATTTTCTCTTTATTCTCCAGGGCCCGGTTACCCTGGATGTCAGAGGTTCTAAGAGGTTAAGGCGCTAGGAGCGAAGCGACGAGAGGGAGAGAGAACCTCTGGTCAAATCCGTTGGTAATCTCACTTCCATGCGTTTAGTTTGAAATCGAGGCGAGTCCAACCGGTTTTGCGGCCTATAACCCGTCAAACTGTTTCACACAGGAACAATTGCACGTGGCGCCACAGGCAACCCAAGCTAATGATTTTTACAAGGAATGTATGGGAATGTTTAGAAAAAATCTAAAACTGTACTAAAATGATCAATAAAGTCATAAAACCTTACCTGTGTGTTGTGAAGTTGTTCCTCTTCATCACTGATGTGTTTATTTCTGGTTTGAGGCACTTCTGGGATTTTTTTCCCCTCCCCTATATAAACTATTGAGAAGGCAGGAAACACGAGACGCCATTAGTCCACGTGGCGACTCTTCGAAGCCTCGTAATTCTTCGAAAATCCAAACTTTCAGCATTTTACCTCCAGAAACCCTTTCTTACATTCCTCTAGCACTCATTCAATCGATCCATCGCTTATTTCCTCGCTTTGTAAGTACTCAAATTCGACAGTTTCTGCAGCCAACCTAGCCTGTAACGAGCCGGGGTTGGATCATCTTAGCCTTTTTTCATGGGCTGCCTGTGCTAGTTGAACCACAGGCAGCCTGTGGTTGAACGTGGCTTTTCTTCGGAAGCAGTGACGAACGAGTGCCGAAGGAATTCAACACTCGAAGAGATTCGGAGAAGAAAGTCATTGTGCTCAATCGACCAATCGCTGAACGGTGAAATCTGCTGGGGAGACCCACGAACTTTTCAGCAAACAATAGGTGAAGTAAATGTCAAATAGAAATGTAGTCGATTTCTTGATTTAGTTTTCTTCAAAAGCTGTTTCAAATGTAAAATAACCAAAAACGGAACTGACCAAGGTAAGTTGTACAAGAATTTGTTATAGACGATTCCGTTGAACTGACTGCAATATGAGAGTGAAAAAATACGTCCGTGTAGCGGCTCATAGAATATGGTGTGACAAATAGGTCAGTGAGAACTCGTATTGACCCTTATCTTTCCTGGAGCCTAACAGATGAGCAAAGAGCAGTTAGAACTGCCGAAGCAGGACATATTAGGGACTTTAAGCAACCAGCCGACGGCAATGACGACGGGACGTAGAAAAGTGCCTTTCTCCCGAAATTTGGTGTCTACTGTCCTCGTTCACCTTGAATTGTTTTTCGAAAAATATGACCGAGTATAGAGTTCCGTTCACGCCGAACGAAAAACGGATTGATTTACTTTCTTATACGTTCGCGTTATCTTTAAAACGTACAATTTGGGGTTTTCACGTTGTGTTTTTGCAGAGAACGGTGGAAATGTAGGCGACTGCGTGCATTTTCACGTGCAGCTATTGTATTTTGTAATTAAGGCTATTGTTTTATGCCGTCGTCGAAGACATTGCCGACGTGTTTTGCTTAAAGTCCCTATTAATATCATGTTGAGTAAACGAAACCGTAACGCGTCTGAAAAGCCTTGGACGAAATGTTCGGTAATGGTGTGTTCTAGTGGTATTTCCGCTACTGTATTTGACGATTCAAAGAAAACTGTCCATTCCCATTACGCTCTTCTAATGGCTGATATGCCTTCTGTTCTGCATATTTCACCGTTCAGCGATTGGTCGATTGAGTACAATGACTTCGTTCTCCGAATCTCCTCGAAAAAACACGAAGTGTTGAATTCCTTCGGCACTCGTTCGTGACTGCTTCCGAAGAAAAGCCACGTTCAACCACAGGCTGCCTGTGGTTCAACTAGCACAGGCAGCCCATGAAAAAAGGCTAAGATGATCCAACCCCGGCTCGTTACAGGCTAGGTTGGCTGCAGAAACTGTCGAATTTGAGTACTTACAAAGCGAGGAAATAAGCGATGGATCGATTGAATGAGTGCTAGAGGAATGTAAGAAAGGGTTTCTGTAGGTAAAATGCTGAAAGTTTGGATTTTCGAAGAATTACGAGGCTTCGAAGAGTCGCCACGTGGACTAATGGCGTCTCGTGTTTCCTGCCTTCTCAATATTTATATAGGGGAGGGGAAAAAAATCCCAGAAGTGCCTCAAACCAGAAATAAACACATCAGTGATGAAGAGGAACAACTTCACAACACACAGGTAAGGTTTTATGACTTTATTGATCATTTTAGTACAGTTTTAGATTTTTTCTAAACATTCCCATACATTCCTTGTAAAAATCATTAGCTTGGGCTGCCTGTGGTGGCGCTGTGAAGCATGAAATGACAACTGTATGTGGTCTTTATATGGCTACTCTGGACAGTGCCTCGTGCTGTAGACAGTTTTGGCCGTTAACGGTAACAACAAGCTTCACGGGGACGACTTGAAACTGATATCAGCGACTTGCCGCATCCTGTCGGAAGCACAGCGAAGACGTCTTTACGTTTTATAAACTCGTACAGTGCCTCCTCTTGTTTTGTCTTCAATTTAGTAATCTCCGGAAACTTTGAAGCCAACGTAACTTCACAGCGTCCCAAAAAATACTCAAAAACTCTTGATTTTCACTTTGTGCATCTGTTTCGCCAGTCGCGGTTGGAAGTAAAACCACATACAGTTGTCGTAAAACCGGTTTGAAGTAGTAGGCCAATGACAATTGCTGTTGTATCAAGCACTCACGGTCATGCTCGCTGACGCTGATAACAATGAAATTGTACAGCCACGTGAAGTACTTAAAGAAATCAGGAAGCACTTTAGTCAACAGTTTAAATTTAAATCAGGGAAGACAGAGTCTGAGTGTCTAGAATTTCTTAGTAAAATTAATATTCCCAAATTGTCAGAGGAAGAAAGAATGGCATGTGAAGGGAGGATGACTGTTAATGAATGTTTTAATAGTCTTAAGGCAATGGGGTCCTCCAAAACACCAGGAAACGATGGTTTAACAAAATAATTTTATTTAAGTATATGGTATGATATCAAGGAAGATTTGGTCAACTGCTTAAATGATAGTTTTAAAAAAGGTTCATTAACAACTTCACAGAAACAAATAATAATGACATTATTGGAAAAGCCAGGTAAAGATAATAGATTCATAGATTCATGGCGTCCAATTAGTTTAATAAATGTGGATGTTAAAATATGTAGTAAGGTTCTTAGTACGAGGTTATCTCATATCCTTCCTGGTATAATTCATCATGACCAGGCGAGTAATAGATGAACCAATTAGAATAATTGAGGATATAATGTTTTACGCAAAGAAAAATTGTCTCCCCTTGATCATGTTTGCAGCAGATTTTGAAAAAGCCTTTGATTCGATAGAGCATCCTTTTATATTTGCAGTTTTGAAAAGTTATGGTTTTGGTGAGGGATTTATAAAATGGATACAAGCTCTTTTAGAGGATAATCAAGCGTGTGTTTCAAATAATGGTACAGCTACTGACTTGTTCGCAATTAAAAGAGGTACAAAACAGGGAGATCCTATCTCTCCATATATCTTTATTTTAGTTTTAGAAATAATGGCTTTGATGATAAGAAATTGTAAAGAAATACAGGGAGTGGAATTAGAAGGTAATGTTCGGAAGTTTGTAATATTTGCCGATGATACAACTTTCTTTTTAAGAAATATTACCTCGCTAGAGAAAACGTTAGAAATTTTAGATCTATTTAGAGTGTTTTCATCTTTAAAGATAAATGTAAAAAAATCGGAAAGAGGATGGATAGGGAAAGAAAATGAGGAAGAGGGAAAGTTTAAGGATTTTAAATGGGTAGATTTTGAGAAACAAGGAGTTAAAATATTAGGTATTTATTTTACTTACAACAAGGTATTACATTATAACAATAATTTCCAGCGTATATTAACTAACTTAAGAACAATTTTATCTATGTGGCGGCGTAGACCCTTAACATTATATGGTAGAATTCAGGTAGTTCGTTCATTAGCAATATCCAAGTTATTATACATATGTTCGAAAATAGATGTGAAAGATGAGTTTATCAAATTAGTTGATTGTGAATTGAAACATTTTATATGGAATGGTAAAAAATCTAAAATAAAGCATCAAACGTTGATAGGCGACTATGAATTAGGGGGTTTAAAAGCACCTGATTTTGAATCAATTGTTAAAGCGAACCGTCTAAAATGGGCTACAGCGCTGTTAAGTATAAAACAAGAGGCATGGAAATTCTTGCCCTTAATGTTTTAAAATCAAATTGGGGGTATATTAGCAATAGATCAAAATTTTGAAGAAGAACGAATTCCAAAGTATCTCCCTGATTTTTACGAAAGTGTACTAAGATGTTGGGCGGAGTTTGCTAGGGTAGAAGTAATAGATATTTCTGATATTTTGCAACAATCTTTATGGAATAATAGATATATTAAAATTGATAATAAATCAGTCTTTTTTAAGACTTTTTCGCAACTCAATATTAATAGAATAGTAGACCTATTGAATGAATCTGGTGAATTTAAATGGGAAATGGTAGAGAGGAAAGGCCTCCAAGCTAAGGATTTCTTTCATTGGGCAGGTTTACTACACTCCATACCAAGAAAATGGAAAGAAGTAGTAAAAAATATAGGTATAATAGAGGGTACTATAGATATAGGACAAAAATACTTAAAACTTGGGAAAAGTCGTTTGATATAGAAAATGTTGAGAACTCAAAAGAAATTTACAAATGTTTAATTGGTGCGAAGTTTAAGTCACCTACCTCCCAAATAAATATTTTAAATCGATTAAAGCCTGAGAGCCCATTAAGTTGGGAAGAGATTTATAGGCGTATATATTCAACAACCATTGATTCTTATTCACGATATTTTCAATATAGAATTTTGAACAACTGCCTTTATCTTAATTTTGATTTATTTCGTTTTAAATTAATTGAGTGTTCACGTTGCTCTTTTTGTTTAATTAACCAAGAAACAATAGATCATTTATTTGTAGAATTTATAGAGGCCAAAAATTTATATTTTGAATTACGAACTTGGTTAGGAAAGCACGATATAAATCTACCACCATCGAATCTTGTAAATATCATATTAGGGTTAAACGAACAGCCACAAAACTTTATTATCTTAATGTATAAATTAGCTTTATATAAAGCAAGAGAGAAAAGAAAAATCCCTACATTAGCTCTATTTATAAACTCTTTAGTGTATTTTGAGAAAATTGAATCCAACGTAGCAAAATCAAGGAACAAAACCCTGGAACACCTTAAGAAATGGGAAAAACTGTTAATTGCAATTAGACATTTTTCTGAATAGGAATAGCTGGCTTAGAGTATTTTCTTTTCTCTTTTTTTTTCTTTTTTTTTCCTTTGTCTCTTTGTCGTGTCTTTTAGTGATATATATTTTGTGTAATGTAATTTAGTAATTAGAAATGTTTACAATAAAAAAAAAGTAAAAAAAAAAGAGTAGATAAGCCAATCGGAGACGAGGTTCAAATTCTGAACCTAGCTTCTGCATGGAAGTGAGATTCTCAAGGGATTTGACCAGAGGCCCTTCTTTCTTCTCTCTTTCTCTTCCCCTTCTTCTCTATTTTACTTCTTCGGGCCTTTCTTACTTCTTCGGGCCTCTGAAACCCAGGGCAGGGCCCGGTTGTTCGGAGCAAGGCTAGGGTGACTTTATCCCTAGGATAGCGCTAAATCTGTAATTGTTATCTGTACAGTTTAATCTCGGGTTAGCAATTTAAGCCCAGGATAGCACTAACAACCGGGCCCTGGACACGGTTGTTCGAAGCAAGAGTAAGCGCTACTCCGGGGTAATTCGGCACTAACCCGAGGTTAAACTGTACTGATTACAATTACAGATTTAGCGCTACCCTAGGGATAACGTTACCCTAGCTCTGAACAACCTGGTCCAGTGTCTCAGTTAAATCACTAACCCGCCTTCAGCTTGTGCTTTAACATTTCTCTCATGTTCTCAAATGCCCATCGTGTTTTATGTATAGTTTAATAAACGAACAGCAGTGTTTTATCAGGTGCGCAGCCCGAGAGTTTTAGACCTGATAAAACACGTGCTGCGTGTTTTTTTTAACGGCTTAAAAAAAGCGATACGACCTATTTCGGCTGAGAAAATCCAAGTTAAAGTTTATGTAAATTAGGATGAAATCTTTATCACATTTAAAGATTGCTTCTCGCTAGGTGATTTCCTTTGTTTTTGCTTCATGAATTCTTCATGAGTTTTTTTAAGATAGTATAAAACATGGCAAAGGCTTCTTTATTTGTTAAATAATAATGGTCATATTTATATAGTGTCATTATGTTACCTAACCAGTCTCATGAATCGAAGCTTTATATACATATTACAGACATATTATATTGTCAGTGATTGCCTACATCCACGACGCTAATAGCTGCCACGCAGATTAATGTGTTTATATTGGGCATTCGCAATCAGCGCTTTGCGCATTCCCTAAGGACCTCCCCTTGGAATATATAAGCATGTAATCACATTACGAATTCACTTGACCTTACCAGTTTACATTACTTTGTTCTGCTACCGGGCCTAATTTTATTCAGTATTACAATGCATAATTACTATAGAATCTACTTTAGCTACTAGAAACTTGTACAACATAGTTATTAATCTTGAAACTTGTAAATTATATAATCATCTCTATTAATCGTCTCCAATAAACGTAACTGGTATACAACGTGTCTGTTATGTAGAATATACAATATAAACGTTTTCTGTGCGAAGGAACGCCGTGATAGAGCATAGAACAATGTTCAGTGTGTGGTTAGTACAATGGCCAGGCTGTTGTACCGGGTGACATATAATGCTAATGAGAAATATTGTGTCATCAAAGTCTACACTAGACATTGTTGTTAACCAGTTAAAATAAATTATCGAAGTTATGTACTGATTCCACCATGTCATTTTACCCCCGCCGGGATTTTATTTTTATTTTATCAGCTTCGCCATTTTCTGCTGTAGTACTGGTGATTGACGTCGCCGACAGTCGAAGCACGTGTTGACTATGTTGCGTACATTGAGTCGTGCGCTAATTATCCAGAACCTCTGCCTGATCAATGATAAGTGTACTCAACTCCAGAATGACCGGATACTTCATGATAGAAGTTAACGATTAACTTGACGACATGGTACTTCTTTATAGGTAGAATAATTGGGTGTTTGGCGTCGTTCCCTATCATACCCTCATCATACCCTCATCATACAATCCGGCATCAAGGATAGGGTCGAGTTTGTACAGATTGCTACTCTTCTTAAGAGTAGTGTGAAAGTCTTTACTCACGTGACCTAGTGCTGATAACTCCTCTTCGAAGCTTTGCTGTTGCAGGTGTTGAGTATCGCGATTTCTGCAATTTTCATTTCTGTGACGCACACTGGTTTGATTGCTGCATCATAGCAGATTGCCTGGTTCTCTTTGCGTTGCAGAACTCGCTTGCGTAAGTTGCTCTTGTAGCGTAATATCCACGCCGTGATCTTCTTCAGCCTGACCCACGACGAGAATCGCTCATACATCTCTCTCAAAGGATCGCTCTTCTGGCTTGCTTCGGTTGCAAATGTTTCGACTTTCAGTCACTTCGGAGTCGTCGCTGGGGATTTCACCCATGTCTGCTGGTCTTTGCGGCCATGTTTCCTCTCGCAGGAATTAAGGTGGACCTTGCGTCCAACGCTGGTTAGCTAGCAGTACATCCACGGTCATCCCTCTAGATGCTTCGTCAGAGGGGTTGAGCGATGTGTCAATATACCTCCGCTGTGACGGTGATGACTGATCCAATATGGCGGTAACTCGATTGGCGACAAATATCTGAAATCGCTTGTCTTTGTTTTCGATGTAGCAGAGGACACATGTACTGTCGGTACAAAATGTAGAACTATCGATAGCCGTGCTCACTTCTCGTCGAATCATTCGATCTAGCCTTGTTGCTACTACTACTGCGGACAATTCCATTCGTGGAATAGTGCTTTCAGGGGGGTTACTCTAGACTTTGCCATGACGAGTGAATGGACTTTACCGCGTCGATTTGACAGAGATAGAATGCAGCGCCGTAACCTTGGCTGGAAGCGTCTGAGAAGTGGTGAAGCTCGCTGCGCTGCACAGCTGCTAAGTCTGGTGGCTTGAAGCATCGCGATACTCTAGTTGCTTTAGTTTAGGAAGATCTTCAAGCCAAGCCTTCCACTTCTGTGCGTTAGACTCTGGAATTTTGTCGTCCCACCCGAGCCCCTGGATATGTAGATCTTGCTGAATTGCTTTAGCAGGTACAATACACGGAGATACGAAGCCGACTGGGTCGTAAACCGAACTGACTATCGACAGAATTCCGCGTCGTGTGGCGGGCTTGATTTTATTTGCGATTTTGTAGCTGAAGCCAGTGTCTTCGTCAATATTCCATTGGACGCCTAGTGCTCTTTCGGTTAGCGCTTCCTCGCCGATATCAAGGCCTTTTACCGATGGCGCTCTCTCTCTGATTCTGGAATGGAGTCAATCACCTTCTTCGAGTTGGATATCCACTTAGTAAGACGAAATCCTCCCTTCGCTAGCAACTCACGAAGTTGACTTACTAAGCGGGCAGCTTCTTGCTCTGATGTGACTGATATAAGACAATCATCGACATGAAGTTCTCTCTTACGGTATCAACTGTGATACTATCGTAATCTTCTTTGTTGTCTTCCGCCGTTTTATTAAGGGCGAAGTTTGCGCAGGTTGAGGACGACGCGCCG
Source organism: Actinernus sp. WN-2022 (assembly GCA_030867875.1). Lineage (NCBI taxonomy): Eukaryota > Metazoa > Cnidaria > Anthozoa > Actiniaria > Actinernidae > Actinernus > Actinernus sp. WN-2022. Next base: position 33,117,355 of record JAOWCC010001501.1, read on the forward strand.
CCAAATAAATGTACCAGCATCTGATATTCCTCTGGGTTTTCTCTAGGTCGCCATCTGGCCACCAAAGGAACCGCAGATAGTTGCAATCAGCAGGACGAACTCGCACCTGATAAAACATTTCTTCAACATCCGACATAAAGCCGACTTGCTCTTGACGGAATCGCGTGAGAACTCCGACTAGCGCGTTAGTTATATCCGGCCCCTGTAAGAGCTGGTCATTGAGCGAGGAGCCGCGATACTTGGCTGAGCAGTCAAACACCAGACGTACCTTGCCTGGCTTCTGCGGGTGGAAGACGGGGTGATGCGGTAGATACCAGGTGTCGGCGGTCTGCGCAAGATCTTCGCTACTCAACTTTCTAGCATAATTCTTGCTTAGAAGATCGTCCATGAAATCCTTGTACTTCTCATAAACAACTGTATCCTTTTGCAGGCGTTTCCTCAACAGCTGCAACCCGTGTTCTGCTTGCGACTTGTTGTCGAGTAGACATGGTGGATCGTTCTTCAACGGTAGAGCGATTTCATAGTGACTGTTTTCTAGCTTGACTGTGCCTTCCATGATTTATAGTACCCGGCGATCATTTTGGAACAAGTACAATTTTGGCTCGTAGGTAGAATCGTTAAATTCTAGATTGCAATAATCTCTAAATTGCTTACTCAATTCGGCGTTTGAATTGATGAGGATAGCGGTTAGGACCTTGTTCTTGCTTCTTCCCAAGGGTCCATTCAACACCCATCCTAAGACGGTTCGTGTTCCCTCACCTCTCTCGGTTGCAGTATTTCTGGCGCATCGCTGCCAATACTCGGGATATGGATACCCTTAGATACCCGAGTGAAAAACACATTTGGGCTCAAAAGCATCTTTCAGATGTACTTTGTTCAGAAAATGTATTAAAATTTGATAAAACGTTTTCAGAGTTGAGTACGAGCCCCTCAAAGTTTGACCCGCGAAGACCTGGGCGCCGCCATCTTGTTGACATTAATTCCTGTAACGTTTTTGACGTCACTTCGTCCCACCGGAGTCTTGCAGTCAACTTGTAGTGACTTGTTTTCTTTGTATAATTTTTACACGTTCGGAATTAGAGTAGATTTTCATCGATATGGCAGAGCAATTTCGTACTAGAACAAAAATATGATGAAGACGATATTGTGATAGAAGTTCAGAAGACTGGAAGGCCCAAGAAAAGCACGTGGAAGGCGAGAATATCAGACAAACAACAAAAGGCGACTACCGAGCTTGTGCTATACTGGTGTTGTGCCATGCAGTCAGTACAGTTCGAACTGGATAACTCGCAAATTATATAGCTCCAATAATACACAAGTTTCGAAAGCAATGGCAATATCAATATTGTCATAATCTATCGGCTTTAGTCTTGTGTTTTAGTCTGACAAGTTCCATACAAAAACACACACAGCGAATATTTACATTTACACTAGCTCGGTAGTCGCCTTTTGTTGTTCGTCTGATATTCTCGCCTTCCGCATGCTTTTCTTCGTCCTCCCAGTCTTCTGAACTTCCCTCACAATATTGTCTTCGTCATATTTTTGTTCCAGTACGTAATTGCTCTGCCATATCGATGAAAATCTACTCTAATTCCGAGTGTGTGAAGATTATACAAAGAAAACAAGTCGCTACAAGTTGACCACAAGACTCCGGTGGGACGAAGTGACATTAAAATTAATGTCTACAAGATGGCGGCGCCCAGGTCTTCGCGGGTCCAACTTTGAGGGGCTCGTTCTCAACTCTGAAAAAGTTTTATGAAATTTTAATACATTTTCTGAACAAAGTACATCTGAAAGATGCTTTTGAGCCCAAATGTATTTTTCACTCGGGTATCCCTTTAAGATGTGGCCAGCGGTTGACATCTTCTTGGGTGCCAATGGTGTCAGTCGATACGGGGAGACTGGGTCTAGAGTACACCATTGGTAGCTTGACTGAATTCACACCGCGGCAAAACGGTATGCTCCGCTGGCCAAAAGAACGAAGGCTCTGCTATCAAATACAAATTACCGAGGGTTTCAACTTTTTTAGTAAATAATTTTATAACTTAGTAAACTCACGGTGAATTACAAATTAAGAAAACTTCAACCTGTTAAAGTCTTAGGCTTAGCTTTTAAGTAGTTTTCTTATTTTTTGACAAAACAGTTCACAAATGGATACTTTTAAGCAGAAATGTTAAAATCACGGGTATGTGCCTGTTGTTTCATTTCAGTTTTTGCGGGAAACTGAGGGCGGCCGCGCGCCGACAAGAAATAGCAAATACGCATGCGCGTAACGTTTTGCCGCGGTGTGGACTGAATTGCTGTCGCTGAGATCGGCGACTTCTAAATTTACTAATGAACACTCGATTGGCTTGTTCGCCATTTGCATGGTGGTAAGAGAAAGACTGGTTTTCTCTCCCTTGACCTTTCTCAAGAGTTCTTCAGTACAAAAGGAGGTATTGGACCCAGAATCTAAAAATGCATACGTTAGCACTTTCCTATCCTGACCCATAGCTTTGACCTTAACAGAAACAATAGAAAATCCTACTACAGACGAGCTTCTTGATGCTTGAAATGCTTCGACTTGAATTTTGCTGTTGTTCGTCTGTGCAGCAGTTGAGGGTGTCTCCGTATTGGTTGTACGGTCAGTACTATTGACATTGGCTGCAGGAACGTAGAGTGCGTTTTCGTGCAACGTTGTATGCGACAAAAACGTTTCTTTGGACAGTCGTTCACGAAATGACCCGGCACTAAGCAATTCAGACATAATTTCTTAGCGCGGACTAACTTATGGCGGTCGCTTAGACGCTGCATTGTGAGAGCCAATGCTCATTCTCGCAGGAGGGACACTTAATTCGTTTCAGTTTTGCGTTGCTTGGTTGCAGTGGTTGTGATTGCGGTCGCTACGTTCGACCCTGCCCAGCGAACAACCTAGCGCTCTGTCTGTTCTTTGCCTTGCTGCTCTTGTTGTGTGGCTTCTGATCGCTTACAACCTTTCCAAGTATGGGGTGGTTAGTCACTCTCGACCTTGCTTCTACGAATTCAGTGATCTCTTTGAGGGTTGCATCTCTACCATGCTTTTGGGTGATAGAGTCTGCAATTTCGCTCCACTTAAGTTACAAGGCGTAAGGGAGCCGGTCCACTATATTTCTAAGGCTGTCGAGGTTTTCCAGCCGGCTTAGGTAGCCTATTTCCTTCAGAGTGTTGCTGCAACTTATAAGCAGAATAGAGAATTTCTGTAGGGCGGGACCATCCTCAGTCTTGATCGTCTGGCTATTAATTACGCGTAAAGGATGGATGTGATGTAAAGTCACGTGGTAAGCTGTAGTGCTAAGTGTGCACGCCCTACGAGGGAAAGAGAAAAAATCTCTGACCCAAGTGGGACTCGAACCCAACGACCTCCAGGTTACATGTCTGGGGCTCTACCAACTGAGCTATCAAGTCAGATGAGAGCAATCGTGGGTATTGGTGCGTTTTATGGGGTCACGGCGATTATATATGTATAATGTAGTTATGATAGGAAATCATGTTTGCCGCGTAGCACTAGTAAGTGTAAAGGATGGATGTGATGTAAAGTCACGTGGTAAGCTGTAGTGCTAAGTGTGCACGCCCTACGAGGGAAAGAGAAAAAATCTCTGACCCAAGTGGGACTCGAACCCAACGACCTCCAGGTTACATGTCTGGGGCTCTACCAACTGAGCTATCAAGTCAGATGAGAGCAATCGTGGGTATTGGTGCGTTTTATGGGGTCACGGCGATTATATATGTATAATGTAGTTATGATAGGAAATCATGTTTGCCGCGTAGCACTAGTAAGTGTAAAGGATGGATGTGATGTAAAGTCACGTGGTAAGCTGTAGTGCTAAGTGTGCACGCCCTACGAGGGAAAGAGAAAAAATCTCTGACCCAAGTGGGACTCGAACCCAACGACCTCCAGGTTACATGTCTGGGGCTCTACCAACTGAGCTATCAAGTCAGATGAGAGCAATCGTGGGTATTGGTGCGTTTTATGGGGTCACGGCGATTATATATGTATAATGTAGTTATGATAGGAAATCATGTTTGCCGCGTAGCACTAGTAAGTGTAAAGGATGGATGTGATGTAAAGTCACGTGGTAAGCTGTAGTGCTAAGTGTGCACGCCCTACGAGGGAAAGAGAAAAAATCTCTGACCCAAGTGGGACTCGAACCCAACGACCTCCAGGTTACATGTCTGGGGCTCTACCAACTGAGCTATCAAGTCAGATGAGAGCAATCGTGGGTATTGGTGCGTTTTATGGGGTCACGGCGATTATATATGTATAATGTAGTTATGATAGGAAATCATGTTTGCCGCGTAGCACTAGTAAGTGTAAAGGATGGATGTGATGTAAAGTCACGTGGTAAGCTGTAGTGCTAAGTGTGCACGCCCTACGAGGGAAAGAGAAAAAATCTCTGACCCAAGTGGGACTCGAACCCAACGACCTCCAGGTTACATGTCTGGGGCTCTACCAACTGAGCTATCAAGTCAGATGAGAGCAATCGTGGGTATTGGTGCGTTTTATGGGGTCACGGCGATTATATATGTATAATGTAGTTATGATAGGAAATCATGTTTGCCGCGTAGCACTAGTAAGTGTAAAGGATGGATGTGATGTAAAGTCACGTGGTAAGCTGTAGTGCTAAGTGTGCACGCCCTACGAGGGAAAGAGAAAAAATCTCTGACCCAAGTGGGACTCGAACCCAACGACCTCCAGGTTACATGTCTGGGGCTCTACCAACTGAGCTATCAAGTCAGATGAGAGCAATCGTGGGTATTGGTGCGTTTTATGGGGTCACGGCGATTATATATGTATAATGTAGTTATGATAGGAAATCATGTTTGCCGCGTAGCACTAGTAAGTGTAAAGGATGGATGTGATGTAAAGTCACGTGGTAAGCTGTAGTGCTAAGTGTGCACGCCCTACGAGGGAAAGAGAAAAAATCTCTGACCCAAGTGGGACTCGAACCCAACGACCTCCAGGTTACATGTCTGGGGCTCTACCAACTGAGCTATCAAGTCAGATGAGAGCAATCGTGGGTATTGGTGCGTTTTATGGGGTCACGGCGATTATATATGTATAATGTAGTTATGATAGGAAATCATGTTTGCCGCGTAGCACTAGTAAGTGTAAAGGATGGATGTGATGTAAAGTCACGTGGTAAGCTGTAGTGCTAAGTGTGCACGCCCTACGAGGGAAAGAGAAAAAATCTCTGACCCAAGTGGGACTCGAACCCAACGACCTCCAGGTTACATGTCTGGGGCTCTACCAACTGAGCTATCAAGTCAGATGAGAGCAATCGTGGGTATTGGTGCGTTTTATGGGGTCACGGCGATTATATATGTATAATGTAGTTATGATAGGAAATCATGTTTGCCGCGTAGCACTAGTAAGTGTAAAGGATGGATGTGATGTAAAGTCACGTGGTAAGCTGTAGTGCTAAGTGTGCACGCCCTACGAGGGAAAGAGAAAAAATCTCTGACCCAAGTGGGACTCGAACCCAACGACCTCCAGGTTACATGTCTGGGGCTCTACCAACTGAGCTATCAAGTCAGATGAGAGCAATCGTGGGTATTGGTGCGTTTTATGGGGTCACGGCGATTATATATGTATAATGTAGTTATGATAGGAAATCATGTTTGCCGCGTAGCACTAGTAAGTGTAAAGGATGGATGTGATGTAAAGTCACGTGGTAAGCTGTAGTGCTAAGTGTGCACGCCCTACGAGGGAAAGAGAAAAAATCTCTGACCCAAGTGGGACTCGAACCCAACGACCTCCAGGTTACATGTCTGGGGCTCTACCAACTGAGCTATCAAGTCAGATGAGAGCAATCGTGGGTATTGGTGCGTTTTATGGGGTCACGGCGATTATATATGTATAATGTAGTTATGATAGGAAATCATGTTTTTCAACATGATTAATATTAATTACGCGGTCAACGTAAGCGATTGCGACCTTATATGGCTGCCCATATCTTTCTGTCAATAGCGTTCTCGCTTCCTCATAGCCTATGTCTTCGCGCATCCCTAAGCAGCTGCGCACGAGATCTTGGACTTCGACTTTCGTGTACTGCAGGAGGTAGTAGATTCTTGCGCTTGGACTGCTTGTTTTCCGTTCAATCAGGTTCTGGAACGCGCGAATGAAGTCGTTGTATTCAACTGGGTCGCCACTAAGAACTGGGATATCGGGTTGCGGAAGGGTCAATGCCATGATAGCTTCTTGCTGCTGTTGTAGTAGTAGCTGCATCTCAGTCTGTGGCTTGCTATGGCTTGTAACTGGGTTGCGACTCGGCTGGTGGAACGCTTCGTAGCGGCACTCGGGTGCACCTGGATTCATGGGATGCTGGCTTGTGAGGGGATTATCTGTCATCATAAGGGGGGTATCTGTCCCCGGTGTGCATGGTCTGAATGGCTGACTGGGACGCTTGATTGCTGTGGATTCGTCCTGAGGTGGGTCTAAAAGTCTGCTCGTTGTTACATCAAGTAAGGCTGCTACTAAGGGTTGAACGGTGCATTCTGCAATGGGGGGAGCTGCCTTGACTTGTTCTTCCAACTGGACTGGAATGGCGGGTCTGGGTTCATCAGCCGGGAACGCACATGCTGCCATTTCGCGCTCTTCGGCTTGAGAATAAGCTAGCTCTTCGGCTTCTGCCTTGGCCATCTCCGTTTGTAACTTCACTTGTTTCTTGCATTGCTGCAGCCGCAACTCTTCCTCCTCGATCTGATGCAATTTCTGCAGGGTTGCGGCCTCAGCTTCTAGAATTGCTTTCTTAGCGGAGGTCTTTGCTCGTGCGTCTGACACGACGCTACTTCGCCCAGAACTGGACCGGGACCTGCGTGACAAGGCTGTCGACCCATGTTGCGAGCCGGCGCCGTTGCTGGCTGAATCCTCTGGGGAACAGATTGTTCGTCTATCAACAGGCTATGAAAGACCTCATATGCGACTTGAAAGTTTCGCGGCTTTTTTATTTACAAATTCAATGTTATTCTCGTCAGTCATGAGGTCGATAATTTCTCTTACTTTCTTAGCAACGATTCCTTTCGCGTGGCCGTTTTCATGGTATCTTACTTGCGGCACGTGGCAGTAATTAAGTCTTTCAAGACGGATAGCAAATAGATTGTCAGTTCCAGATCTAGCAAACAGATAAGTCACGGAACTCGTGAACGTGGGCGGCTGTCAAACGTGACGATAGCGGTAGCCAATGTTTAAGTTTGAATTTCGGGTGTCGCGGATTGCGGAATTTCCTCCGACGTAACCAAATGCTTCGAATTCTGTCACAAATCGGAGACGTCCTGTGTACAGTAAGTTTCGAACTAGATCCGCAGGCCAAATTCGAACGAATATAACTATTAGGTTGCAGATACTCTAGTCTCAACAATTACAGGGGTAGCGTGGTGGTGCAAGTCAATGAATCCGCGCGCGCTGATTGGTCAAGGGTCGTGTGTTATTAGAGCACAGACACATGGTGGCGTAACCAATTTCTCAACTCATTTTGATTGGATATTTTCATAGTTTTTAGTTTACGATTATTATATAAAGCAAATAGATCATCCATTCTGCCTCCAAAACGTGAAGGGAACATCAGTTACGCACTTCTTTGTTCTCGTCACACTGTGACGTCATCTGTGCATCTATAAGAGGACAGACGCACGGCAGAATGAATCTATTTGTTAAATATAATAAATTAGTGTACGTTGCCTGATACGAAAAACCAGAAATAAAACCACTTGTGAAACAAATTATGGAAACGTACTCCTCTACCGAATGCAGTCGTACAAGACTCAGAGGGCTAAAGCCAAAAAAAACTAATATGTAAGAGTTACATACCGAGAACGGAGGCAATAAGCCATGGATGTATGTGGCTTATTGCCGACGTTCGAGGTATGTAAGTGTCTTATTTCATACTTGACGAGGTTTTCGTAAAATTGGTGAATTGAATTGCTCATTATAAATGCAAGGATGTAAAAGAAAAGTTCCCGGGATGTATCCAGATACATCCCAGGAACTTTGTATGGGGGTATGTATGGAAAATAGAGCCTCATGAAGAACAAAGAAAACCGTGTCAAGTATGAAATAAATACACATATATACATCCGTTTTCAAAAACGTTGCACTGCAAATATATATATACCTTTTGTATTCTTGTCAAATTTGACAGCTAAAACAATGGAGAACAAAAGGTGTATATATATAAATCAAAAGCAATGTTTTTGAAAACGAGTGTATATATATATGGTCTTGGCCATTTTTGCTGTGAAAACTCAAAGCGACTATATCATCCAATCAGAAATGGAGAAAACAAAAGATCTTTCAATCACAAATTTGAGAACTTCCCCCACGTACAATATTCTTCGAAATTAAATCATAGTTAATTTGATCAAATATAAATTAACATTTCAAAAATTATCGAATGAAAATTCATTTTTTCGATGGGTTTCTATTGAATTTATGAGTATCAACCAATGAAATTACGAGAAAGAAGAATAGGAAATTAACACCTTTTACATTCCTTGCCGCAGGGTACCGCAGTAAATGCTTAGAGTTTCGGTTATTGTATTCCTATCATATTATGAATATTAAACATATACGAGGGAAAAGGAACTGGTGAACTCGGCTGACTTGTGGCTGTCCAGCCGAGCGAGAGGAAAAATTTAAATGATTCGAGTTTCGGTTCTTGTATAGCGATACTTACTGCCACGTCATCCATTGTCGTTAACGTGCCAACCAGGGATCCATTGGTTCCTGACACAAAGCGACCTTTTGAAATCATGGTTGGTACATTAGCATAACAATTGTAATGTTTATCAACACGAAGTATCGCTATACCTGTCATATTTTGAATATTAAACATATACGAGAGAAAAGGAACTAATGAACTATCAAGTAAGTGATAAACAAATAGGTACGAGCCGTAACGAAGACTCTTTCCAACTTAACGCGATGCTCCTAGGCCTCTTGGTCTTACTGAAAGGTATTTAAAAGATGTTAAATTTGCTAAGGTGAATAAAACATTAGGAACTTTAACATCTTTCAAATACTTTTGTGAATGCAATCTTGGAAGGGATTTTGTCATCAGTGTTCCTTGTTTTCTTGTCTTTCGAAACTCTCCAGTAGCCATGATTTAGATATCTCTGCAATCAATCAATCAATCTTTAATATGCATAGTAAAAGTACGTGTCTTACATGTGAGTAGGAAAACTATATGGCCAAACCATATTTAAAAATTACAGTTACAAATTGAAGAGTTCTGTGTTTACCCTGGGCCTGGCTCTGGTTTTATCCCGTAAAGCATAAGAAGTAAATTATTTTAGATTATAAATCTTAGCGGGTGCGAGGACTGTGCTTTGTTTTCGTGTTTTTTAATACGCGTGTCGCTATTTTCCAAGATGCTATAAATTGAGAACAGCTCCGAGGTGTACTTCCGTTGCAATGAAAAGTTTAAATAAATATTAAATCCCAGATCAGAACTTTATAGTTTGATCAGTAGCACCCATCCACCGAGACGTCCCAGATATAGGTAGGTTTAGCCACTCTAGCAAGTCTCTAAGAGTAGCGATAAATTAACGGTCGGCAAACAAGACCCAGTGGGGAGTAATAGGAGCTCGAGTCGGCTGTCTTGTCAGGCTCGTCAAAATACCCACTTGTTCGTCGAAGCAAGTTGGAGTTTGCTGTGTTACGTGATCGCTGTTCCATCGGCCTTGAATTTCCCTCCAAAAGAAACAGAGAAAATACGAGATTATGAATACCACTTATTCTACTACGTAATGTAGTAGTTGGCAATGAAAATTATATCCTTTATCGATTCACACCCACTGTTCAACTCTAATGTCCGCGGTCGAAATATCAGGACATATTCCAACGCCACAAATAGGTTATTGTGGTTTGTATTCTTAATTCACACGCTCAATTCTGATTGGCTAGGAGGGTGCGTCCCAATTCTATCCAGCTTGACACGCTCGCAAGTACGAAGAGCTAGGGCCTCTAATTCACATTTTATTGAAGCATAGAATACTATAATAGCATATTCGTAGGCTCTAGGGATAGTAGACTCCGATGATATCACAGCTATTAAAGACAGCGTGTTGTTAAGTGACGAGTGCTGAATTAAATGCGAATTCCGAAATTTGAAAATCTTCATCAAATTAGAACAAAATACTAAACCTAAATCCATGAAATTGTAAAGGATTTTGTTTTGTATCACATTTTATCAGTAGACTGTGGTGCCTCGTCTGCTGCTGCTCCACGGTGGTGCTGCAGGATAATGATCAGCTAGAAGGAAAATATAGGGGATTTCGACAAAACAAAATTATTTACAAACTTACAACGAAATTAAATCAGTGTTCTTCTCCTTACCTTGCTGAAAATTTTCCTTTCTAAAGTAACGAAATTGGTTGGGTAGAACGTGATCGAGATATAAATTTTTGAACATCCAAATAATTGCATTTTTTCTCGAAAAATGTGTTCTGGTGTATGTCTTATACCGAGACGGTTTCCGGCGGCACCACTGTTACAACAGCAACGTTGGATTCTCTTTTTAAAACTAGAGGCTGAGCAAAATTAAATTTCCGCGCTATAATTCAAGCAAAACTACGTAATTGTTTGATTAAGTAGCTAAAATAGGATCTAATAATATTGCAACTTCGGTAGTTTCCAGTGAACAAAGTGATTATAGGTGACAGAAATTTCGCTATAAATACGTTAACTCAAAAAAAATGTCTCAGCCGCGTGCTTTACCGAGGAAACTGTTATTAACGACTTCCTTCGTTATTAAACTAGTGCCGGTCTCTTGGCCGATAATACGCGCGGATTTTACATTCTTTCGGATGCGATTATTTCTTCACCTGACAAGAATCGCGGACACTTTTTGTTTACGTTTGATCATGCTACTAAAGCAAACACAATGTTTTGTTTTTAAAGATTGAAGTAAGCAACATATTTTTGTTTCACAGGCCTATCAGTATTAATAAATATTTATATCCGATTCTGAGCAGTTTTTTTTGTGATTTCTTAATATAACGAATATATGAGGCAAAATTGTTTGTAATTAATACGGAGTATTGAGAGTTTTCAAGCGTTCCGATTAGGCGGACTAACCCCCTAATTGAATGTATTAAGAAACAAACGTACATTCTCCTGTTGTGATTAATATTTTCAAAAAATTATATCTCATGTAGAATTACAATAACTACAAGAAACAAGAAACGTCTCAACTGAACAGTTGGCTTAGAGTATTTTCTTTTCTCTTTTATTTGTTTTTTTTCCTTTGTCTCTTTGTCGTGTCTTTCAGTGATATAAATTTTGTGTAATGTAATTTAGTAATCCGAAATGGTTACAATAAAAAAGTTGAAAAAAAAAAAAACGTCTCATGAAAGTAAGGGGAACACTTGTTTGAATTTTAAGTACTGTTTAATAACCGAGCAGCAGTGTTTTATCGGGTTTAAAACTCGAGGGCGCAGCCCGAGAGTTTTAGACCTGATAAAACACGTGCTGCGAGTTTATTAAACGGCTTCAAAAACTTATAATGGTTACTTAATGAACCATTGAACCTTTGTATTCACAACGCTATGCAAAATATTTGAGTAATCACCGCCTGCGATTACGAACATCTCAAGGGAATGACATGAAGAAATTACCATACTATGTTGCTTGAAGCGGCGTTTCGCAATGCTGAAAGCATTGTGTGGCAAAGAACAAGCTAGGGCAAGAAGCTGCACTTGAAGGATTTGGTGTCGTGGTTGACATCGATAAAGTTAAAGACTTGGAAAGCGATGTGACTGACATGACGGCAGACTCTAAATTTTTGACTCCGGCACAAAATATGAAGAGGTGTTTGTAAGTTTAATGCACGTTTTTATTAATTTACGGCTTTGAGTTTGATTTAATAATTGGAACTAAACAGTGGCTCAGTAAACAAGTAATGGTAGTTGGTAACTTCATTTAAAAAATATTATCTGTGTATCAGTCGGTAGTCTGCTGATATTAGTAAATTTAGTGCAAAATTTATTATCTATAGGTACCTTATGTTCCGTGTACTTTTTGCTATCTTTGGGTCTTTATCAGATGAAACTTTATATAAAACGTTCATCCTAATTAGCAATTCAATGAGAAAGCTGAAACATCAATAGAAATTCCAAGAGTTGCAAGGTGCTTATCCATTGTCTCAATCATTAACGCCGTTTCCCCGTGGGACAGAATTCAAATCCCTCCGCGGGCTTTTTAGAATGATGAGATTTTATTAGGTATAAAGGAGCATGCACGTGACTGATTTATTTCATCTGATTGGACAAAATGCTCATTAATTATTCATGACTTTTTGAAATATATTTTGAAAGCCAAAATTATAACTAAACCCCTAGCTTTTATAGGGCCGCAACCAGCCTAGTTCCTACGCCTTCTGGCTGGCATTTTGTTTGAGTGGGTTAATGGGATCCCTGTGGTTTGTAATGGCTTGTGAGTTGTGACGTCGCCAAGCAACTGCAAACCACAGGGATCCCATTAACCCACTCAGACAAAATGCCAGCCAGAAGGCCTAGGGACTAGGCTGGGCTGCAACAAGACAAATAGCCTGGGACCTAAACATTTCGCAACATATATAATATATATATATATACAAATGGTGACGAATAACTTAACAAAATAATGAAGCTTAAGTTCGGCTGACTTGTGGCTGTCCAGCCGAGCGAGAGGAAGAATTTAAGTAATGGCAGGAGCCCATTACCAGGAGCGTCCATCTTCCCCACTGCATGTGTCTGTACCCCAGCACAGAGGTAGATGAGGCTATTTTTAGCATTGCGTTTCGCGCGAAAAAGAACAAAGGTAGGCTATTCTTAGCCAATCAGATAGCTAACGTCACTTCTCATTATTATTCATTATCATTCTTCTCACTTTCAACGCGGGAATTCGAATTGCTGGTTTTCACTCAATCCCCAGAGATTCAAATGTTGGTGCCCCAACAAAAGAAGCTAACGAGGAATCTATTGTTTAAGGGCACCAACATGGCGGCAACCTCTTTTCGCGGGAATTTCGAATCTAAAAATAGCCTCATCTACTCCTGTGCTGGGGACCCAACCCATAACAGAGGAACGCTCCTGGTAACGAGCTCCTGGTAATGGTCCGCATAAGAACTAGGGTAAAAACAATAGGCTGCGGCAATGGGCATATCCCACATACGATTTTGCTTGAATTAAGTGCTGTATGAGATGCCACAATCGAAACAACACCCAGAAAATAAGGTATTTGTTATGCTCTTGGCCATTTTTGCTGTGAAAACTCAAAGCAACTACCGTCCAGCCAATCAGAAAGGGAGAAAACAAAAGATCTTTAATCACAAACTTTCCCCACGTACAATATTCTTCGAAGTTAAATCATAGTTAATTTGATCTGAAATATAAATTAAAATTTCAAAAATTATCGAATGAAAATTCATTTTTTCGATGGGTTTCTATTGATTTATGAGTATCAACCAATGGAATTATGAGAAAGAAGAATAGGGAATTAACAATTTTAACATTCCTTGACGCAGAGTACCGCAGTTCTTATCCGGACCATTACTTAAATGATTCGAGTTTCGGTTATTGTATTCCTATTATATTATGAATATTAAACATATACGAGAGAAAAGGAACTGATGAACTCGGCTGACTTGTGGCTGTCCAGCCGAGCGCCGAGAGGAAGAATTTAAATGATCCGAGTTTCGGTTCTTATATAGCGATACTTACTGCCACGTCATCCATTGTCATTAATGTGCAACCAGAGATCCATTGGTTCCTGACACAAAGCGGCCTTTTGAAATGATGGTTGTTTATCAACACGAAGTATCGCTATACCTATATCATAGTATGAATATTAAACATATACGAGAGAAAAGGCACTGATGAACTATCAAGTAAGTGATAAACAAATAGGTACGAGCCGTAACGAGGACGCTTTCCAACTTAACGCGATGCTCCTAGGCCTCTTGGTCTTAAAAAAGGTATTTAAAAGATGTTAAATTTGCTAAGGTGAATAAAACATTAGGAGCTTTAACATCTTTCAAATACTTTCGTGAATGCAATCTCGGAAGGGATTTTGTCATCAGTGTTCCTTGTTTTCTTGTCTTTCGAAACTCTCCAGTAGCCATAATTTAGATATCTCTGCAATAAATAAATAAATAAATCTTTAATATGCATAGGTAAAGTACTTGTCTTACATGTGAGTAGGAAAACTATATGGCAAAACCATATTTAAAAATAACAGTTACCAATTGAAGCGTTCTGTGTTTACCCTGGGCCTGGCGCTGGTTTTATCCCGTAAAGCATAAGAAGTTAATTATTTTAGATGATAGATCTTAGCGGGTGCGAGGACTGTGCTTTGTTTTCGTGTTTTTTAATACGCCTGTCGCTATTTTCCAAGATGCTATAAATTGAGAACAGCTCCGAGGTATACTTCCGTTGCAATGAAAAGTTTAAATAAATATTAAATCCCAGATCAGAACTTTATAGTTTGATCAGTAGCACCCATCCACCGAGACGTCCCAGATATAGCCGGTAGGTTTAGCCACTCTAGCAAGTCTCTAAGAGTAGCGATAAATTAACGGTCGGCAAACAAGACCCAGTGGGGGAGGAATAGGAGTCGGCTGTCTTGTCAGGCTCGTCAAAATACTATAGTATACTCACTTGTTCGTCGAAGCAAGTTGGAGTTTGCTGTGTTACGTGATCGCTGTTCCATCGGCCTTGAATTTCCCTCAAAAAGAAACAGAGAAAATACGAGATTATGAATACCACTTATTCTACTACGTAATGTAGTAGTTGGCAATGTAAATTATATCCTTTAACGATTCACACGCACTGTTCAATTCTAATGTCCGCGGTCGAAATATCAGGACATATTCCAACGCCACAAATAGGTTATTGTGGTTTGTATTCTTAATTCACTCTCTCAATTCTGATTGGCTAAGAGGGTGCGTCCCAATTCTATCCAGCTTGTACACGCTGGCAAGTACGAAGAGCTAGGGACTCTAATTCACATTTTATTGAAACATAGAATACTCTAATAGCATATTCGTAGGCTCTAGGGATAGTAGACTCCGATGATATCACAGCTATTAAATACAGCGTGGTGTTAAGTGATGAATTAAATGCGAATTCAGTAACACGTTTTCCGATCTTGCTGCAGTACAGTTTTTACAGTGACCGCACCACTTAACACATTTTATCATAAAAATTGAAATATTGGTTATTTTCATTTAAAATCACTACATTGAATCCACACATGGAGATAATTTTTTGCAGCAAGTTTAAATGTGTAACTATGTTCCAGATGGGAGCTAGGAGCAGAAATCAAATGCACTTCTGTCTCAGTTGGTTGTCTATTTTTAAGAACCAAGGCCTAATGTATGGGGGTGGTAAAATACTAAACTTGATCAAAATGATTTGCGATAACCACTAGATATGTATATTTCTGTTGTGGTGATCATATTTTAATGGACATATTGGTATACATTCCACCATGTTCTCTCAATTTTAGGGCAGAATATGTCAGCAGACTTACCACGCCCATTTCTATGCCACACTTGCAGGATTGCATTTAATTCATAAATAAATAGTAAAACATATTCCCCTTTCCAGAATATAGTGTTAACCACCATCAAATTGGCATTATTTGACAACAGTCCATGCAAACATACAGTAAAAAAAAATGTAACGCAAACGGCAAAGGCCACATGACATGCCTGGTGTTTTGTTTAACTCTTTAAAGTGCATATAAGCCTGGCTAATTATATTTCTTACGAAGAGACTAGAGGCCATAGACAAAGGATTCCGGAATAAAAAGTTGATTTGATTTATTTGTCATGGTATATTGGCTGTTCAAAGTTGCCCAAAAACGTGTCTTGGGTTGCCTGTGGACGAAAATCAAGCGCGCTAGATTGGCACTGGGTCTAGTTTGACGTCATCAACAGAACACGCTCGATGCGCTATTGCATGAAAGGCCTTGCCGAATAAAGCTCTTCGAAACGTTTAGCGCGATATTATCATCTTTCTCGGTTATCTATTCAATTATTTTGCAAATAAGCCAACGTTTTAAAGCCGCGAAGAGACGAGTTCTGTTGATGACGTCACGTTTTATTCTCGTCCCAGTCTCCGAAGGCGCGCGGAAATTAT
Organism: Actinernus sp. WN-2022; assembly: GCA_030867875.1. NCBI lineage: Eukaryota > Metazoa > Cnidaria > Anthozoa > Actiniaria > Actinernidae > Actinernus > Actinernus sp. WN-2022. Next base: position 33,133,492 of record JAOWCC010001501.1, read on the forward strand.
TCTACATTTGGAAGTTTAGTTGCTAAAAAAATAATGAAAACATTTCTATTTAGAAATTTCGGAATTTTTTCTCTGCCTTTTAACTTCTAAGCTTTAAAAAGAAAGCATAATTGGCCAGGGCTTATATGCACTTTAAGCCCCAAGGGCTTTTAACTGATTTTTGGCTCATTCTAGACTGCAACAAACCCTCCCCCCCCCTAAGAAAACTGTAGTCACTGTTACCATGGAATTTTCATCTGACCAATAATACTGGGGGCTCAAAGATTTTTGTCGGCCATTTTGGATATGTTGACGTCGCATTGCTACGGAGCTGGAGGGGAGTTTGTTTGGGGGAATACAGAATTTAAGGCTTTTTACTGCATTTTTTTTTCATTTTTAGAGTGCTGGAGGACATCATTAAGTCTGATGAGAGCTTGAATCAGCACTTTCTCGAAGAAATGAGTCTGTGCCTGCTATTGTGATAGAGAAAGAGCCTCATTATCCACTCGTGAATGGGCCAGGACGTCTTCTGTCACTTTAGAGTGGGCTTTATAAATGGGAGTCTGGAGCCACCTATCATAGCTTTTTTTGAATATTGGACAACATTTACTTGCCATTGATTCCAATATGAAGCTATTAGGTCGAAATGGCTTTAGACTTAGTATATATTTTGAAGAATGAAGATGGGGGAAGGGCCATGCCGCTGTTTGGTAGGATTTCCCGGCATGCTTTGCGGTCATTATGGATGAATTTAGCTTGCTGTGAAGTGCTTGTGGACAGAATGGCTTGGTGCTGGGCAGGTTTAGGTGTTGGGAGACAGAAAGTGAGGTTAGTGCAAACATAAAACTCTAAATTTTATGTGAAATATGCATTTTTGTGAGAAAATGTAGAATCTGAGGAGAAATATTTTTTTCTGTAACTGTCATTTTAGTCCCTTTTTCTGAAGTGAAATAATGTCAACTATAGTTAACTTATGCAAAGAAAGGAGGATTTAGATGAAATTATTCATTTTTAATATGCCTAATGCAGTTCAATAGGATCATTGGTCTATACATTAAGGTGTGTGGGAATCTCAGGGCATTGCTCTTTGAACTTAGTCAGATTTAGACCCTCAAAGCAAGTAACCAGTAATAGTGCCATATGGCACTCTTGGGGCTTAAAGGGTTAATAGGTGACTGCGGCAGCCAACTCGAAAGCTTATGCTACTTTGGCTGCTGCACACTTACCTTTTAAATAACTTCTGTATATTATTTTATTTTATTTACTCTGCTGATGTTTCGGCACGTATGTCTATGTAACTAGTGCTTATAAATAGTGTAAATAAAAAAAATAGATTTATGAATTGAGGTAAAGTTTACAGTATTTGATTGAGAAATTATAACTTGACAACCGACCGCTAAATTAAAATAAAAAGGGCGCTTAATACACGTTCAACTTTACGTCAAAATATTATTTTTATGATGCACTACAATATTTAGCACGATTGAGATGAAAAACATATTCTGGTCGTTTCCCACACTTCACTAAATCAAGCCGGTGCAAGACTACCCTGGTTGCCAGAGGTTCTAGGTTTTTTTTCTAGGTTAGGTTAAGGCGCGAAGCGACGAGAGGGAGAGAAGAGAACCTCTGGTCAAATCCGTTGAGAATCTCACTTCCAGGCGTCAGTTTAGTTTGAAATCGAGGCGAGTCAAACCGGTTTTGCGGCCTATAACCCGTCAAACTGTGACGACCAATGTTTTGATTTCACACACAAACAATTGCACGTGCAGGCGCTGTGAAGCATGAAATGACAACTGTAGTGTGGTTCTTTATATGGCTACTCTGGACAGTGAAAAAAGTGCCTCGTGCTAGAATTTGCTGTCGTGCTGTAGACCGTTTCTTCACGGGGACGACTTGAAATATCGGCGACTTGCCGGCAACCTGTCGGAAGCACAGCGAAGACGTCTTTACGTTTTATAAACTCGTACAGTGCCTCTTCTTGTTTTGTCTTCAATTTAGTAATCTCCGGAAACTTTGAAGCCAACGTAAACTTTACAGCGTCCCCAAAAATACTCAAAAACTCTTGAGTCGCGGTTGGAAGTAAAACCACATACAGTTGTCGTAAAACCGGTTTGAAGTGGTAGGCCAATGACAATTGCTGTTGTATCAAGCACTCACGGTCGCGCTTGGTAATGAGTAGATAAGCCAATCGGAGAGGAGGTTCAAAATCTGAACCTAGCTTCTGCATGGAAGTGAGATTCTCAACGGATTTGACTAGAGGTTCTCTTCTCTCCCTCTCGTCGATTTTAACCTAACCTAGACAAAACCTAGAACCAAAACCTAGAACCTCTGGCACCAGGGTAGTGCAAGACGTACAACAGACCACACAGGTTTTCTTTTACGCGACTGTATTAACCGGTTATTAATATTTTCAACGCCGAGATCTTGAGATCGTTTCCGATATTATCGGGTGGTAAAGATAAACAATTTTAATTAAAAAAATACTATTTCAGCAACATTAGTGGTAATGGTAAACTACATTTCCTCCCGAGAATATATTGCTGCCGGCTGCTAGAATAATCGTTTTCCCGTTTGTAACAGACAAGTACTGATAACTTTGAGAATGATAATCGTTAGAGTGATTTTACTTAACCTGTGAAAGAGATATTACACTAATAGGCGTAGTTAGACCCTAACATCTCCGCTGTAATATATTCCGTCTTTGGTTTCGGTTTTCCCAATATCCTTTGGGACGCACTAATATAATCATCAGTATAACACCAAAGGGTGATCTGATAACTTAGGCAAACCTGCTAGTTGTTGGTCCCAGTCGATGCTGGAAATTACGGACCGGTGCCATCTGCTTTGGAACGTCACCTTGACAACGTGGCCTGTGGAGTGACCAGGAACGGCGGCACTGAGTAAACTCACTCCACATCTGACTAGAAAACATCTGAAAAAGACAAAATCAACTAACTAAAAAACATTAATTGACAACAAAAAGGTGACTATTTTATTCGGTGCCGAAAACAAAAAAACACAATTAAAAGAAGCAACTTTGACAAAAGCCCTCAAGTCAGACTGACAGGTCCCTTCGCTCAGCGGGCACAGACGGTCCCTTCTCTCTGTGGGCACAGTTGGTCCCTTAGAGAAATTAACATAATGTTTATGATCAAAAATCATCAAACAATAATCCATAAATAAACAGGAGCACGGGCACAGATGGTCCCTTCGCTCAGCGAGTTCCTTCTCTGTGGGCACAGATGGTCCCTTAGAGAAATTAACATATACATTTTATGATCAAGTCATCAAACAATGATGTCTGAATAGACAGTAGCACGGGCACAGATGGTACCCTTCACTCAGCGACCACAGATGGTCCCTTTTCTCTGGTCACAGATGATACCTTAGAGAAATTTACATAAATTAAAATAAACAAATTACTAAACGGGCACAAATAGAGCCCAACTCATATGGGCACAGACAGTTACTTATGGAAAAATCAACAATCAGTTCATCTTCAATTAACCACCATTACAGTCAACAATAATGCAGGATGGGGTAACGAGATATTTTATTGACCCAGTAGACAGAAAGGTAAACTCCAAAACCTGTAGAGTGTGAGGTGGTGCGATTCGTGAGTTAATGTACGTATTGAAGTTTGGTAGTTATGTTGTTTAGGATTTGTGCTTTATGAGAATCTGAAATTTGAAGGTAAATTAAATATGCGTCACTCTTCCAATCGCCTAGAAGTTTAATTAAAGTATCGGATGCTCCGGCCTGGAATAAAAAAGTTGTTCCCCCTCTGCGCAAACTGAGGCGAGAATTTACTTGGATCTAATCCAGTCGATGCCAGTGCGGGAAACTGCAGCTGGGTGTGTGAGGTTTGAGGAAACTGGTGAAATTATAATATAAAACTGGGCTAACCCCGCAAGTCGAGGATGAACAAAATAGTTGCATATCAGCGGTTAGATGGACTGTAGCCAAATATTGATGCAATGCCTTGAAAGGACAAAACATGGAATTTGGTATTGTAAGTGATGGGATTTGCAAACAGCGTTCTTGGAACTGAATTTCTTAGTGTGATAAAAAGACCGCCTGCTAAAATGCAGCAAAAAGTTAATTCGGCTCCGTGTATTTTCCTTGGCTTTTCCTTGTTCTTTTATTGAACACCGCCGTTTGTGTGTCTTAAAACTCACTTGATGCATTCTCATTAGTGTGTCCAAAACAGTTAATGTGGTGGGGAGTATACGAGGAGTAAAAGCAGGCCCCACCAGCTTTAAGCTGTAATACTCAGCCTGCTATAATTAACGAATAAAGAAGCCTTAGCCATGTTTTATACTATCATAAAACACGATGGGCATTTGAGAACATGAGAGAAATATTATAGCACAAGCCGAAAGCGCGTGCTTTCAACATTTCTCGAGTGGTATAAAACATGGATTTAAGGCTTCTTTATCTGTTTTATAATATAGATTTACACGCGCGATGAACGGAAACCGCCAGTTGAAAACAATAAAACATGGCTTTTTAGCCAATCAGAGCGCGTGTACTATCGTATATATTTAAGAAATAGAAAACATTTCCCGTGTTTCTATAGAGTTATAGAAACACGAGTGGGAGTTTGGGAGAACGAGAAATGGCAGTGGGAACACGAGCCCGTAGGGCGAGTGTTTCCACAGCTATTTCGAGTTCTTCCAAACTTCCACAAGTGTTTCTATAACTCTATAGAAACAAGGGGAAAATGTTTTCTATTTCCTTTATAAAATAAACGAATAAAAGCACGGAAACGCTCGCTTAATTTGATAACCAAAACGTAAATTCTCACAACTAGCTCAAGCGCGCGCTCAACTGTCTATGTTTCTATAGAGTTATAGAAACACGGCTTACAGCCAATCAGAGCGCGCGTACTATCGAAACTATTTTATAAATTATAATAACAATTAAAATATTTTTTTTATAAGTGCAATGACCACACGTGAGAGCTGAAATATAAAGCTTTCACTCACTCACTTTATGCCTATATACACGGAAAAATGAATATGTGACGCTTCCCTGACATCGTGTTGTTGATAGCGGCTAAAGTATCCATGCAACTGTACTCTCCTTGGGAGCTCCAATAATTTTCTAATATGTGTACCGTCAATTGCTCCAGCGATATTTGGTAGACCTTTCATGCAAACAGCGCACTTACAACATCGCCAAATGCTGCGAAAGCGGTACCTGTTCTTTCTACATATTTGGTTGCAACACCCGTATTTTCATATTAGGAACCGCCGTGTGCGAATCTTTTCCTGGGGAATTCAATTTCTAAACCTTGTGTTTTACCTCTGCAAAAACGGGCGAAGTCTTGCTAATAGGAGGTCCCATTCTCAACTGGCGGTAAAAATTACCCTCAGGAATAATTCGGCTGTGAAAATATATCTTGAACCAAGATTCAGTGGGTCGAGGTTTGATTTCGGCGGCGTCTTCACTGACGTGCATGTTGATCTAGATCCAGTATAATTTGGATATCAAGGAGCTGGAATCTCCAGTAACACAAGAGTATAAGTTGGAGTTATTGCTATGCGAAAATTATATTTTGCAAAGATGAGAAGTTGACGATAAAAGCAATTATATTGCTTGGGGAGTGTTCATTATTTATGGCGTTTCATCTGCTTCTCTTGTTAAAACTTTTATGATCCCCCCTACGAATGAATTAAAACTTAGATGACCCCCCTATAAAATTGCTCGAAACTTTATTGACCCCCCCCCCCCCCCAACAAAAAAAATGGATGTGCAAGAAAGAATGCAAACTGCATATACTGCATATATATACAGTCGCTGCCAAAAAGGTTGTCCAGCAGAACATAATATAATACTTTAATATCCATTGTTTTGGCCTATTGTTTTAGCGAATTTAGCCTAGACAATAGCCCAAAACAATGGATATTATAGTATTTTATTATGTTCTGCTGGACAACCTTTTTGGCATCGACTGTATATATATATGTAATCTTTTAAATTTACTATTATTTTTTCTAGATTTGTAGTATTTTCCATGATACATTACCTTTGCTTAGTATAAAAAATATATATACATGTATTCTTGTGGAAATCTCTACCTTCAGTACCCGGCCTCCTTTCTGGATGGGTACTTTAATTTGTGCATCATATTGCATTCTACTGCATCATATTGTCAAAGTCAAATATTTTATTTACCCACGGGAGGGTCTATCAGATGCACATATTTACAATAAAATACGGCTAACTGTTTTACATAGACGCCGTGCATATATAAAAAGATCTGGAATAATAATTACAAGTGTAAAATACTGATGATTAACCTTGATGACAGATTGTCTGTTTAGACTTCCTTAATAGAGACTTGAAAGAGGAGAGCGATTTTGCTAGTCGCATCTCGTCAGGTAAACTATTCCACACGTAAGCTCCACTATACCTAAGTAATTAGTTCTTGGAGCAGGCAAAGCAAGTTTGGCGACTATGGTCGCTAATTCCGATATGCTTCACCCCGCTAGAAATAATTTTGCGAGGCTCGTTAGTAAGACAGACATCTAACAAAGATCGACTACTTTCAGTAATCATGCGTGTAGGTGCTTTAATCATTTGCACAAGGCCGTAAACATCGCAAATAGAATTTAAAGCTGTTAAATCAGAATGTTTATCTTTGGAGATAAAATTGCAATTTAAATCGCCAAGTAAAATCAATTCATAATTTAGGGAATCGATGCGATCGATAAGTTTTTCAAATGCATCAAATAAATGTGCAGGACTGTTTGGCGGCCTGTAGCAAGTCGACAGAAGAAAGGGCTTACTGTGTGGCTTTTGTATTTCGACGAAGATTATTTCTAAAGAGTTATCAGCTAGATCAGAGCGGATAGTATAACTGAGGCTGTCTTTAATGTAAAGGCAGGAGCAATTATAGAATACCCCGCCATTTGGGTCATTAATAATTCATTTTCTCAAATTTTCATACAAACCTTCTAAAAACCTAACCCTGAAATAAAGGTAAAGGCTAAACGCATACTCCTCCGCCTCTTCTATTACGGTCCAATCGAATTATGTTATAGCCATTTATAAAAAAATCGGCAGTATCTGCAATAGATGAATCAATCTTGGTTTCATTAATTGCCATTACATCAATATACTGATCAATCAGAAAGATTATTAACTGGTCTATGTGTTTAACAAGACTATTTATATTGAGTGTGGCACACTTGAAGCCGCGACAAGGAGGAATGAGCCTAAATGCATCACAATTAATAGAATCAGAAGCATTCTTCATCTGGGCCGGGCAGCCATCAGTGATAACTTTATAAAATTGCCTGCTAATTTACTAGTGCCTACAGTATTTAAATGAAGATAGCCACGATTCAAACAAGAATAATCAATGTTACTATTATCTATAAAATCGTAACCATTGCTACTAGCGAAAGATCGAAGATATTTATTAGCACTACTTACATTTTCCTTTAAGTTTTCGAACTTCCGCTAGATGAAATTGTTACTTTAGTAGTTGATTCCTGTTCGATGGATTTGGCGAGAGCCATGATATGATGCTGTTTGCTATTTCCCGTGGTTCGCTAGACGCCAGGTTGTTCGTTCCGATGTGAAGTATAACTTCATCCGGTTTCTTGCGATTCTTGTGATCCGCCATGTCTTCGATTGTACTGCCGCTATCTGACGAGTAGACCGAGACTCCTACAATAAAAACTTTCCTGGGCTGCTGGTCGACACTACTAGTTTGCGGTTCAGCTTGTATACTAGTATCAGAACTCAAGCGGCCTTGAGCAGCTTTAGTCGCCTTCCTGTTCCTTTTCGTCTTCGAACCAGAACTGGTAGATTCTGAAATGAAATAAATGAAAAAGAGCTCAGCATTGGCATAACTAATCTCCTGGACAGCCTTTTATCATGAGGTTAGAGAATACCATCCTGCGTTGAAGGAAACAAAGAAAACTGTGTCTAAATATTGCGAAAGCCAAAGGGCCGAGGCGAAATTTTTGAGATTTTACTGCTCTCTAAAACACTGGTTTACTGTGTTCTTGAGACTAAACATTGGCTTAGCATTACAACAACATTTACAATTTTATTACATTTTACATGACAGGAACGTCAAAACTTTGATGACCCCCCCGAAGGAGTAAGTAAAATCATTGATACAAAAGCACTTAAAACTCCCCCGTCCTATGATTTAACATCGCTTGAACACAGCCAGTTGGTAAAAATGTAAACATTAAAGGTTTTCGCGCCAAGAATAGGTTATTTCCGATTTTGATGGACGTTTGTTCGGTTTACAAATATTTGTCAGAATTTCAAGTGCGAACACGATTACCAAACAGCAGATTTGGTAGAGACATGAGTAAAATGAGCCAAAATGAGTAAAAAGCTCAAGTTTTAGGTTCATATCTCAGTTAAAACTAAAGGAATGGCAATTTTTTGAAAACTATAATTTAACGGAGTTTAATCCTGCTGACTGCCACGGCTTGTACGGATTTCACAAAAGGTCGGCTGATGCTGGGGATTAAATTGATTCTTCATAGGGGTGAAAACCCGTTCAACAATAGACTAATCAAATCATAAATCTGAGGTTTATAACTGTTACAGGGAGGTTTAGAACTCAGTTCTATTTGAGAAAATCACGCCAAATGTGATATAAGTTAGTTCCATACCTCGAACCTTCGGTTCTAATCCCTAAACATCCGGTTCTCTGTATGAAACTCTTACTTTATCATGTCGTAGATATAATATTTTATATCATTAGAATAGTTCTCATCCGGTAAAACCAGTAACCGAAGTGATTCTCTGCTGTCTACCTCTTTTAGTTAGACGTTCCAGCAATAATGACTTCTTCAAGTTCTATCGGCATAAAATATAATACCCAAAGGGACTATGGTTATATTAACTGTATTAATCAGTTCATTAATTGCTACACAAAAAAATGATATTGTTAGTGCGACTATTAAAATCTACGAAATGTAAACAGTAAAGTTAGGGTTTTGATATTACATTTAATTTGCCCATTGCGCGAAGCGCTTTTCAAAACGAACGCTTACATGTATTATTCCAGAATGGTCCCAAACGGCGCGCCCTTGGTTTGCCATTGCCGGCTTCGCGCTTTACAAAGTAAACATTTTGAAATAGCTGTATGAATAAACAACTGACAATGAAATAGATAGGGCAGGCTGATCGAAGCCCGATTAACGCTTAAATCCAGCAAAACCACGGACACGAAACTATACTTAACTTATACTGGTTCTCAGTGTAAATGTGTTCCTTGATTGTGACATACTTGATAGCCCGACGTAACTCGATCATCGGAAAGCTAGCTAATCGATAAATCGATATTAATCGATATAATTATTTCAGTATATGCTTCAATAAATTAAAGCATTGAAGAGTAAAACGTGTATGTGTATTTCGTCGTCTTATCTTGGCTGATGACAGCGAACGGAAACACTCTGAGTACCGCATATGTACTAATTTCATGCGGACTGTTTAAAATATCGATACACGGCCTTAAATACATCAGGTTTTGGACTCATCTTCCGAAATTGAGGAAGAAATAAAATAAACACCCGGCCTTCACGATACCAATTCTCATGAATTCTGATGCCATAGATCGATGATAGATAGAAACTTTATTTAGACACGGTAGTTTTAACAGTAACTAAGACTGGTTTACATAAAAGCCGTGTGTAAAAATCTATACATCAACATTAGATGATATTGTTACATTCCATTAAAATCTGCTAAAAACGCCAAAGTCAGTTCTTTTAGCGTTCGTGTGCGATATATTAAACAACAGTAATTGTAAGAGAGTAAATTATAAGGTGTCAACTTGAAGCAGGGAGGTAGACCATTTAGCTTAGTTTTAAATAGTCTGCGAAACAGGCCCTTAGACTCAGTGTTATTTCAACGCAAAGGAAGTGATAAAATGATTTGGCCGCGTGAAAATGGAAAAAGGAGACTGGCACGAGAGAGGAGAAGGAGGGCCCTTACAGATTCTGGACGGGAAATACTGATTGGTCAATTAGCTGTCATCGCTGTCATGTGTCACGAAATGTCACACATTCCTCCTGCGAACTGACTGAAATGGCGGCGACAAGAGAGAAGTGATCGAGCGGTTGAGCGTTAATCCAGGAAAGTATTTAGAAGAACAAAGCAGGCAGTGAATAGTTTACATTTATACTTTCTAGGCGAGCTATTTTGGAGTTTTTACCAAGAGGTAAAAGCCTTGTTTTCCAACTGTTTGCCGTGGAAGTCGAGTCAGACAGGACTTAGCGCTTCGGCATTGTCCTATTTGAAAAGCATTGTGAAGGATCGGTGAATCGAAACTAAATACACTGGGACTTAAAAGCCATCTCCCTCTACGATCTAGACGTAGAACTTAAAGAAATTACGGAGTTCCCTAAAGTAATTTTCGGTCTTCCTGTCAGAGACTGTTCGAGTGAAAGAGTCGGTCAGGGTCGAGTACATGAACTGATGAAGGAAAAATTGAGCGGGGACTGAGCGACTTTATAGAGGCTGTGGTCGTGAATAAATCCCACACTGTAGAGACTTGGAGACATGAGAAATAAAGGTAATAAAATGAACTGTGCAATGTTTTGACTACATATCTCAGATACCGACAAAGTTACGAGCACACAAAGTTTGATTGACATGTTTAATAATCATGTTAATCCATGCGGAAAAGGGCAGAATTCAAAGCGGCAGGCGCTTATTTTTTCTGGCCTTTGCTCGATCGCTTCGCTCGGATCGGTATCAGAACTCGCTCCGCTCGTATCGGAAAAGCGCCTGTTCTGCAGGCTAAGTTTTAAATGCATTTAACGATTGCTAGACCACAGGTCTTCTGGTAAATTATTCCAAATATGTGCTCCTCTGTAGCCGAATCGCTTTTTACCATAATTCGTTTTGGGGAGGGACAGTTGGAATTTCTTGTGTAAAATGGTGTATGAACCCTATTAAATTTGTGTATTAAATACCCAGGCACTTGGTTATTATAGATCTTGAACATTTCTATTGTTAAAAGTTTGCGCCTGCGTATTATTAATCTGTCCCAACCCAGTTCGTGAAGTATTGGGCCAGAGCTAGAATCGAAACTAGACTGTGTTATTTTAGCGGTCCTATTTTGGAGTTTTTGGAGTTTATTTGCGAGTTCAGTACCCAGGCTCTTCCAAACTATGCTGCAATAATCAAATTTAGGTTGAATAAATGAGTGGTACATAGTCTTGAGGGAGGACATGGGCACGTAGGGCCGTACGCGCTTGAGAGCTCCAATAGTAGATGATAATTGCTTGAGATCTTCTCAATGTGTTTTGACCATGTCAATGTTTCATCTATGTGCACCCCTAAGTACTTAGCGAACGCTATTTTAGGATGCTTTCGCCTCCAATTACAAGGTTTGGACATGCCACATGAGAGAATCTCTGGCGAGAGCCTACTAATAAAAACTCTGTTTTTGTAGCATTCAGACTCAACTGTTTGCTTTCAGCCACTCATAAATATGTTGTAAGTCTGTATCGGCAATTTAGATTCAATACCATCACGTGATGAACCTGCCATTGTAAGACAAGTATCATCGGCGTACATTTGAGTGTCTGAGAATTTTAAGCAATCAGGAAGGTTATTTATATATATTAGGAACAACAAAGGTCCCAAAATTGTCCCTGAGGGACGCCACAGGTGAGGACCGCATAGTCGGACATTTTTCACCGCTACCATGCACACACCTTTGCTTTCGTTCGTTGAGATCTAAACCACGCAATACTTGGGGAAGTCAAGCCGTAACTTTCTAGTTTTTGAAGCAAAACAGTGGGGTCAACGGTGTCAAAAGCTTTTTTCAGGTCTACAAAAACAGTTGCATTAAACAGACCTTTGTCAATATTTAACGACCATTTGTCCGTAGCATGTTAGTTAATAAACCGTTATTTTGCAAATAGGTATGGAGCTGGTTATAGATGATCCTCTCAAATACCTTAGCTATAGCTGAAATTACGGATATTGGTCGATAATTGTTTGTATCAGACCGCGTCCCACCTTACTTTTGCATGTTTCCACTCACAGGGGAAGATCCCCTGTGAAATTCAGTTGACGCATTGAACAGCCATGTAAGTGACTCGCAAACAGTATCGGCGCCTATTTTCAAAATTTTACACAGTATATTATCTAATCCGGTCGCCTTTGAGGCAGATTTTTTTTTAAATGTTTCAGAACAACATTCCTGGTTGTGTGCCGGAGAGAAAATGAGGTTTTGCACTGGGGCAAATACTGAACAAAATCATCAGAAACTCTGTTGCCGAAATTGGCCTCAGCTAGACTGGGGCCAATGTTTACAAAGTGTTTGCTAAACGCATTGGCCATTTCAGCTGGTTTTGTAATTTCCTTATTATCAAAATCAATTTTCATGACTCCTTCACCTTTTTTCGAATTCCGTACAGTGACCTCATTAATAACTCTCCACGTTTCTTTTGACGTCGTGTTGCTATCATTTAGTTTGCTCTCATAATAGCCTGCCTTTGTTTGACGTGCTAAATTATTTACTTCGTTTCTTAACTTTTGTATTGCGACCAGTCGTAGGACTAACAGCAACTTTCTTTTGATGGTCCCGTTGTCGCATTTTCGTTAACGAACTTTGATTGGCCCATGGGGATTTCTTTTGACGTGCTCGCCTAGTACGCATCGGTGCGTGTTTGTCTAGTATCTTTATAGAAAATCATGTTTCCATTTGTGACCACATGGATTCAACGTCATTTTCATAGTTTTGCAATAGAAACCATGGGACATTTTCTAGGTCTGCCTCAAACTTGTCGGGGGCAAAGCTTTTCATTTGCCGGTAGCTAATGAACCTATGACCGACTTTAGAAGGAATTGAGATTTTGCGGTAAGCATAAACTAAGTCATGGTCGCTTATGCCAAGACGCATGACACCGGAACAAACCACTTTCGGATGCCATGTGGTTTATATCACAATCACAAACACTCGGACAGGAGAGACTCGACAGGAGAGCGTGGCAACAGCCCCATTTCCGGCTTAAACAAAATGCTATAATTAATAAATAACTGCAATCGGTGAATCGTTCCACCACCCAGCCGAGTGAGAGGCGAGGGATTTTCTCAGGCTAACAGAACCCAGGTTGGTGTTTTTTTGTGCGTCGCGCCGTCGTTTAAATATGCCATTTTTCACTTCTCAATTTTTTTTATTGCAGTGTTTTCACAATAAAAAAAAGCTGCTGTATGGCAAAAGTTGGTGTAGGCCGGCTGGCAAGACTATACCACTTTAAAACTGTCAGCAATGGACCCACGAATGTCAGGAGATCGGGTTACTGTTAGTTATTGCACTTCGTTTTTGATCAGTGCACGTGTGTGGTTGGAATCTCGAGCTCGATCTCAGACAGTTTCACATACTCAAAGGTGAATCATTTTGAAACTTTTTGTTGATTAAGACTTCTAAAACCGTTATGGCAGCATTTAGGAAGTCTTTAATAACCCGAAACGACTAGGATGAATCGGATGGAGCTGGGCCGAGTGACTTTTCATTAGGCGATCAGGTGGTGAGCATGCCCGAGGGGGGGGGGGGGGTCTTCCTATATTCGGCTGGTGGGGGTGATGGTCGTACTTTTTAGGGTTTGAAATCGGCGATCCGGTATTTTTTTAGGGGTTGGTCAAGCGAAATCCATTTTTAGGGTGATTTTTAGACCATGAAGCATATTTTAGGGTTCGGAAATTTTTCACGGTTTTGTATTTTTAGGGTATTTTCGAGGTTTTCCGACGGTCACCCCTACCCTTTTTACCTTGAATAACACCCCCCCCCCCCCCCCCCCCCCTCGGGTGAGCATGACTTTTAATTTACAAAAATAATAAACTCTGTAACATAATAATTGAATGTTTTTTTACAAGGTTTTGCAATTAAAAGCAAAATAAGAAGGATCAAAAACCTGTCGTGATTGTATTCGACCTACTTTTATCCACCGCTCACTATATGCTGGTAATTATCGTCTGAGAAGCTAGAGAAATACATATATATATAGGTTCTCATCCTCTCCCTCTTGGGGAGGACGAATCAGAAGAAACGGCTGAAACTCAATCATTCCAAGGCCATGCACGATCCCGTGAATCTCTATAACTCCTGCTCAAATGACTATGTATATTAAATGTTTGGTTCTTGAACAATTTAATGTTTGTAACATTTCGTTTCCGCCCTGGATATAATACTCCTGTCGAGTCTCTCCTGTCATGTAGTGTTTGTGTGTGTTTGTGATAACCACATGGCATCGATCTATAGCATCAGAATTCATGAGAATGGTATCATCAAGGCCGGGTGTTTATTATATTTCTTCCTCAATTTCGTAAGATGAGTCCAAAACCTGATGTCACCCTGTTAACACCGTGTATCGATATTTTAAACAGTCCGCATGAAATTAGTATACTAATTATACATGTATGTATGTACGTGTCAGAATCAGTATTCGTGATCTTATTGAGAACAACACAATTGTACGGGATGTGCACTGTCGTAATATTATAAAGTTACCCGTGATCTAAGTTAAATTACCCGTGATCTCTTTCAGGATCTCTTTGAGAACGACACAACGACCGGGCCTAATAGCAATACTTACTGCATGTATGTCATCCATTGTCATTAATGTGCCAACCAGAGAACATTAGCATAACAATTGTAATGTTTATCAACACGAGGTATCGCTAATTGACGCATCTTCGTTGATAAATATGCTAATCAGTCTTCGTTCGTGGCCGAAGTTGGTAAATATGCTAATAATGTAAATACGAAACGGCCAGAGCTACGAAAGCCCTGTAAAAGCCCTGCAAACTCTTTCACATAGCACTACGGTTAGCGAAACCTGACATGAAAAGCGCTCAAGACTAGAATGCAGTTGCGGACAGCTGTTTCGTCCTTATTGGGACTCGTCAGCGCAACGTAGCGAGCAAAATGAGCGTCTGGCAACACTTCACCTCAGCCCATATAAGCTGCTATGAATTCTAGAAGCGAGCTAAGAAAGAGATCGGTTATCAGCTACGTCACACAATGCGTGTGACAAGCAGCCAAAAACCAATCTAATTCAGCTTTCCATGTCAGTGCTATGGCGAGCAGAAACGAAGGGATAGCCAATACTATCCTCCTCTAATAATGTAAATCTGCAATCCGACGCAAGATCTAATGAGAGAACTAGGGCAGTAATTTAAAAAATGATACTGATGTTTTTGCCCCCCTCCCCTCCCCCCACCTGTGCAATGTTGTGTTAAGATGCAGAATTGTGCGTCAAACCCACACCTGACCAACATTGTATCGGGGGGAGAGGGGGGAGGAAGTGAAAACAATGACCATTGAGAACCCGAAAATTATTTCAAAATGAAATGCAGCGTCACGTTATGATTTTATCATTCGGTTTTGCGTTTGAGAGCGCATATTTGTTGTAGACCAATTTAAGCTTTTAGGTCTCACCATTGACAGTACCGTCAGTTTTAAAGCTCCTGTAAAACTTGATTGTAACAAGGTTAATGCTAAAGTTGCTTCGTTAAGCAGGCTTAGGAAATTTATTCCCGCGGTTGCGATGATCAAAATCTATAAGGCCTTCATTTTACCACATCTGGAATATTGTGCTTAGTCCAGTCCTGGTATACCCTGGTTCCAGAGGCCACAGTGACCGACGTAACCGAGTGGACCTCGCGATCCGTCTCCTCATAGGAGACTCGTCGCTTCGCGACTCGCAACTTTCGAGCCTCTGGTAACCAGGGTAGTCCTGGTAGGGCTGTCTCCTGGCCTGTCTAACACTCAAGCTAGAGATTACTAACCAGTATGCAATTAGGACACTTCTTAACTTAAATGAAACTACACCATATGAGAGCTTACTTAATCATGTAGATTTAGGGAGGAGGTCAAAACAATAGTCCTGGCTAGGGTTTTGGGGGTGGGCTATGGCCCGCCACCACCAACCTTTTGGGCGCTTGTGAGAGAGGGGTTGTACCCAAGACCCACCACCGATTTGGCTGGTGAGAGAGGGGATTATACCCGAGACAGGCCTCACAATGCCTTCGAAATAACCTTAACTATTAAATTTTATTATTATCCACTCGAAGCATTGCTTAGCCTGAATTTCAGCCGTCGTGGGTGTCCACCATTAAAAAGTATACTCACATTTTGCGCTTATTATGACTGATTCAACTGCCCACTGTCAACTGATCAGATAATGACTGCAACCTTCAAAAATGTACGTGGTTTGCTGATCTTTTACTTTGCTTGTACATAAAATCATCCTTTAAGTTTGACTTTGAAACATTTACGAGTGACGCTTTTGCTTGTTCCTTAATAAGTAATAGTTGTTTTTGCCCAAGTTTCGTCAAAATCCCAAAAAATTATCATACCATTGCGCAGCTGATCGGTATCGGTCCGAGTGTTTTGTACCCTGAGTACCAGAGGTTCTACGAGTTTGACTAATGGTCGTGTATCGTGGGTCGTGGGTACATGTCGTGCGTCGTGGGTACAAGTCGTGGGTGTGGGTACAAGTCGTGGGTAGGGTTTTTGTCTTTACTGCCAATATTAAATATTATTTTTATTTTATTTAATTCTGTAAAAAACTGCGGCCGGTTTTCGCGAAAAAGGGCCAAACTTAATTCTGAGTCGTCTAAATCACGGAATTCGGCATCTTTTTTCACACAGCAGTTTAAATTAGTCAAATATCACAATTAATTCGCGATAAATTTAAGTAAACAAGAATTGGATAAAACCCATTTATATGTTATTTTCATGTTTTCTAAAACGACTTAAATTGCCAGGTTTTGGCCTGTAGTCTGTAGATTTTACTGACCACCGGTTTTGATTGCGACTCTCAACAATTTGGTCAAAGTGAGAAGTCTTAACTACATGTAAGCCATTCAAACAGCTCAAGTTCAAGTCAGCTGAGAAGTTACTTGGTAACGAACTAGCTGTCGGTGTTAGGCGAGGTGGCCTGGGGAACAGCGTTACAGAGAGGACGACACGAGTTCAATATAGAAGATTCATTTATTTGACTCATTATATACATACAAAATTAATTAGATAAAGACAAAAAGCTAACTAGAATGACAAGAATACGTTGGAAGGCAAAAAAATGGGGTGAGGACAAAAAAGGAAGGAGGGGAGGGGACCAGGAGGGAATGCCTGCCCGCAACTCAGTTATTTAAAAAAAATCCACGCTAAGAAAGATCGACTCTCGTTACTAGTTCCTACAAACTACCTGTGCGCCAAACAATGAGAACATAAACGAACTTGGTGTTTGTTGCGTGCTCACTGGAGGCCGCACAACCCATTTAATCTGAACAAGATTAAATACAGTACATTTATCACATTATAAGTGAACTCATTAAAAGAAACCAAAGCTAAACCTAATACATTGATCATAAGGGAATACGAAACGAGCATCCATAGGATGAAAAAAACCCATCACGCTCATTGTGACTGTAAAAGGGGAAAAATCCCAGCCCTATGGATCGTACCCCCTGACCTGCTGGGCTCGGTCTATTAAATTCCTAATGCTCTTGTAACAGAAAGCATAGAATCTAGATTGTCCTTAATATATCCGTCTTTAGCATTCTCGCTTGACCAACGACCATGTCTTTTGAAGAGTCTATCTGCGATTCCCGCATCAGCAGCAGCAGACGCCCCACCCGATCTCAGGCTATGGAGACTGATTTTAGAGACGTCTGGAATTTCTTTAAACGCATCCTTGACGAGTTCTCTGGTCCTAGTATAGCTGAAACCCTGACGTCGAACTTTAGACGTTGAATTTGGAGGTGCAAGAGCTCGGAATAGAGGTAAGTCCTCCTCCATATCAATTCCCGCGGCGACGATGTACTCCTCTAGCGCCATTACTGGGCAGGTGTGTTGACCTGATCTTGCAATGGATATCCAAGCTCCTTCACGAAGTTGGTCTGTATTAGACGATTCTTTTGTCTTGGAAGAAACGAGATTCTTTAACATCTCCGCTACCATCTGCCTTAGATGCAAGAACCGTCTCCTTAACTGGTGACCTATGGACTGCAAATGCTCAAGTACAGCGGCAGAAAACTCGGACCAGATCTGCGACTGAAAAACATCTGAAAAAACAAAAGCAGCTAACATCCAAATAAACCTAAATGTTTTTAAATAAAACCTTAAAACGCCACAAAAAATTACAATTATCTCTTCAAAACACGGGCACAAATCGTCCCTAAAACGGACGGGCTCAGATCGTCACTAAAATGCACGGGCACAGATGGTCCCTTAATCGCACGGGCACAGATGGTCCCTTAATCGCACGGGCACAGATGGTCCCTTAATCGCACGGGCACAGATGGTCCCTTAATCGCACGGGCACAGATGGTCCCTTAATCGCACGGGCACAGATCGTCCCTTAATCGCACGGGCACAGATCGTCCCTAAAACGCACGGGCACAGATCGTCCCCTACTAATCAGATAGAAAATTCCTGCTCTGCGTGCCGGAACATATAAATTATAATAAATGCAAAATACATATGAAAAGGTAAGTCTTCAACAATAATGCAAAACTTTGCCCTTCACCAAATGTTTAAAGGTTGACTGTTCCAGCGAAGAAATATCACCAACGTACTCCTAAAATAGATTAATAAATGAAGAAAGGAATGCATCAATAATAAAATAAATAAAATAACAATGTAAGTTAAGTTGAGGTTCGCCTCCAGAAATGAACACCAAGAGAATGAACCAACATACAAACAGCCCTTAAAGGGATACCCGAGTGAAAAACACATTGGGGCTCAAAAGAATCTTCAACATGTTCTTTGTTCAGAAAATGTATTAAAATTTGATCAAACGTTTTTAGTATTGAGAACGAGCACCTCAAAGTTGGCCCCGCGAAGACATGGGCGCCGCCATCTTTGTTTGCATTTACGGAAGTGACGTCACTTCGTCCCACCAGCGTATCGCGGCTACTTGTCTTTGTATGATTTTCACACGCTCGGAATTAAAGTGGATATATTTTCATCGAGATTGCAGAGGAATTCTTACAGAAACCGGAATTATGATGAAGACGACATTATGAGAAAAGTTCAGAAGACTGGGAGGAGGAAGAAAAGCATTGGGAAGGCGAGAAATTATCAGACGAACAACAAGGTCTCGTAACTGCCATTTAATAACAGCAAAACAACATGGCTTAAAAGACTCGAGTGACTTCTGAATAAGTATAAGAACTACAATGTATGTGAGGTACAGTTAAGGCGTATATCATCCTAAAAACACCTAATAAGTGAGAGAGTGAGAACGCTGGTGGGACGAAGTGACGTCACTTCCGTAAATGCAAACAAAGATGGCGGCGCCCATGTCTTCGTGGGGCCAACTTTGAGGTGCTCGTTCTTAATACTAAAAACCTTTGATCAAATTTTAATACATTTTCTGAACAAAGAACATGTTGAAGATTCTTTTGAGCCCCAATGTGTTTTTCACTCGGGTATCCCTTTAAATACACTACCAATTCCCTTGGTAGTCACATATCAACGAGAGCATATTTTCTCGCTTATTTGACAAAACGCGAGAAAATTCATCTCTCGTTACTAGTTCCTACAAACTACCTGTGCGCCAAACAATGAGAACATAAACGAACTTGGTGTTTGTTGCGTTCTCACTGGAGGCCGCACAACCCAAGAGTTCAAAGAAAGAAGTAATCGATTACGTAACTGATACTAAGAATTTCAAGAATGTCATACTATTCAAAATAATAACCTAACCGTTAAAGTGAATTCTCATTGCAAGCATTCTGAATGTCAAGTCCTCACGACCAAACACACTACGGCAGTTACCAGGAATAAAAGCCTCTTTAACTGAAGGTAACTCCATCCAATCCAATACAAAGTCCTGAAAATTATCTCTGTTATGACAAATCATCTGCCAGAATGGGGCGGAAGGCCAAAATGGAACAATAAGAGTTCCTAAAGCTTTGCAATTACGCATATGGAGCAAAACCCATGGAATGAGACAAATAGGCCCAATTCATAACAAATGAATCCACACCTTCTGATCCAGGATTCCAATATCTGGAATTAAACCTAGCAGTTTTATAGTTCAAATGATTGGCAAATCGATCAATAGAATGCGGTCCCCAGTGGAGATCGATTCTTCGAAAAGTAGAATACGAAAGACCCCAATCGTCAAGATCATAAATCCGACTAAGAAAATCCGCTTTGTCATTTTCCGACCGCGGTATCCACTCCATCTCAATTGAAATACCATGACGACAACAAATGTTGAAAATGGACAAAGCTTCCGACTGTAGGTGACACTTACTACAGAACTGCCACATGACATAATTCTCGGAACGTTCTGATCATCCGTATACCACTTAATGGTTAAACCTGATAATCGATTTATCAAAGATAAAATGACAAATTTTACCGCCAGAATCTCTCTGAAAGTAGAACTCGTACCAACTCCTTGTCAGACCAACTGCCAGAAATTAAAATCTTGACCGCACTGAACAAAAGAACCACCGAATCCCATATCGCTTGCATCTGAGTAAACAACTCCAACAGCACTGGACTAGGGGACAGTCTTGCCATTAATCGAATCAATATTGTTTAACCAAAATGAGAGTTCGTGGCGAATCTCAGGGGAAATACATAAGTATTGTTCCCAGGAGGACCTTTGTTCAAAGGTCGAATAACAACTTATTGTCAATAACCTCGTAATATTGCCTACAGCACAAGACATAGAAATAATCTGACCTGTGATAGAGGCTAGCTCTCTTGCCTTCACCTTGCTCATTTGAACACATAGCTTGAGGGACGATTTCAACTTTAGAATACGTCTATCAGGAATATAGATCATTCCCGATTCAAAATCTAGAAATGTACCTAAGAAAAATATTTCTGATTAGGCACCCAAACTGATTTCTGTTCATTAGCTGTAAATCCCGAAGAAGCAAT
This sequence comes from Actinernus sp. WN-2022, assembly GCA_030867875.1. Lineage (NCBI taxonomy): Eukaryota > Metazoa > Cnidaria > Anthozoa > Actiniaria > Actinernidae > Actinernus > Actinernus sp. WN-2022. The sequence goes on from JAOWCC010001501.1 coordinate 33,154,379, forward strand.
ATCTTGACGGATAACCAAGCTGAGAGTTACGGCGCGGTCAAATGATGGAGCTCCTGCAATACCGTCGTCTAAATAAACTGAATAAAGCAAAATCAAATGACCATTTCCTCTCAAAAAACTTGACCAGCTGACGCATGCATAACTTTAGTAAACACATATGGTGCTGAAGTAAGCCCAAAAGGCAAACTTTAAACTCATAATATTTTATTACTCCGTCTGTGGAGAGCCATTTAAAAGACATGAACTTCCTATGATATACGCAGATGTCAATATGGTGATAGGCAGACTTTAGATAGAAAGAGAAAGCAAACGTCTCGGAAAAAAGTATCTGTATCTTCGTAATTTACGGACTTCTTAGCAATCGCATTGTTAAGATACGATAAATCCAAGATGGGTGGCAATTTTCCCGAAGACTGTTCTACAACGTGTAACCGGGGTTGCAAAATTCGGGATAAGAATTCATTTCTCCGATACAACCACGATCAAGTAAATCCAGGATAGCTCCCTGAACAAAACTCTCTTGACGAAGCGCAGTAGACCTATTTTCAATGGAATAAAAGAGATGGCGATTCTAGAAAAATTAACTTATGGCCGTTTTCTATGATCTCAAGAACAAAATGAGAAGCTTGCACTACATCACGCCAGAATGGAATGTTCGCACGTAACTGATTACCTTGAACAAAACTCGAATTGTCAGAACCTTGTTCAAATTCAAAAGAATCTACGACCTGATTAAGATTTTGGTCCAGAAGAACTTGGCTTGTCTCTGGAAGAGCAGAAATTAGCCCAGTGACCTCTTCTCCCGCATCTATCAAACATATCAAATGCTCCGTTGAAATTACCGGGAAACCGATAACCTTGTGAACAAAACTGATAATTACTGAGCTGAGAAGGGCCGAAAGAGCCAAATTAAACCACTACCAGTTCTGAGAGAGCTGGACGCTGAAGGGAGTGTAGAGGGTTTTTGACTAGTCTTCCTCTTTTTCTCTTGAAGGACCCTAATCTTATCGGCAGCTCTCTTTTCTGCTTTTTCTTTTTATTTGCTTGGCATCGGCATCGTTGTCAGCCAATTCATCCCGAACATATTGCTGCACTGTAGCCCAGCCAAACTCCGATTTATCTGCTAATTTGCTTACCTTTTGCCTATTGTTAATCAAAACAATACCTTCTTTCAGCTCTCCTTCGCTTTGGCGATATTTCCACGGTCCAAAGCTTTTAAGGCAACGGCACTCTTGTTGGAAACCTTGCGGTTAAACTGGAATTGCTGTTCGTTTCCTTTCTTCTTAAACGTATAGCTCTCCGGCTGAACGTCTAAGGCTATCTGAGAAGCCACTTCTGATTGAGCTTGTAAAAGATTACTTTGAAGACCTTGAATTTGATGGTTGACGGCAGCCAAGATGGAATCTCTTTGATTGACCAGAAGAGCTCGAATCTCCGGAGAAATACCAACGGCTCCAACTTCAGGGTCACCCATGAATGTGAGAAGTCTTGTATCCTAAGTTAAAATAAATAAAATAAAATAAATAAAATAAAATAACAATGTAAGTTAAGTTGAGGTTCGCCTCCAGAAATGAACACCAAGAGAATGAACCAACATACAAACAGCCCTTAAATACACTACCAATTCCCTTGGTAGTCACATATCAACGAGAGCATATTTTCTCGCTTATTTGACAAAACGCGAGAAAATTCATTTCTTGTCAGCTTGGGGGAGACTTACTTGCTATTCTTCCAACGGGTGTTTTTTTCCTAATCTCAGATTTGAGAACTCATGATGTCAGAAGGGAACTTTAAAAAAAGTTTGAACTTACATCAATCTGATTATTTGCCAGATAATCAAACACGCTGGAAAGCAGCGGCGCGATAGAAGCAATTTCCGTCTGCTTCACGGGGTCAAAACTTAACATACCGTAAACTCCCGGTTATAAGCCCTGCATGGACTAAACTCAGAATTAAGTATGTTCGAAATCCGGGTATGTTTTCATTGCAACTACTTTTTTTCGCGAAAACTGGCCGCAGTTATTCAGTACAGAATTTAATAAAATAAAAATAGCATTTAATATTGGCAGTAATTGGCAGTAAAGACAAAAACCCTACCCACGACTTGTACCCATGCACGACTTGTATCCACACCCACGACTTGTACCCACACCCACGACGCACGACATGTACCCACGACCCACGACACACGACCATTAGTCAAACTCGAGGTTCTACTGTCCCATTCGCGAAAGTTAGGCGCCGATTTCGTAAGAACTTCATACCACATGAAAACTTCTGTCAACAGTCACCAACCAGCCTATGCCGAAACACCAGAACCCCTGTGGCTTTTTAATATGTTCGCCGTATATCATCGTTTGCATTGACGTCACAAAAAAATTGCCTCAAGAAAAAACTTATGTTAGTAAAATATTTTAATGCTGTGTATAGAGCAGGTAAAAATATAGAAATGACCGAAATTTTGGAGCAATAGAGTACTTCGTAACCGAGCTGTCGGCCAAATAATATTCGAACAATTTAGTGTAATTAGTATGCGGCGGTCATGTTGGCGTACAGCTTTAGTACACCAAGATGGCGGCCAAAAACGTACTCTACAAATAAAGCTGTTTTCTCCATCGATATGATTAGCATTCACTTCAAAACACTTTAGATATCACTTTTAAAGGTTTATCAAGTCTAAAATTTGAAATTGGCCGAAATATATGGATTTCCTTGACATTTAGGAAATACGCTGACCTCGGGGCTGTCACAAAATTCAAAGTACTGTAACTCAAAAAGAAATCACCGTATCGACGTAATTTTTTCGAAGAATACTGAGAATACCGATATCTAAATCATATTAAAAGAACAGCTTCATATATCTCATAGTTTAGATTTTAGAATTTTGAAGACGTCACATGCAAAGGATCTAAACGACTAACTGCCCCTGCATGGGTCTCCGAGGATGGCGGTACTTAAAAGAACAGAGGTTGTATCTGCTACTATGTCACATTTTCTGATCGCAAAAACATAAAAAAGGAAATGAAAGTAGTTAGGAGACTGCAAAAAACAAACGAGGGCAGCAAAGCGAGAAAGAGAGAGAGAGAAAACGAATTTGAATAAGAAGATGAAATTTTGTTCTTGTCACGTCGCCGGCCTGTCACAATCATGTCTACAATCCATGCATGTCACATTCGAACCTCGTAGTATCATGTCCACTTAATACTAGACTACTTACCATGTCTCCACGGTATGGGCTTCGTCAACCACAAGAACTTTGGCTTTGTGCAATGTACCACATTTTAAACATTTTGACCATCTTTCGCTTAGCCATTGTTCAGCACTTCCATCGGATGATTTAAAAATTTCCCTGTCTTTCTCTCCGGACTCGCCGATCGCCGCAGCTCGTAGACTAGTTTTGGCCTTGTTCAAATTATTAACCTGTTGCTTCCTAATGTAGTCCAAGGGACTATAAACGACTACGATAGGAAACGGTACACTCGTTTCGTCGTGGTGGCCTTCGAAAAACGTCTCGCAAACTTTCTAAAGAAGTTGATAAATTAGGCTTTTTCCATAGCCCGTGGAAAGAATTGCAAGGACGTCTTCGTTCAGACAGATCAGTCTCAGTTATGCAATCTTCAGAGACTTTACAGAAAAATACAAGTGAATGTTACCCTGCGAGCAGAGGTTTCTCTGTCATCTCTCTACGGAAGCCCACAAGTGCACACCGAATTCCAAGAGCTCACACCGAATTCCAAAAGCTCACACCGAATTCCAATAGCTGACACCAAATTCCAAAAGCTCACACCGAATGTTCTAAAATCTCACACCGAATTCCAAAAGCTCACATCGAATTCCAAATCCAAATCGCTATAATATATACAGCCACGAAACGATTGCTTTTAAGTTATCAAACCGGTTTTACCTGTCACCACTCAGGCAGAAACCATGTTATGGCCATTGTTTCATTTCAACCAATCAGAGCGAAGGTTTCATTTTTAGAGAAATAAGGTATGCGTGGAATGTCTTGTGGAGCCTGCATGAAGGTGAAGCCAAATGGCGGACGATACAAACGGACTTGGTATGGCTTTGGAGAAAGCGTGCGAAACTTTCGGAATTTCTGAATTATTTCCCGAACAGAGAAAGGCATTATTATCCTTCGTTTCCCGGTAGGACTTTGGCTACCACAGCTGCACTGATCTATAAGGTGATGACCAGGTCGAGTATCGAGAGAGGAGAAATTATGTAGCCTTCTATTTCTACAGATCGCCAGAATCACGGCTCTCAGTTTTCATGCACTGCAGAATATGTTCTTCAGCTTCAAACATATATAAACAGAACGTGGAGAAACATGTTGTCCTCAGACGTGTACCGGGAAAATCTGATAGGAAGCGGCTATCGATATCGCGATGCTTATGAATCTACTAGCTACGGGCTTTGCATTGAAAAATCATTAATCTTCCTCGACCGCTTTGTATGCCGTCTCCTAGAATGTTGGCATTTAGAAGACCAAATCTTTCATGAAATGTAATGATTTTTGTACAGCAGTGAACACACATACTGAGTATGTCATGGTAATAGTTTAACGACATTTGGGCAATTATTTATGTTTGCAGAATTTTTAACACACTTTATTTTGACAATTTTGCTATCCTAAAAGCCATGAAATTTCTACAGGAGTGAACACATATAGTGAATATGTCATGGTAAAAGTTGGATTACATTCGCCTAAATATTTATGTTTTCAGAATTTTGAACAGTCTTGATTTTGACAAATTGTAAAGTACAACAAATCCGGTAGTTTTAAGATCAGTGTTACAAGTGACCATGCGCTTGAAATACTGTACGAAAAATCCTGATTAAAAAGCTCCTGCTGCCCCCCAAAAAACAGACAAACAGTATATGGTTAGGGTTAGTTCTGAGAAATCGACATAAGTTTGAAGCTGTAAAACCTAAGAATTCTGCAGTGCAGGAAAATGCGCGATTCTGGCGAGCTGTAGAAGGCTACATAATTTCTCCTCTCTCGATTCTCTACCTGGTCGTCGCCTATTGATGCAGCTGTGATGGCCAAGGTCCAAGATAAATACTCTTGAACATAGACGTTACGTACAGGCTCTAGTCTTACTAGAGCTCCAACGTTAACTTACATACAGCAGCTTTTTTCCCATCCGGGTTAGTGCCAACAACCTTAGGGGAAATTACGCAGCCTAATTATTGTACCAGATTTTTCCTATGTTGCTTCCAGATGACATAAGACTAATCCGAACACAGGCAGCTTTTAAGTCTAGGTTACAACAACTTACTTTGTCTCTCAATATTATTTGTGCTTGTACTAACTCTTCACCACTACACTACTGGTACGCTAGTTGAAATTAAATCCCTGCTAGCAAAAAAGAATAATAAGCCATCTATTGAATAATTATATACAACAGTCCGAACGGTAAACAATACTTGCTAATGATGTTTGAAAAGAAGCGTATGTAAATTTTCGGTTTAGCTATTCCCATGGCCATGAGAAGTAATTTCAAACACTCATTGTTCGTGTTTCATCAGGGGATCCAAATATTTCGAAAACAATAAAACCCTCGAGGCTAGGACATTTTCATTATGGCGTAATTTTACTACAACTACCAGAATCCTTTTCAAATTATCTTTCTCATTCAAATTTCTCAACTCCTTTGAGAATTAAAAGACAATGGTCCCAATTAAAGGAACAAAGGAATCCGCGCAAAGAGTTCTGGTAGTTGTAGTGTGTGACGTCATCATGCAAACACCTCAGTATTGTTTTCTCAATATTTGGATCCCCTGATGAAACTGACTACAATTCGTGTTTGAAATGGTACGTCAAGCGAATGTGCGTAAAGGTTTTAGTTCTTTCCTTTTTACTTAAGTATTATTTTATAGGATTATTTATCATAAGCGACTGAGACCGCGATATACGCATTCCATGCCCAAAGGCGTGTCTGTCTTTGATTTTGCTGCTTGATCTCTGAATGAACAGTTTAGTTGTATTTAAAGTACGTACGTTAGATTGCATTTTTCAGTTCTTAATGTTTTATTCATTGTCCCGGTCTTTCAGTTTCTTATTGTACACTTTGCTTTCTTTCAGTACTAATGACTCGTAACTGCTGATCACAAATACATCTTAAGAGGTAAGTATTCTTTATAGACACTAACTAAGTGGGCCTTTAGATGAGGTTCTAGTAAACACCGAAGGCACTGAGTTTTGACATATCGGTTCACAACCTCGTTTACATGCACAAAACCTTTTTGCCGTGTCAAATAATCATGGTTGCCTTGGTATTCTCAGAGACCATTGTCTTTGTATTCTCAGGAGTTTCAAAATCTGAATAAGAGAAAGATTCGAAAAGGATTCTGGTAGTAGTATTAATTCAACAATGCCGCGGCACTATTGATTTAAACTTCGCTCTTCTCGTCAAGTGCCGAACTAAGACTCAGATTCCCTGATCTTTGCAATCGGGTTTAACGAATTAGATTCGTCATCATGTAAAACTGGACAGACACTGATATTTACGTCGTTTTTTCTTTAATAACGCCAAACGTTTTACCTTCTTACTAACCAGAGCCATGTTGATACAGACATATAACAATGACAACCATACCCGAAAACGAGGCACAAGCCTTGCTGGGCGCGAACATTTATACGAGAATTAACTTCGCGTCTTATGCAAGCCTATAGCTCGTATAAATGGAATCAGTTAGCTATAGCGTCTTACGTAAGTCGCGTCTTATTTCTCTTGTATAAATGGCCCTCATGTATACTTTGTGTTTTGACTAAATGATTAATAATAGAATCAAGTCAAACCTTTTTCAACGTACTGGGAAAGTTTTGTTGCAAATACAGATACAAAAAAAGTATTGTCAACATATTTCATTTGCTTTAAGTAATGGTCCGCGCAAGAGGTAGGCATATGTTATGCATGGAATGTAAAGAGGTGCTAATTGTGGTATTGTTTCAATCTTCCACCTCATTGGCTTAGACATTAAAATCTACGAATTAGTCCCTTTTTCAGTTGTATATTTACTTCACAAAGGTTAGTTTGTATTAAAACTTTGTTTCATTTATTCAAACCGAGCGTGAGTCAGAACCATTATGACCAGCTTTCTGTTCATTTGTAATCTCAATTAGGTTTTCTTTTTCTTAAGTCTTTATCTTCAACTCGTGTCTCTGTGTTCATCAGGATCTTAACACATGCCTTTAGCGTAGGTGATCCGAGTTATGGACAAAAATGCTGGAACAGTCGACAAAAATAACTATTATATGAAAAGAAAAAAATTGTACATGGACAAAAGGTTAAAACAGCTGAAGCTTTACAAACCCCCTCCCCCTTTGAATCGCGAATGAATTTCCAGATTCAACGTGCACCTAAATAACATTGACGGGGAGAGGGGTTAATTTAAAGAACAGTTTTTAAAACTCGAGCAGTGTTCCAACTCATTTTTATTTTGTCCATGACAATCTAGTATAGTATATCGTATGTAAGTTGTAGTTTATTGAGAGTTCACTGTGTGTATTGCTGGTTTGCAATCAATCCCCAGAGATTCAGATAACAAAGGCGTGGCGGCCAGTTGGTTGATCCAACGAGAGAAACTAACAAGCTATCTTTTGTTAACGGCGATGACGTCACGTGAAAACGAGCAATAGACAAGTTCAGTAATTAATGCCAGTATGCCGAATGTATATTTATTGATGATTGATACAGCGATTTCATTAAATGTTGCTCCACTAAAGCCAGCCTGATTTTCAGACGGTTCGAGCTACACTAAAGCAGAATTAGTAATTGTTTCATGGTAAACTGAAGTACAATTTGGTTATTTTGGAGAAATTCTTTTCTGCCTTTATTAATAGGCGAATCCTTGTTTACGTTTTTCCTCATTAGCATGCATCAAACTTCAAGCGACGTACATACAAACAGAGTTGATAATCACCGAAAATGAGAGTGATTTTGAGGAATGAGCATTTAAAAATCTCAAAATTTACATAGAATATTTGGCTGTCAGCAACTCTTGCCACCCAGCCCATTTTAAAGTTTGAAAAGTCAATTTCTCCGTAAATATTTAACTTATCAATCTCAAATTTTCGGTGATTAATAAGTTTAAAATTCTCTTTCAACTGATGTAGTATGCTAATGAGGCAAAAATGTAAACAATGACGTCAGCAAGGATTCGCCTAGGCTGCATGTTTACATTGTTGAAATTGCTACATAATTGACTGATTTTATAGCCGACCTTTTCCTTGAGTGGTGTTTTTTTGTGTATCCCAACTGAGAGGAAATGCATAAATTTGCAAATCTCGAAAACAAAGCTCTGAATCCTCTGGTGCTTTTCCAAGAACATACGAATTTCATCATGTTGAAGTAATCACAAATCAATAGGACATCTGCATCATGACGTCACACACTAAAACTACCAGAACTCTGCGCGAATCCTTTTGTTTCTCTAATTTGGACCATTGTCTTGGAAGTCTCAAAGGAGTTTAAACATCTGAATGAGAGAGAATTTGAAAAGATTCTGGTAGTTGTAGTAAAATGACGTCATAATCAAAATGTCCTATTCCTTTTCAGAAACTATCTTCCGCCATCTTGAATTTTGAGCAGAACAGATAGGACTAGAGGTTAGTTTCGGCTCACTTCCGCTACACTTGCCCACGGCAAACGTTCACACACACTTTTGCCGTGGGTATTCACATACTTTTGCCGTGGTAGTTTAATTTTGGGGTGAAATAATGTTGACGTTATATTTTTTATTGTTTGATGTTTGCCATGATACTTGTGGTCCACCGTAGAATATTAAGTGACGGAACACCATATAAGAACCATTGAACTTTTGTGAATTTGAAGAATTATTCCAAATAGTCCTTAATTCCTGTGCTGCAGCGGTTAACAGAGATCTCTCAGAGCAGCAAAACGGAATGAATAAAAAAGTGCACCGTTGTTTCGTTAGATGCCCCACAAGCACAAGAAGATGATAAAACAATTACTTAAAAACAATTGTATAATCTTAACCTTGTATGAAGTATTGCTGAATATCGGTCACCAACGTAGAATAAAGGATTGTTTAAAACTACCATAACATATATGATCATTACATATATAAACAAAATAAACAACAATATTAAGTATCCATACATTGTATTACTGTGTCTTTGACTGACTTAAGTGTCTATCATGTTCATTTCTATCATTTCACTTATTTTCTTAGTTCATGTATATTTCACATAGATATCAAATAATTATTTTATTATTGACTTTATAAACTTATATACCCTTCCAGTTATTAACTTTAGTATTTGTTGTACCTTATTCATATAGAATTTCTTCAAACTCTTGTTTAATACATTTGAATATTTTGTCTTTAAGTAATGGTCCAGATAAAAACTGTAGTGCCCTACGGCAAGAAATGTTAAAAGGTGTTAATTTTCTATTATTCTTTCTCGTAATTTCATTGGTTGATACTTATAAATTCAATAGAAACCCATCGAAATAATGCATTTTCATTCGATATTTTTTGTGGTTTGAATTTATTTTTGATCAAACTATGGTTTAATTTCGAAGAATATTGTGTGTGGGGAAAGTTCTCAAATTTGCGATTGAAAAATCCTTTGTTTTCTCTATATCCGATTGGCTGGATGCATGGTGGCTTCTCTGCGTTTTCACAGAAAAAACGAGAAAATAGCAAAAAAAAAAATTATTTTCGTGATGTAGTTTGGACTGTAGATACCTACGAAAGCACTTAAAGGAGCAGTGTCACGATTCTGATTGGTTGTTATAGACAATGGCAAAATCACGCTATCTCACGCGCCGCTGCTAATTTCCCTTTCGATAAAAATAAATAAAATGCTGCTTTATAAAAATATAACATCAAACCTAACCATATAATACTGAAGTATAGTTTTAAAGCAATTTCGGCTCGAGATATCGTGCAAATACGCCGATGCAAGCGGATTACTCACGGACTTCTACTTCTGTCACATCTTTTGATTTCTTGTCCGCCTGACACATTTTCAAAACTTTGGGCATGAATACTAATCGTGACACTGCTCCTTTAAGGCATATTCAAGCAAAGTCGTATGTGGGGGAGGCTCATTGCCGCAGAACAATGGATTCTACTACAGTTCTTATCTGGACCATTACTTAATCTACTGGCTTATACAACGTTCTTGTGATAAATTGTACTGGATTCCCAGCATCAGATAAATCCATTCGTCTTTTTATTGCAGAGAAATTACGGAATTAAATCATTATTTCAAAATTGTAATCTTGAAGAGAAAGCCCCCAGAAATAAATAATAAGTCCCTCAGCCATGGCCAAATATTGTGTCATCAAGGTTGCTGTTTATCAGTAAAATAAATTGCCTAAATACATTACTGTCAGTGCTATTGCTGAGGTGAAATACGGGAAAGTTTAAAGGAACGTGTTAGAAGAAGTCTTTACTTCGACACACGCAGTTGATGGCATACCTTTGCGAATTATCATATACACCTATTTGAAACGTTGTCCCGGTTATTTAAATAAGCGACAAACGGCAAGCGACAAACGGCATTCCCAGACCGCAATGGATTATGGTTGTAGCTGAAAGTGCGGTGAATTCGTCTGTTTACAATTTATGGTCTTCTGCGAGTCGATTTTCGAATTACATCGTAGTTTACGGGAGAGTTGAAAGCAATCCATAACGGTCTGATAATGTCGCTTGACCGGACAACGTTTTTTGAAATAGGTGTATAAATAAATAAACGAATTCTACGAAGCTCAATTATAGAAATTTAAACTATTTTGTCATGGAAACCCTCTGTAAGTGTGTACAGACATACAGGTACATCTAGCCTGGTAGCGGCTCTTATTGGTGTCGTTTACTAATTTGTTTTCTCTCCCCCCCCCCCCCCCCCCCCCCCCCCCCGGCCCCCTCCTTCCCTTTTCTCCTCGCCCCAATTTGACCGCATGCCACAGGTATCCCAATCCGAAAACAAATTGGCAAAAAACACCCATAAGAGCCGCTAGCAGGAAAAGTTACATCACTTTTATATTTTATGTTTTATGCGTCTCTCTTTATAAGTGTAAACTGTTAGGTGTAACCCTCGTTAAATAAAGTCGTTCTATTCTTCTATTCTATTCTAGTCAGGGCAAGAAATCTTGCTAGCGCTCGAAACGTCAGCTGCTACTCGCTTTCCCCGGCAATTAGCATACCTCAATGGACTTTAGTTGATTATATACCAAGAAAAATCATGTGTTCGATAGTCCGGGACCAGTAGATTTTCACGTCGGGAAAGTACTAGATGTTTGTTAAAATTAGGCTAGTTCAAAATTGCCTCGGGCAAGTAAAACTGAAGAAATTGTATTTTTCTTTCCGAGCCTTGCTTGTGACGAATAGGGCTCTGGAGTGTTCGAATCCTTTTTTGGACAAATTTCAAGGTCATAAATCTCATTTCTGAAGGCCTCAATACTAAAGGATCTTTGTTATGATGTACAATGAAATACAAAACGTTTTTGTTGTTGTATAAATACGTAGTTTTATTGTTTAAATTATTGCTATTCCAGAGAAAGAATCAGACTCAGTCACGAAAACAGCAAATTCAAGGAATTTAAAACACAAAAATGCTCTTTTAAAGGACTTTCAAGGCCGTGAATCTCGGTAGATTTTCAACCTATACGGAGGTGCGTTCGACCCCTGGTGTCTCACGCCTGTGCTTGTTCTCTGCAAAACTCAGTTTTGAATTGCGAATTGAAAAAAAGAAAACCACTAATAACTAACCGCAGTTCACCATATTTTATATCGGGTCATTTTAATGCCATTGCGTTTAGAGCGGATTTCGATTGAGTGTCGTAAAACCAAAACTAAAGTAATCACAGAACCAATCAGGAGCAAGTAAAAACACAATGAGCCAATCACGAACTGAAGTCATTCACGATTGGTTTTACTTGAACCAATCACGAGGAAAAGTAAACGCAATCGTAGTGGCGTGATGATTGATGGCGTGATGATTGATGGCGTGATGATTGATGGCGTGATGGACCAAAACACGTTTGGTTTTAGTTTAGCACTTGATTGGCTGATAATCACAAAACATTTTCCACAGCCAATAGGAAAACCGAGCAAACGCAAAACCAAAGCAATTACGAATTGCTTTCGACACTCAATTGAAATCGGCTCTATAGTTTTTTTATTACTCTATTGAAGTGTCAATTAAAGTAAGTTATAGAGAGAGAGAGCAGATTTCTTATAAAAGCTGTAAAAGGGAAATGTATGGCACGATACTGTAACCTGTAACCGCTCTTTACTGATCCATCTGTTAAATCCACTACTTATGGGGATCGAGCCTTCTTTTCCTCAGCACCTAAACTCTGGAACACTATTCCTGAACAAATAAAAGCAACTAAGACCGTACAGGCATTTAAGACCAAGTTAAAGACATTTTTATTTAGGAAACATTTCTGTTAGCCGCCGTTTGTTTGTAAATTAGTTTGTAATTATTTTCGTAAATAGTTTTTTCTATTTTTACTTTTTACCAATGTAAGGCGCATTGGGTTTTAGAAATGCGCCCTATAAGAATGTAAATATTATTATTATTATTATATTAGGGAATGTCGTGACATTGAAATGACCGGTGTCCCCTCTGTAATAGAGAGCTTAAGCAACGACGACGGGGACGGCAGTGACGACTGGACGTAGAAAAGCGTTTTCTCCCGAAATATGATGTTTACTATTTCCTTCGTTCGCCTTTAATTACTTTTCACGTCCATAATTTCGAAAAATATGATAAGCATAGAGTTTCGTTCACGCCGAACGAAAAACGGAGTGATTTACTTTCGACCGTTTGCGTTCTCTTGTTAACGTAGAATATGGAGTTTTCACGTTCTGTTTTTGCAGACAACGGTTGAAATGTAGTTGACTGCGTGCATTTTCACGTGCAGTTATTGTATTTTGCAATTAAGTCTATTGTGTTATGCCGTCGTCCTAGACGTTGCCGTCGTCGTTGCTTAAGCTCTCTAATATAATCGCCGATACGCAATCTACTGTATTAATTACCGTAGAGTCATTTAATGTGACGGAGAAACAGAAATGGAGGGGGGCGAGTGTCGAAAATTTGAACAAGAGTTTGTGGGGTCTTGAATGAGGTGATCATTGAAAATGAAGTTTCCTTTCCATCCTTCAAACCCTCCCTCCCCGTCTTGTTAAACAACTGGTTCCTTATCGTATCTGCTGTATTTCAGCCATCAGATCACCCTTCAGAAACGTCCCTTGCTGTACAGAACCACTGGCTGCCACGATGTGGGCGATGATGGTCGGATCCCAGGCAAAGTTCACCACTGCAGCAGGCACCTAATGGGACAGAGCATGAGAAATGAGTATGGAGTTCTTCCTTAGCTCAGGTTAAATTATATTACCAGACTGGAAAACAACAAGTACAATGTACAGCCTTTGTCACTCGGTCCATGACCGTCTTATCGATGTGGGATAAATGAGTTTCTTAGATTACATGGCAACCGCGCCGACGCGTGAGACTTCGGTACTCTTACTATTTTCCTTTTAACTTCTTCCCAACCTCATTACTTTTGTAAAGGACCCTTGGTTAACCCAAAACATATATGAATCTTTTGGTAATAGACCCTTCCATGGTTTTTTTGAACTTTTGATATATACGTATAACAGCAAAACTGTCGATACTGCTGAAAAGAGCACCTCGAAGTTAGTCAAAATCCCAAATTTGAGAGTTATATCTTGAATAGGAACAAAGTTATAGGCCCGCAAACTCGTAAAATTTTACAGGCGTTTGTATGGAAATTTCGACTGGGGGGCACAAACTTGCCCCCCAATCAAAATTTCCATACAAATGTCTGTAAAATTTCCGAAATTTTCCGAGTTTGCGGGCCTGTATCGTTGCTCCTATTCTAGATATAACTCTCAAATTTGGGATTTTGACTAACTTCGAGGTGCTCTTTTCAGCAGTATCGACGGTTTTGCTGTTATACGTATATATCAAAAGTTAAAAAAAAAACAGTGGAAGGGTCTATTTGCTGCAATTCTTGCTTCGTTCCTATACAGGAACCAATTACAGGCTGCATGCAGCCTCTAGTTACATGAAAGATGTGAAGAACTGTAGTTACTTAACAGTAACAACAGTTTTTGCAAGAATACCGAGACTATATACTGGTATGTATGATGCCAGAACGGTTGGTTATCATCATCATCACAGCTGACTGGGAGGAAGCTTCATTGAGCAAATACACTCACCAGACCAAGGTCACTGAGAGTTGAATCCTCATTGGTTAACTGTCCCGTGGGATCTGATAGGATGAACGGTAGCCAATCAGATTCCAGCCACTGTCGTATGAATTCAAACAGATGACGGAGCCTCTCCCTTGAGTAGAATGTACCTGGATAGAGAACAGTAATGGACTTTTTAATCATATCCATGTACTGCTACCATGGGCGGTAAAAAAAGTGAGGAAGAGAACCATTTCATTGCTGACAGCCTTGTCAGAGATGAACGAAAACCGCTGTAATCTCCAGGAATGAAAGAGAGGGATTTAATTGCGTAAACTGATGGGAGAACAGGCATTACAAAATTTGTATTTACCTTGTAGAATAATGCCGTCTGGGAACCTTACTCTAATTAATGTAAACCGGTAGGTTTTGATTGGTTTCTTCTCTGCTTCTCTCATTGCTTTAGTTCGTAGTTGAGAATTTTGTTCCACTTCATTCTTCCTGATGATTATAATAGAATTAAAGAATCAGTATTAAAATAGCCTGCTGAAACAACCGTCTCTATTCGAGGGCGGCAAAACCGAGTCCCCCGAGAGGGACGTCTGCGATTTGAGCCCAGAAACTCCATACTGATGACGTTTACAAGAAAACCGCAAGCCGGTCGCGCGAATCTACCGTGTAGCAATATAATTTTCATAGGAATTCATCTAAACTATATTTGCATCCTTTTTAGAAAAGAGGCAGAGAAATGGGTAGTGTGTACTAAGGACTGACACATTTAAGTTTGTCAGTCATCGGCTTTTCATACGAGACGGCACTGGTTCTTGACATATCGAATCTTCATGCTTCATGAAAAATCCATTTTCCTTTCGTCTGTGAAAAAGGTTACTCGAAAAGAGACAGGAATTCCTAGATAATCTTGTCTCTGTTGAGATAGAACTTGGAAATCGCCGTAATAAACGTGAGCGCGCTAGCCGCCAGTTGGAAGATAAACAATTTTATGGATTTGATCCTGTCCGTAAGACAAACAAATACTTCATTTCCCCGGACAAAATGTTCAAAACTTGAAGCTGATTCTCCTGCAGAGACGATAGTTTACACTGAGGGCAAAGAGAATCAACACAAAAACAGAAAATATCCGAAGAAAGCTCACTACGCTCCTACTAGCGACTAGCGTATCTCCTTCGGTTTGTTCGTTGTGAGATTTTTGCATAATTTATACGAATCTAGTGAACCGACCAATCAGCGAGTTTGTCCGGATTCTGCACGAGAATTCATCATAAATATGGAATAGGCCCTTTGCAGCTAACAGTCACGTGCTGATATAATACTTCATCAACGAATGGATTGAGCTCGTGATCCCCATGGGAAAGACATTGCCATGGATGCTGTAGGGCAAGGTATCTTTGAAATCGCTGTTTTAGAAAGATCGACAATCAATTGGAGGTCGAAAATAGCATTTTGCAAACAGGTTTTGCTAATAGCAATAACGATCTCGTACAAAGCCTTTAAATAAATAAAGTCAGATATTTGTTTGCTCTCCAGTACAACCACGTGATGTATTAGCTGCAAAGGGCCTATTTCTTGGCTCAAATCGCAGACGTCTCTCGGGGGAGCTCGCTTTTTGCATCTGGAATAGATACGGCTGTTTCCGCAAGCTAGTATTAAAGTGCCACTACGACGAAATTTGACTATTTCTTTTGCCACTTTTTTGTATTCCATAAGAACAAACAGTGGCAGAAATATCCAAATCAGTGAATTATTTTTGAATAGGGCCAATTAGACCACACATTTTAAAGAGAGTTTACCGTCAAAATCACGTCCGCCATTACTCGAATCCGTTCCCGTGGGCGAGGAATGCCTAGTCATTTTTTAGCGTATGTGACGTCATACACTTAACGCATCGTTCTCAAGTTGCTTCGAACCCATACATTTCTTCTTATGTTGTCGACAAACTCACACTGCGAATTTTGCTGTGGTTTAGTAAATAACGACCTAAAATCTGCATCAGATTCTTCAGAACATAGTAATGTGTCTTTCTGTTTAAATTTATTGCCGGATGTTGATGATTTAGGGGGAAATAGAGCCGCTGGCGACCGAGTTGAAAGCTGGCCGATGAATAGTCGCTAAAATCGCTTGGGAAGTGGCCTGCCAGTAAGTAGTGCTAGCTAGCAGAGGTTTCTTATCTTTTGGGGGTAATTTTTCCCCAGGGTATTTTCCCTGGTTCGGCTTTCAGGTTGTGCTGTTACTGGATCCGGGCTACAGGGAGAATTCAGCGGAGAAATCACTAAGGTAATGATCAGCAGTTTATAAGTCCTAAGTTTGTTCATTGTTTAAAGTGAAACCCGGATAATTGCTAGTTCGTAAATGAGAGAGATCGAGAATTATCTGTGTCCCGGCAATAGATTTTCCGGCGAATCTACATTCTAAAATACAATGTAATTGCTATAAAATTAAATCGCTCTCTTGTCTAACATGAAATCGTGAATGATAAGAATTTACTAGAGACTAAAACAATGTATTGAAACTGACTGATCTGCAGCTTTTACAGTGGCTATCACAGAACCAAACTTTCTGTTTGACACACAAACAACTGAAACAAGGTACTTCATGAAATAATATTGGTGGTTTCTTCTGTGGTTTATTGTCTTGAAAATAAAATTAGCAGTAAATTAAAAGGCATACTACATCGATATGTTTATCTGTTTATAGGAAACAGCAATATGAGTTATTTATGATAAACTACATGTATGTTCTCAGCAAACGTAGCCGCTTATTTTTCGGTCAATCTATACTAGTACGGTCTTACCGGCTATTCCATGTGATACAAACAATTATGGAGAAGCTTCTGTCCTCAAAACGTACACAAACCATCCTTGCATGAGGCTTGAAGAGAATTACAAACCGTATTCTTGGTACTCGACAAAAGGCTTGAATTATTCATGTAGCGAAATGCCAGCTTTGTGGTTCGTTAAATTGCTACAGTCCTGTACAATGCACAAACTCTATTCAAAACGTTTTGTTTGCTTTTCAAAGCGGGAAAATGGTACACTTTCTTTAGTTACTACATATGTTAGTTCGCGTGAAGGTTTGTATGGGAAAAGTAGCCACACGTGTTGTTGTGGGAAGTTTTGACTTTGACATTTCCCAGTCGCTGGTTGAAAGAATCCGCAGTCTCGCCGGCCGGCTAATTTCAGAGCGTTTTCTTGACTTTCTATTTTCGTTCTAAACATAGTTTGAAAAAAGCCCCAACTCGACGCGAATTTGTGCGAATTACTTCAAATTGTCACAGATTGTTCGCAATATATATCAGCTAAAAAACCTGTGTCGGCGATTATTTTAATTTTTAAAAGAGAGGCGCTGAGAGCGATTCCCGCATCTATATTTGGATTCGCGTTAGCAGTTTCACGAAGACCAAAATATCTTCAGAATGGCTTCGAATTTCCACAATCGCCGACAAAGTTTTGTAAACAAGGTCTGTGGGAGTCCAGAAAAGCAAACAGATCTTAAATTCATTAAATTGCCGTGGAGTTGGAGCTCTTGGAAACCAACTCGCTTGTTCGGAAAAGAAGTTTATTTAAAAATCGCACTTTTATCAAAATTACAAACCTTAGGTATATCGTTGTAGCCAATTTTATAGGCTTTAAATGAGGTATAATTTATCTAAATACGACGAATATTCGAGACGCTACTTAATTTTATCCGGAACAGTACCCTGAAGGTATACGATAACCTTAAGTGTATGACGTCACGTACGCTAAAAAATGACCAGGCATTCCTCGCCCACAGGAGCGGGTTCGCGTAATGGCGGATGTAAAATTCAAGATTCGGAGTTAAAAAAATAAGACTTCCCGTCGTCGTATCGAAAAACGGTTTGAACTGGTAATAATATAGTCACTCTACTTTACGAATATGAGAAAAAATTGATATGTCAAAATTTGATCGTAGGGGCACTTTAAAGAAATTAAGGAAATTTCGTCTCCATCTATGGTCCAAATTAAGCCACGTCCCCTCCCCTGCAATCACTCATGAAATGTGTCGACTCTTGAGGATAAACTTCATATCTTCGCACCACCATGTAATACTCTCTATCAGGGTTCGCACATTTGCTTAATGCAAATAAATTGACAATGAATGTTAAGAAAACAAAATACATGTTGATTGGAAGTCACCACAAATTATGTAAAATACATAATGACTTTACTGTTGAAGTTAATAATATGCCATTAAAAAGGGAAATTGAATATAAATCCCTTGGAGTTAATATTGATGAAGCCCTTACCTGGCACTCACACATTAATATAATCTCAAAGAAGATATCTGCGGGTCTTGCTGTTCTTAGGCGTATTAGTCCTGTTGTACCATTTGAAATCAGATTGAACATGTATAATGCACTAATTCTACCTTATTTTGATTACTGTAGTTCTGTGTGGGGCAATATTGGTAAGGGTTTATCAGATAAACTTCAACAGCTTCAGAATAGGGCTGCTAGAATCATCACCTTCTCTGATTACGAGACTCGATCCAGTGATCTATTGAATGAACTAGGTTGGGATAGGTTAGAACACAGGAGGATAAAGCAATTGGCTACAATCATGTTTAAAATTTATAATGATCTTTCTCCTCCATATCTGGAACAGATTTTTACTAATATTTCAAGTGTTCACACGTATAATCTTAGAAACTCTGTATCAAATTGGCATATTCCCAGACCTAGAACTGAGGCTGCAAAGTCCAGCCTGCATTATAGGGGATCTATCCTATGGAATAAAATCCCCATTGAGATAAGAGGTAAATCAAATTTAAATAATTTTAAAAGTATGCTACATAATAAGGTTATTTTTAATACATTAGTTAAATAAACTAGTAAAGTTATACTTAGCTTATTGTACATCTAAAATTAAGATTTTAAGAGTAGGTTTAGTCTCTGTTCATCAATTAGTTATATTTAGTGTTGTTTCATTTACATGGTTATATAATTATAGTTTTAAACACGGCTCCCAGGAAGATCATTTTATGTATATGATGCGACTTCGTGTATAAATAAAGATTATGTATGTATGTATGTAAACAAAATTCCATGATGTTTCCATGACTTTTCAATGACAAAAATTAAATTTCATGAACCGAAGCGGGCCAGCCAAAGACAAAGGTACATGTACGTTCCTAAACGTTTCTTCTTTCCTATATCATCAGCTTAAAAATAATTTGGGCATAAACCCGAAATTCCACGACTTTTCCATGACCTAATGTCAAGATCATTTTCGTAAATTCCATGACTTTTCAAGTTCTGGAATGCAATTTTCAAATTCCATGACTTTCCATGACCGTGCGAACCCTGTATATTTATTTCGTCCTTAGTTCAGTGAAGGCAGATAGTGACAGCAAAGGAACCCAGTAGTCAAAGTTGGCAATTCCTGATAGTGCTGTAAGACTGGTCAACTTCAGGCTGGCGAGGGCTTAATTGAGTCATCACCTGAGAAGGCGTAAAGATCTCTAACCATTTGCAGTTCGAGAACGAGTGATTCACAACGGCGGCACCTGCTACAGGGTTCATACAGGAAAGTTATAATGAAATTCCATGATTTTCATGACAAAATTAAAAAATCAAGGACTCAAATTAGGTTCTGGAGGAGACAAGAAAAACTAGAAAACGTCATTTAACTGGGCCTGTCCACCCACTTTAATATTGCTTGAAAACTTTTACAAAGGAAGGAATACTACCAATGGAGCACATCCTTATTTCAACGTAACATATTATCTTTAGCATGTAGCCAGGACTCCGCCGGTTTTAAAACAACCAAGTCAAAATCATCAAGTAGCAGATGGATAATGATGAAGAGTGCTGAAAGAGAACCTACTAATCTATCTAGGATTCTGCAAGGAAAGTCAAACATCATAACATTCCAATGGTCGATGATAAAATTCCATGACTTTTCCATGACTTTTGACATATTTGCAAATGTCCATAACTTTTCCAGACCTGGAATTTTTTTGGGAATTACATGACTTTCCATGAGTTATTTTAATAGAGTACCGAAGTGATGACGTCATAAATAAAAAAATTTCCCTTTAACAACATTTGACCACAGTTGCAGAAAGAACACGATAAAAGAACATTACATAGCAAAAATGAGGTGAATAAGATGAAAAGCGGCCGAGATATGGGCATTGGAATATATAATATTCTTTAACAAAACAATGTATTTTTGTCCTGGTTCCTAAGTTTATGAACCAGTACAAAAATACAGTGATTTGTTAAAGAAAAGTATATATTCCAATGCCCATATCTCAGCTGCTTTTCATCGTATACACCTCATTTTTGGTATGTAATGTTCTTTTATATTGCTCTTTCTGAATCAGTGGTCCAAACATTCTACATCTAAATTTTGCAAATTTGTGACGTCACACTTCGGTACTCTATTGTGACATTAAAACTATTATGCAAATGAGTTTTTCAAATTCTACCAATACTAGATGTTAGAAAAACATGTCACACAACACGTCACGCAACATGTCACACAACGGATCAGTATCGACTTACTTCAGTTGGTACTCTCTCTTGACTTCCTCTGAGGACACACTGAAAAATTCCTCTGGAAGTTCAAACTTCATTGAATTACTTGAAGGCTGATACACTCTAGTGCTTCGATCCAGTGTTAGTTTTACAGGTTCAACTGAGAGTAAAATTCCTTTGTAAAGCTCTAGGGTTTCGGTATCTTGGCCTTTGTCTTCTGAAAGTACGTAGAATTGCTCTTCTTTATCTGAAGAGAGAAAATCATATTAAAAACTTGTAGGAATAATTAAACTGAAGTATTTTTAGTAAAGAAAGTCATGCTTTTTTCACGGAACCGTCAGATGCACATGCACAAGTGGCGGTTGTATCACATGGTATCACGTGTCTGCTGCATGATAAGCAAAGGAGTCGTTACCTTCAACTAGTACAGTTTTATTTTCAAATCCACAAGCGAGTAAAAACTCTACAGCTCCTATTATGGTGGAAACGCGTTCCTGAAGGAGAAAAGAGATGTATCCCAGAGTAGTTATCAGTTTCAAGTTATTGTTGGTTTGCATGTGAAATCGTCAAAAATCTAATTTTTAATACAAAGCTGTCCGTTGTACATAACTTTTGAATTTTATGATAGAACGACCCAGCGTGTTTTTCAGAAGTCATAAAAATCCAAGTACTTCTGTCAATATCTCTTTTTAACTCGATAAATCATTAGAAATTGCAATCAAAGAGTTTTGAAGTGAAACCCAATGATTTTGATGGAAAAAGAAGCTATTTGTATTTTTGTTTTATGTTTTATGGATATGTTCGTGTCCCAGAGAGGGACACCATGATGGCATCCGGATACAAAGTACATGTACTGTAAAATTGTCATACATTCATATTGACCGACAGCTCCGTTAGGAAATAATCTAGTCTTCAAAAAATTGGGTAATGTACGAATCAATTCGAAACATCAACATCCCCCAGGCAACCCCCCGGCATTTGAACTTTTGAAGTTTGGGTTGTCCAATTTCCCCTCCCCCGGGCCAAACATGTTGTTCAAATGTCCCATCCCATGGTCATATTTGGCGATCAAATGTCCCTACCCCGGTCCCGGGACAATAAATATAGTATTAGTTGTAACATGAGACATGATTGTTATTAGTGGCGGGAGAGTAAGAGAGTCAACAAAAATGTATTGTCTTCGTAAATAAAGATTAAAATGAAGTTGGCTTCAAAGCTTTATATCTTCTTGAAGCCTAGATGTTTTCCCATCGTTGTACGTAACTTGTTTGAGATAAGCCACGAAATTCGAGATATATAAAGGAGTAGAAAAGCTTGTCGCCTTAGTTCTTGTGAGGCTCGTGGCCGTGAATGAAATGGACAACAACACATTTAATAACGCAATGATCGAGCCGTGGTTGTCGCGGGACGAGCAACCTCTATAAAACATCAGCCGTGTATTAAACATTTTTATAAATTAAAGGCTTTATTAATTAACTGTATATGACTGCATGTCAGTTCAAGTACACCTGGCAAGATCACAGATTGGTCCCAACATGAAAATCGTAACATAAAATCGAGACAATTTGTTCAAATTTACTCCCACCCCTCCGATCCCATCCGGTGTCAAATTCCCCACCCAGAGACAGCCACCGATGTCAAATTCCCTACTCCCCAGGAACGGCAACAAGTCAAGATGTTTCGATTTGATCGGTACATACCGGTAAGTGTATTTTCTACAAGGCCCAAAATGTTTTATTTGATTCTATCAATGCAAACCTATTTTGCGATCTATGTTCATGACGATGAAAACCACCAATTGAGGGAAGAGGTCAAAACAATGGATTTCGAATGGGACCCAATTTTGTAAGGGGAGGTGGTGGGTAATACCCCTTTTTTCGAGGTTGATTTTCTCACGTTGTAAAATAGGGATATCTGATTTTAATGCAGACACACGTTCTTCTCTGCCTGTAGAAACTAGAAATATATAGTTACTTCTTCGATAAGTATTTTTTTTCAAGAAGATATTTGTGGGTCAAAAATCTAGATTTTGCCAAAATAGGGTCCCGCAAGAGTACCATTGTTTTGACTTCTTTCCTGACTTCTGTTTTTTAAATACTTTAAAATCTCATCTAATTCACAAGGGGAAAAATAAAACAAACATCAATGGGAATTAGCCAAAACACATTTGACCTTAATGGCAGAGTTCAACTTTCCCATTAATGTCAGTCTGAGATGGGTTTTGGCAAATTCCCATACTTTTTAAAAAAATATTATTATTCCTGTGTAATGATAGTGCATTTTTCATTCTTATACAATCATAGCGCTTGTCTTTCTTTAACCAATCAGAGCACACACCGTTTTTTTTTATTCAATCAGAGTGTGTTACATGTTGAATATTTTATAATACACAAAGCTTGCTACATGTACATAAAAGAAGGTTAATTTATTGTAATGTCACTACTTTCATCGCATGAAATGCCAGAGCTTCAAAATACATGTAGATACAACACAGATGAATAAAAAGAGGTTATTACAAGGAAAGTTGTGTAATACAGCTGGGTATTTTTACGAGTTAGTTTTACCTTTTCGAGCCTGAAAGGCGAGACAAAATAAAATTGACGAGTACAAATTCCCAGCTGTATTTATACACAACTTTCTATGTAATAAATTCATTTGTTTATTATACGACGTCTAACACAAAAAAATAGTGTCTTCAAACAGAGCTGTAAGGCAAGCGAAAATAAACTATCTTGAGAGCAGAAACTACCCTATAACAGCCTTTTAGGAAGCCAAAGGTCGGGGCTACTCATGCTTAAAAAAAATGTTTTCGCGCGCTAAAAGCTGATTGGCTATTACTCAAACAACCTCATTTTGATTGGCTCGCGTGCTTACAAAACCGTTTAAGTGTTGAATAAACATGTGCAAACGTGTTTGTGACTCGTGTATAATAAGTATAGGAAATCGCATGAATGCGAATGCTAAACGGGATTTATAGGCACTGAGTAATATTTTGAAAGTTCTAATAGTTTCAAAATATCACCCAGTGCCTATAAATCAAGTATTATAGCACGAGCAGTTCATGCAGTATTTTGTTTATAATATTCTGAGCAAACATGCGACTGTGCACTCAATAACCTTTAGATGCACTCGTCATTGATCAATCAGAATGCAGATAATTTGTTGAGTATGTTATAATGTATCATACAATGGATGCAGCCGATCACGCACCTGAAATATTCGGTTACTTTGCTTAATTTTCTTAAATTTTTCTTCTTCAGCATTTTGACAGATGTTGTCAATATATCTGGAAAGGAAACAGAAGGCACCTAATATTTTGTTTTACGCTGATGATCAAACCTGAACCCACTTCGCCGGCAGCTGCAGTGGGCTCAGCTTTGGTCATCAGCGTAAAACAAAAAATTGCCACACGCTGATAAACCGGTTTAACAGGCTTGACTCGCCCATAATCTTGGGTGAACCGTTGGTGCATGCTCAATATGAAAACAACACGAATACTGCAGAGCCTTCTTTTTCCCCCCGTTTTGTGGAGTTGAAGAGGGCTCTGCTCCCAGGGTAGGAAGCGCCATTAGTGAGAAGAGAAATAAAACCTCTGGTATCGGTGGTCAGTTAACTGATTGTACCACACCAAAATTAAACCAGGGTCAGAATCTGAACATTGTTCCTGATTGGAAGAATTTGTAAACAAGAAACCTGATTGGTTCTTTAAACATTTTAAGTAGAAAGGAGACGTGATAACCCCTCGGTGATTGGTCAATAGTGTAATTACTCAAATAACATATTTAACAGCTGTCAACTGCATGGAAGCGAGATTCAGTACCACCGATACCAGAGATTCTCTTTCTCTTCTCGCTACTTCGCAACCCGTTGACACCGCTTTGTGGCTTAAAACTTAGAAAACCTCTGGCACCCAGGGTAGATACATATGTACATGCAGGTAAATCAATCATTAACTAAATGGCTTTGTTTTAAGAAGATAACAAACATCTTTCCTCAGCTGTAATCATGTGCTCGACACTACATGTATAAGCCATGTCTTCATGACCCACAGCTACACTCAGCTTCCCACAGCAGTTTGCATATGGTTAGCAACAATCAGTAATGTTGACAAACTCCAATGGTGAAGGTAGGTAGGATGCCTCTTAGTGCAGATATAAAATTACCCAGGAGTCATTACATACAGGTTGCTCATGTCCTCTTGGTGATTTTGGGCATTGAAGTTTCAGTTTGGGTTTCCTGTGGTGCATGTGCATGTACACAGGTAACCCAAACTTAACTTATAGCCGGCTAATTACATTTAGTATAAACCAACTAGTGGACTATTACAAATCCTGCATTCTGATTGGCTACCCTACTATAGGTCTATTTGCAATAGCCCATGGTAGAGAAAAAAACGCATGCATTTTCACAAAATAACAATACAATAATAATACAACTCCAATTTGTTTCTTTCTACTATTTTCTACTGTCCGACTAGTTAGTTTATACCAAAACAATTATACCCGAGTCTCGCCCTCATGGGCTACGAGTTAAATAGCCCATTTGGCTGCGCCTCATGGGCTATTGACTCCTAGCCCATGAGGGCTGCGGGTCTAACTGTTAATTATCCCATGGAGACATCCAGTCAGAAGGCAGGAAAGCTGTTGCATATTTGGCACCTGGTTTCCCACATGTCATATGCAAACTACATGTAGGTAATTATTGTGCACTAAAAATAAATTCACCCTCTCCTTCTCCCTTCTCTAGACCTGCCACAAATTTGTTTTCGGGCAAGCAGAGCAAGTTTTTTTTAAATCCTGGGTACCAGCAACTGACAAAGATGCAAATGGTCGACTTGTTTCCCTTGCAGGGATTCAATTTGTGTTTCACACCAAAAAAAATGCCAAGATGATGTATCAGGTTTCTTGGAGGTGGGGCCAGATACGGCAGCTAGACAGAGCTAGTGGTGTACATTTGTACTTTGGTAGTCTTCACGCAAATCTACAACAACTTGAAAAAGAGTGATTGACAGGTGTGCACTAAATCTGTTTTGATTGGCTACTATCATAATTCATTCACAGACCCAAAAATCCATTGGTAATATAATTTTGGCGTGAAACAATAATGAAAAGTCCCTCATCCAGTGGCATCCCAAATCACAAAAAAGTGGGCAAAGACTTTGAGAAAGTCTATTCCTTCTCCTACCCCTCTCTGTCTCCTTACAGTGCTACATATACCATACTAATTAATAAAACCATATTTGTTTACCTTCGCTATCCTTGCTGGTACTTATAAGAACCTTTAACCATGGGATCTGTTCCAGCTGAGTCCATCTTGAAGCGTGCAAAGGATTATTTGCCAAAGCCAACTGTTCCAATACCCAGTTTGCACTATTAGGTCAGTTTAATACAACTTACAATACCAGAATCCTTTTCAAATCCCTTTCCTTATCATATTTTTTAACTCCTCTGAGAACACTGTACGAAGACAATGTCCAAATTAGAAGAACAAAACAATCAGTGCAAAGGATTCTGGTAGTTGTAGTCATTACTGAACTAATAGTGCAAACCACCTATTAGTTGGCCATAGATCTTAAGTTCCTCAGATCATTCAAAGTGACTTTTTCATTCAAAAAGTAAATATGAACAACATTTCCCCTTTTTCTACAATATTCTCTGTGTATGGTTCTCCACCGGTTTGAAATTTGTGGAGAATCACACCGATAAAATACTGGCAATGCGACCGAACCAGCACTGATTGGCTCATTCAGACTGGAAGTGCAGGGACATAATCAGCTGGTGGTCAGAGCCTTTAAATCACTGTGCCACCGAGATGCCAAGCACCATACTGTACTATATACATTGTACAAATGTACATGCCTTTGTATGATGGTGCTGCTAGTACACAGTCACCACAGTCACAGACACTACAATTAACTAAGGTAAAAAAATACTAAGTGAATCCAAGAGCATGGTCTAGTGTGCAGGAGGTCGGGGTTCGAATCTCGGCCGCATCCTTGGGCAGAGACGTTTATAAGCCGTCGGCCTTGTCTCCTCCCACTTCTAATCAGTATTTGAAGGGGATGTGAAAGAACCTGTTGTGCTACTCGAAAAAGAGAAGGGGATTGTCACCCAGTACAGCAGCCTGGCCATTGTACTAACCACACACTCAACATTGTATTTTTACTGCGTGATAGCTATTAGCGCCGAAAGCAGTTCGAAAACATTCACTGACAGGATATGTCAGTACTATTTAAAGCGCCATGAGACTGTGGTGATATGGCGCTATATTAATATGGCCATTATTATTATTATTATAGGTTAAAGTAAATAATTTGACCTGTAACATAATTATATACCTTGAATACCCAACTTGTGAACTTATTTTCCTTTGTATAGGTTTTTTACACATTTAACTCGCCTAAAGGCTTGTGAGTATACTGAGAAATCAAAATTCAAGCACATGCATATTAACTAGTATATTGTATGATAACAGTGTAGCTATAATGACCACATAATGATCACTGACCTGCACAGGATATCAACACAAGCCTTTATTTTCTCCTTGTCTTTATTCAGTGACTGTATCATGGTAGATGCAGCCACCAATGGTTCCTCAGTGTACTTCTGTAGACAATAATAATTAATTATTAAACACACGTTACTGGTAATTAACTCATGACAGCAATAAATATGTAAGAAGTTAAACATAGATCTGATAGCCAGTTCCTAGCCTGATAGTGCCTCTTCTTGGTTTTTTTTGCTCATTTGTTTTTGGATTGGGCTACCTGTGGTGCATGGTCAAAATGGTGCAAGGAGAAAAGGGAAGGAGGGGGGAGGGGGAGGGAAAGGGGTGAGAAGGAAAGAAGAGCCTGCACACAAGGAATACAATTTCAAGTTCTGCCCCAGGTGAGGTGAAATTTTAAGGTTGTCATGATGCATCAACTGTCAGACAATCAACCAATAGTAGTATAAAAGTTAAAATGTACATGTATGCATGCATGTTGCGCTATCAGTATCATAACACTTTTGCACGTACATGTACATGTATGGAGCAAAATAAAGAGTAGAAAGAAAAATCTTGAAGCCAACTATTACACTGCAAACAATTTTTGTTGCCTGTGAAGTCCTGTTTTAACCCTTTCACTACTAGAGCGGCCAAAAGCAGCCAATATGAAGCATGTACCTGGAAAAAATTATTGTACACATCAAACCTAGACATGCTGGCAATACAATGTTGCGATATTATTTCAAGGGATGAATGACTTCAAAGCCACAGCTGTAACCGGGATTACTTGACTCTCCCACTTTGGAGATCGTTTTTCGTTTCGAAAGTTTGAGCCCTTGGTTTAAAAAGTCAGCAGTATTTAACTACCCTGGGCTAGCCAAACTGGAACTGAGGGGGGAGGGTAGAGTTAGCACTCTGCATTTCAGCAATTGAGCCCAAACACGTCCAGTAGTCAAAGGGTTAAGTATGGTACAAGTAATTCTAGCTGTCCTTCTACAGAAAATTTATCGAATAAAGCATTGAATCGCAAGGTGTCAGTCATGGGACAGTGTTGGCTTTGCTTTGTGCAAAGTTATTGGCTTCTATAATAATTTTTTATAATGATATGATTCTTCTTCCTCACTGTAGACCATAGATTACTTACATTTTCAAGACATGCTTTGAGGTGTCCATCTGTCCCTGTCTGTGGGACAGACACAGGACACAGAGGACAACTGAAGTAGATCCCTTCAACTGACAAGGTCAGCTCTTCTGCTATATTTGGCTGGCATAAAATGCAAACACCCATTATTTATTATTAGTGATAAGGAAATAAATCATAGAAAGTTTACCACTGTCTTGTAATTGAAGGGCTGTGTGCAAAAAGGGCATGTTAAGGTTACCGGATACCTTCGCGGGTCTCTCACGTTAATAATTTTGTACGCGCGTTGTTTTAAAGAAAACTATAGAAACCTAATATATACCTCTGTAAAGCTTATGAAGTGTAGAATACGCTGAATGGATTTGTTTAAAAATATATTTTATTGTAAAGCAATGCTAAGCCAACAAACGCAAAACTGACAAGGTTTATAAAAGTGAATTAGCAGCCTTTGGATTAACGCATAAGAACAATTCAACTGCATAATGTTAATCAGCATATGACAGCCTAAAAAAGGGTGTGAGCATTTGTAAATATTTTACTTCATTCAAATGCAATTCATTCCTAAAGTTTTAGTCTTCAATAATGTCCGAGTCACATCACGCGGGATAATCTACGAGGAAAAATACTTTGAATATTGCTAAACGCTCACACCCTTTTCTTTGTCAGTAACTTATCTGTCTTTTGGCCGAGTTTCATCAAAATCTGGCAAGTCTGCATACCCTATTAATTCGTTCAAAGAGAGGGGATACAAAGAAAAACCTAGTCGGAGATTTGGCGTGTAAAGTTTTGTGAACATTTCACACCTCATCAAGGCAAATGACTGTCAACACTTCGAACCAACTAGCCAATGACTACGCAAGGACCCCTGGAGCTTCAAAGCAGTAGTGAAATTCGCGGGAAATTATAGACTCCGATGTGAATTCATCGCTACTCGCATCCTCAGTCTCTTCAAATGACTTGCTGGTTCCTGGTAAGCCAAACGACAGTTTAAGCCTGCTGGCGCTGCTTTTATTTGGAGTTGACACTGAAGTTGAAGGTTGTTTATATTCGCTGTTCGCGAGCTCAATCCGGCTCGTTTTACCGAATTCCTCCTTATCGCCGGCTTCCTTTCTTTTTCGATCCAGGGTTCGCTTTGTTTTACTCAAGGACTCTGCTTTTCTCTTTTGGATTTCCCCATACAAACGATTGATAAAATTGACTCTAAATGCACGTTTGTTATTTCGAAGAAGGGAAGCTACAACAACAGTATGCAAATTTTACGGTACTCTGATAACAGCTCCCGCTAAAAGTCCACGGGGTGCCCGTAGCACGTAAAGGGATTACAACGCCTCGGTGATTTATTTAGTTTCCTTCTAAATACGTTTTTTCCAAATATCTCGCAAGCTTTTATATCTTTTGAAATAATGTTTTTTTCTAAATTGTAGAACAATCCATAAACTTTCCAAATAATCAATAATATTTTTTTACAAAAAAACATGCCTTGAAGGTATCCGGTAACCTTAAGTGATGATATCGATGTGAATTAAGGACTAATCTTGAAAATCAACTTCACTTTAATATAGATTAAGAGAGCCTGTACATGTACTTTCTCTTCTAGCTAGTTAAGAATTTTATATACAAGTAATTTGAAGTTGAAAAGGAATTTATATAAAATTAAGGAATTAAAACAAGCAAGTATTATCAACTGAAGCCATTTCTAAAGCAAAAAAATACATAATTATTTCTTGTTTAATTATATTCAGCTATATTAAGGAGGGTAGGAATCAGGAGACCATGTTATGGCGCATGGGAAAATGCTTGTAAACCATTGACACTGAGGATCAAAGGTTTCTTTCATATAATTTGCAGAAGTCCAAAACATCTCTCTTCATTCCCAGGCCAAAGACTGCATGAGGCACTTAAGAAAAGCTATTGTTACGATGGGGCTTAAAGGGATGGAACCTACATTGTACTACCAAAATCTCTCAAAGAGGAGAGAGTATACAGTACATGTACAATGTACATATGTAAATGATTTCAAAAGAGAGCTCATGCAATCATATTCATCTCTGTGGCCTGTTATTAAGTGAGATTATTTTTTAAACCTATACTTTTATTTTATGAACCTGTAACTAACTTTTATATTTCTAGTTTAAAAATAATAATATTTGTACATACATTGTATATATGGCTATCGTGGAAACCAGGATTGTTTTTATATACATGTATATAAGTTGTGGCTCAATTTTAACTCTGGTGCATTTTTCTTTGAACTCGCACACCAAGCTGGAGAGATGGCTATTAAACAGTGTTGGAGGTAATAATGGATAATTCCTGGAACCACTGAGAAACGTGAATAATACAATAACATGTAATTTTCACATTTCTTTGGCCATTTAATTCTTCTAGGGATCAGGCTTGAAAACAAGAAAAAAATCCAATACAAAAACCATGTTTTATCTGCATGAGGTCAAACAAAAGAAATGTTGTGTTTCTTCAGGTAACGAGCTGAAAAACATCCAGGTACCGGTAGGTAGGTTCAGGATAACATTTCTGATTTTTGTTGCTTTCTTTATTAATGCATAATTATTTGTGAGTTAACCCTGTGTATACAATGTTGTCATGTTCCTGCGATTGCATGTGCTGAAGACACTGTAGCAAGAAGTCCTCATTTATGTACTTCTCATTGTTTTTATATTTTTATATGTTTTATGTTTATTTTATCTGTTTCAAGTCTTGGAAAATAGCAATAAAAACTTTGAGGTTGGCATTAAAAAATCAGGTTGGTCGGGTTACCGGAAACATCGAACATTTATTTTGTTTGGCCTGATGAGGGTAATTAATAACTTTCTTAATAAACAACAACAGTGCCTCAAATAATTATCTAAAAGCGACCATAAAAATGAGAAAAAGAGTATCATATGCAGCTGAATCTTCACTTTAAAAAATTAATGCCCTTTTTGCACTCAGCCCTTCAATACATTGAAGTTAATTATAGATTCAATGGAATCTACATTTTTTACATGATTGTATAATGTTATTTTGGAGGGAAGCAACAAAAAACCCTCCCACCCCTCAGGAATTTCCATTTTTCCTCCATACATTTCCTATATTTTGACAGACCCTTTGACCCCCCACTCCTCCAGAAATTTCCAATTCCCTACGTGGTGGGGGTATGGATAATTCCTGGAACCACACAATATATTCAGTTGAATCTACATGCATGATTAAACTATGGATCTGTAACGCCAATGAGCTTACTAATTTACATGTACATGTACATAATTTTATATGTACATGTATGTAGTTGTAACTTTTGGATGAACAGTCAAGACCTCAACAATCTTGGAGACTTCACCTCTGTATGTATACGACCACAATAATATTGGTCATTTGGCAACGAAATTTTTTTGTCTAGTTGCCAGTTAATTGGTGCCTACGTAAAGAAGTTAATTTCGGACCCTGAATATGGTTATCCGTATATATATCTGAGAATTATAGGCTCTTTTTTTGTTATTGCAACTTACATGACCGTATACCTGTGATTGTAAAAATACTGGTCAATCAATATCAGTTATTAGTAAATAAATGTCTTGATTGCATGACTATACATTATATTAATTTATTATTTAATATAAATCAATATAAATTGTGAACTTACCTCTGTGCTAACTGGCCTAGGTGTCATGGTACTTTGCTTTATTCTCTCTGCTTCAACTTCCTGATATGCTGAAAATATTGATTGATACTGATCGACCCATGTGCACTTTCTTAGAAGACCAGTTACAAAAGTCATGTACTAAGCGATGGGGACCCTGCTCGATTTTGTTTTTTGTTTTGCCATAAATTGAAAGTGGACATTTGAATGTACATGTGCATTAATTTTATTTAAAAGGATAAAATTAAATAGAACAAACAGATATTAATATACAATGTATAAAAAAACAACTCTGAATTTCTAACGAGACCTGAAACAACCATGGGGGCTGATCAAAGCCAGGTCCCGGCTAATCCACAGATCGAATTGGAATTTAGCGTGTTGGTTTTTGGGGAGGGAAGAAAACCAGAGAACCCGGAGCAAAACCCTCGGAGCAATGGCGAGATACCAACGCACTCAACTCACATATGGCGCGCGTCCGGGATTCGAACCTGGGCCACAGAAGTGAGAGGCAAAGCGCTTAACCACTGCGCCACCCGAGCTCCCTTTTATATATACTTTTCTAAAGTAAACTTTATATACATCTACTAACAGGGTTCATGTACATAACTATACAGTCAGTATAATGTACTATTCTGCACAGACTGTGTACATGTGAAGGGCTGTGTGCAAAAAGGCTGCAACGCTTCGGTCATGATCACATTCTAAATTCTCCCTTAGAAAACAAAGAAATTGAAGGAGAATTCATTTAGTACATGTATGTCATCAGGAGACATGCACTTGTAAACATATAATATGCCCTTTTTGCACACAGCCCTTCAGCTATACAGTTACAAATTGTAAGTAATTAGCTCTAGCTATTTGTAAGAACAATAACATGAACGACAAAGGAATGCCAAAGGTGTTAATTTTCTATTCTTCATTGACTTATAATTTCAAATTCATTGGTTGAATAATACATACATGTACTCATAAATTAACAACTTACAAAAAACCAACATTAATAATAATATATTTTCATTTGATAATTTTTGATTTAATTTTTATCAAACAGTCTACACTGTACATAAAATTATAACTAGTGTACATGTATATGGTTTCATTTTATGTCAGTATTTAAAGTTCTCAAATTTGTGATTCTGGCAAAGAATAACCTGAGTATCAGTCCCTCTCTCCCTTCCTTTTCACCACCCCTCCACCCTAAGGAAGGAAAGGAAAGAGGGCCTGGCACAATTCTTTTCCTAGCCGCTTGCTAAAAAGCCATATTCTGGACTTTTCCTTCATTGGTCAAAAAACAAACAGGATGTTGCATTCAAACATGACTTTTGATTGACATAAATGTCAATCACATTACTACATTTTAATTAAAATCAAACAAATTAGACAAAAATGTCAATCACATGTCTGGATTTTAATTAAAATCAATCAAATTAGACAAAAATGTCAATGACATGTCTGGATTTTTTCTTAAAATGGCATGGGGGCGGAAAGCGGCCAAACAAAGAATTGTGTCAGGCCCTCTTTCCCTTCCTTCCTTAGGGGGGAGGGCCAGGAGGCATGGTGAAAAGGAAGGGAAAGAGGGACTCATACTCAGGTTAGGCAAATATCTAATATTTTATCCCTTTCCCATTAGTTTTTCTTTACGTTTTCACAGTAAAAAGGACCAACACCATACAGATTCCATTCAAGTTAACTCTGCCAGCCTTACAACTTTAACTGTGATTACATTGTATGAGAGGTTATGCTCACTGTATTTTGTTAGTTGTTATAATAGTTTTTATTATTACTAAATCATAATGTACATATAATAATATGTATGTATATTTATTATACGACTTGGTATTTTCGAGTGCAAATACGGGCTAAAACGAGTGCAAATATGAGACCGTGTTACATGTACATGGGTCACAAACGGGTTTGCACAGGTTTATTCAACACTTAAAACATTTTGTAAGCACGCAAGCCAATCGAAATGGGGCTGTTTGAGTAACAGCCAGTCAGCTTTTAGCGTGGGGAAAAACTTTTTCAGTGCACCCCCGCCCCCAACATTTGACTTCAACTGAGGCTGAGAGGTTAATTCTTCTCTCGAGATTTCTTGTCTCAAGATTTTCTTCAAACAGAGCAGTAAGGTACATGTTTATAAGCCAAAACAAACCTTTTTTGTTCGTGTTAGCTGTCGTATAATAAACAATTTATTACACGAAAAGTTGTGTAATACGGCTTGGAATTTTTACTCGTCAATGTTATTTTTTCTCGCCTTTCAGGCTTGAAAAAATAAAACTGAGTCGTAAAAATACCCAGCTGTATTTCACAACTTTCCATGTAATAACCTCTCTATATAATGTCTACTACAATGTAGATGAATCATTACTTTATAATATTAAGCCTGCAACATTTTAATGTTCTAAGGACAGCAATTGGTGACAGAGGTACATGTACATGACTAGCTGCTGTGGTGCATGTCCCTGCCTGTTAATTAACTTAACTACAAATATCAAAAGGTAATAACAATACACTGTAATAGGGCATGACAAAAGTCTAGTGGGTTTTCCTGGCAGGCTATAATGTACAGTAGTATATTAATTAGTGTTGACAACCTGCCCAATGAGCATTAATTGAGCCGAAATATACTTATTGTCTAATTACTAGGTAGATTGAAATATATTATTAAAATTTATACTAAAATTTGGGCATTGATAGATCCATGCATGGGCTAGTGAAGTATTAAACATTTTAGGAAGCTTGCCTGAACGAAAACCATCAACTTTTATTTTCTTCTCACTTTGCTGTAAGTATTTTCCATTCTAAGAAACTGAAAATGATTATTGCATGTACATGCCAACAGAACCCCACAGACTGTATCAGCAGGATCAGAGGGGGAATTATAAGTTTATTTAATGTATGTTTAATAATAGATTTTATTTTAAAATAATATATCAAAGGCAATACAGGGTTCGAAATAACTTTTTCACGTACATGTAGGTGCCAACTGGCGACCAGCCAAAAGTTTTCAGTCACCAAAAGACCAATGGTGGTCACCATGTTTCTGTTAGATATCACTCTTTAAACCTTGTAGTTTAATCACAATGTGGAACAGAACAGCGACAGAGGAAAGGAACCGAGTAACGGAAAATACATGTGATCCTAACCAACCAATCAGAACAGTTCAGGTCTAATTAGCATACAGCATAAATTATCATAATTCTAACACTCCCACTTGATAACTATACTGTAACAGTATGTGCACGAATGCGGTGATGGTGATTAAACAATACTACATACACCAAGCAAGTCTCTCATTTTTTCAAATGTAACTCTTGGGAGTCCTTTGGTCATAATGTCTGCCAACATATCCTCAGTGGGACAAAAGCTTACTCCGATCTCATTAGAAGCAACTCTTTCACGTACAAAATGATGACAAATGTCAATGTGCTTGGTTCTATTATGATACTTAGCGTTTTTTGCCAGTTCAATGGCACCTTGATTGTCTTCATAGATAGTAGTAGCAGTGTTCACCCTTTTTCCAAGATCCACCATTAAACGACGTAGCCATATAGCCTCTTGTGTAGCTGAACTCAAAGCAACATATTCAGCTTCTGTGGAAGATTTGGCAACTGTAGATTGCTTCCTGCTTGACCAGCTAACTGTACCATTCCCAAGCTGAAATACATAGCCTGATGTGGATCTACGAGTGTCGACATCTCCCGCCCAATCTGCATCACTGTAACCAATCAGCTGTGGATTCTCTTCTTGAACAGAAAATTTCAGTCCATACCTCATGGTCCCTTTAATGTATCGTAAGACACGTTTCACACCCATCCAGTGATCTTTACTAGGTCTTGACATATACTGGGATAACACACCAACTGCAGCAGCAATATCTGGTCTTGTTGTGGTTGATGCATAGGTCAGACATCCAATTGCCTGTTGATAGGTCTGAACATCAAAAGCCTCATCATCAGCTGATAACTGCTGGAATTTCTTACCGGGTTCGAGTGGAGTAAAGACAGGCTTACAGTTCTCCATTCCAAACCTCTCGAGAACTCGTTCCAGGTAGCCTGGTTGGCTTATGGTCAATGTTTTGGACTCTCTGTCCCGTTTGATTGACATACCGAGAAGATAGTTAATTTCACCTTGGTCGACCATCTCAAATCTTTCACACAATGCAGTTTTCTCCGCTTTCAACAATGCAGGGTTATTTGAGACGGTAACTATGTCATCGACATACACACCCAATATCATGTAACTTATATGTCCATCAACTTCTCTGTTTGATTTCACATAAATACATCCATCGGCATTACTTTTGCGATAGCCAGCTGATTTCAAATGCTCGTCCAAAGTAATGTTCCAACAACGAGCTGATTGTTTAAGTCCGTAAATGCTCTTCTTCAGTTTACAAACGTGATCTGATCTATCAGGGTCAACAAATCCTTCGGGTTGTGACATGTATATATTACAGTCCAATGTGCCATTCAAAAAAGCAGTCTTTACATCCATTTGATGTACTTCGAGATCATGTGCATTCGCTAGTGCTAGTAAGGATCTCAAAGATGCATATCGAGCAACTGGTGAGAACACTTCGTCATAATCCACACCCTTGGTTTGCGAATATCCTTGTGCAACCAGCCTCGCTTTGTATCGATCCACTTTGCCATTCTCGTCACACTTTACTTTAAAGACCCAACGAGATCCAACTACATTCATTTGGTTCCTTCAGGGGGAGGTACTAACTCCCATGTATCATTCTAACAGCCTAGCAGGTAAAAGTGCCATTTTGCCATTTACCAAAAAGTCCTTCCAGATCACAATATTCTTCAAGTTGGTTCCCTTTATTCTTACTAGTTTGAATTTTTTTTAAAGTATGTTTTCAGTTAAAAAGTTGAAAATTGTAACAAATTAAATGATTATTGAAATTTACCTATTACTGAGGAAGGCATAAATTTATGGGTTCCCACACTGATGAAGGAAAGCATAAATTTATGGATTCCCAGACGGCAAAGGAAAGCATAAATTTATGTGCTCCCTGAAGAAAGACCCAAATTCTTTAGTTTTTGTTGAAAAAGTCTGCATTTTTCTTCAATTTCTTTATTCAAAAGTGGCCAAAATATAAGGCTGGTATTTTCAAAAATGCCAACTTGTTAACCTTTTTCCCTAAAATGGCAAAACGGCATTTTCTCCTGCTAGCCTGTTTCTCCAATAAAGAAGAATATTCAGTGTTCATGGAATCTTTCCATTGTTCCGACTGTTCACCATTCAAAGCATCTTTCACTGACTTTGGTTCATCAATCTCTGCGGTTAAAGAATCAACTATTAGGCAGTCCTCATTTCTAAATCTGTGTGGGATCTTTCGTTCCCTTACTGGTCCTAGCTTTTGGACTTCTTCCATAAATGTGTCTTCATATCTTCTCCTTACTGGTGCTTCTTCGACTGGTGCTCCCACTGATTCAACATTCTCCTCTCTCCCCATGGGGACTTCAGGTAAGGGAAACTCAGGAATATCCTCAATTTCTTCATCCATATCTGGAAAATGGCTGTCCAGATCTGTGTCAATTGCATTGTCTGACTTAGACTTATTGTCAAAATGATAAAACTTATCCTCAAGAAAATGAACATTCCTACTCACTACAAATCTCTTCTTCTCTGTATCATAGAGCTTATATCCCTTAACTCCGGGAGGATATCCAATAAAGATTGCTTTCCGTGCTTTTGCATCAAGCTTCTTGCGCTGACCATCGGGAACATGTATATAGCTCATACAGCCAAACACTCTCAAATGGGAAATATTTGGTTTCCTTCCAAATAAGCATTCAAATGGTGTCTTGTCACTTAATGCCACAGTGGGACTTCGATTGTGGACATAAACTGCCGTACTACAGGCTTCTGCCCAGAAATCAAGTGACAACTTGGCTTGGTAGAGCATAGATCTTGCTGATTCAAGAATTGTGCGATTCAATCGCTCTGCGACTCCATTTTGTTCAGGACAGTATGGATTGGTGTACTCATGGGAAATCCCCTTCTCCTTGCAGAACTTAATAGTTTCGTTAGAAATGTACTCTCCACCATTATCGCTCCTGAGGGTCTTAACTTGATGACCAATTTGCTTCTCAACATAACTAACGTATTCCTTGAATTTAGGCAGCACTTCACTCTTGGTTTTGATGAAGTAAGTAG
This sequence comes from Actinernus sp. WN-2022, assembly GCA_030867875.1. Taxonomy (NCBI): domain Eukaryota; kingdom Metazoa; phylum Cnidaria; class Anthozoa; order Actiniaria; family Actinernidae; genus Actinernus; species Actinernus sp. WN-2022. The sequence continues at coordinate 33,192,536 of JAOWCC010001501.1, forward strand.
TGGCATATCTTGAGTAATCATCCGTAAATGTTAACATGTATCGACTTCCGCCTTTCGACTCAACTTGCATTGGACCACATACGTCACTGTGTACAATCTCATAGGGCCTTGTTGCCCTGTGTTGACTCTGTTTGGGGAAAGGTTTCCTCTGCATTTTTCCAAGAATACATGCTTCACATTCCTTTTCAAGTTGGATGGTAGCATCGTAATCCATGCCATCAACCATTTCCCCCTTTTTCAACTGATTTACGTAATCATGGTTGAGATGACCTAATCTGCAGTGCCAAACTGCCGGTGATGGTTCAGAGGGTACTGTCGAAGCCTGAGCATATTCGACAGCGTTCACTGTATACAACTTGTTATCCACAAGATTTCCAATGACATACTCCTTGCCATTCTTCGCCACTACACATTTCCCTTTGTCAAAGCGGATTTCCGCTCCCATCAAAGCCATTGCAGGTACTGAGAGCAAGTTCTTGGTCAATTTTGGGACATATAAAACTTTGTGCAAATCCAGGACAATATTTGCTGTCTTACATGTGGTAAGACCAACGTTCCCCTCGCCAAGGGCTAGAATCACAGTATCGTCTCCCAAGTAAATTCTCGTTGGCTGTTCGTATTCTACATAGTTCTCCATAATGCTCATGTTATTCGTCATATGCTTCGTGGCTGCTGAATCAATAAACCATTCTCCTGAGCGACTCGCCGTGCTCGAAATTAGCGCTATGCCTTCGCGTTCGTCTCCTTCATGTTCGGCCGTATTTCCACCTTCGTTTCTACTCGAACCTTGTTTATTCTTGAATGGACAATTCTTCGCTATATGCCCAAAACTGTCACATTCGTAGCATTTATAATTCTTGTATCTTTCTGGGTCATCAAACTGATTCTGAGACCGTCTACCTTGTGTGTTCATGCGTCCACGTCCACTGAAAGAACCGCCTCTACCGCCGCCACGTTGTTGACCTGAACTGCGATCTCTCTTCGCGAAGAAAGCATTATCGGATTCTAGTTTTTCACTCTTGTCAGCTCGCTTCATGAATTCTTCAATCAATAATCCTCTCACATTCTCCCAATCCAAATTATCGGCATTTCTAGCATTCAAGCTCGTCAGGAAATTATCGTATGACTCTGGTAAACTACCGAGTATGACAGTGGCGAATTTCTTCGAAGAGATTTCCTCATTCAACTCTCGCAACTGTTCAGCAAGCGAAGTCATGTGAGTCAAATGCTGCATGAGATCTGCGCTTTCATCCAAGCTGGCTGCGTAGAATTTACGGGTCAAACGAACAATCTGAGTGACTGACACGAATTCAAATTGCTTTTTCAATCTCTCCCAAGCTACAAGCGGATCGGTCACCGATGAAATGTGAATTTGCAGATCTTTTTCGATGTTAAGCGCAATCAACGAATAAGCCTTGTCGGAACGTAAGCGAAATGCATTCTTCACAGTACTGGTCGCGGTATCTGCTGGTGGTGTTTCTTGACCTGATTGTGTGAATCCCCATAATCCACGCTCCATCAACACGAGTTTGACGTTGTACTTCCATGACTGGTAATTTCTTCCGTTTAACTTCTCGATCTTTGTGATCTCCGCCATACTTCACGGCAAAAAACAACGGGTACCCTTGTTCCACAATATCTCAACGTCCTGGGCCCATAACCTGTTAGATATCACTCTTTAAACCTTGTAGTTTAATCACAATGTGGAACAGAACAGCGACAGAGCAAAGGAACCGAGTAACGGAAAATACATGTGATCCTAACCAACCAATCAGAACAGTTCAGGTCTAATTAGCATACAGCATAAATTATCATAATTCTAACAGTTTCAAGCAACACATGACAAAGAACAATGATTTGCTGGCATGTTTTATTGGCTAAATTTACTTAGAACATTGTGTTACTTCGGAACAGACTTTAGGTAAATAAGACTTTAGGTACATGTACATGTACGTCACCAGCTGGCGACTAACTCTGCAATTTCGGACCCTGCAATAAGTACATTGTACATGAACTAACCTTCTGCCCTGAGTTTCTCACAGTCTACTGAAGAGCTTCCACTGCACGCTGCAGACCCTCCTCCTTCCTGTGTCGTAGTGCCGTGTTTCCATGTTGTTTTTGCCGACTTTGGTTTTTTCAACATTGCTTTTTCATGCTGACCAAACCTCTCAAGTGCAGCTTGACCAGCCTTTCGTGCACTTGATGCTGGCACAACTCTACTAGTAGGAATCTGTTGTGATGTGGATGGCCTGTTCATAGGCTTGGATTCATTCACTGCGTGGCCGTCTCCAGCTTTTCTAAACTTGATTTCAAGTTTGGCTTTCTCAAAGAACTTCTTCATGGCTTTAGAGAGTTCAGTGAGAAGTGCAACTAAATTATCAATGTTCAACCTACAGGAAAAAGAAATGAGAAATAACCTACATGTACAACATAATTATACATTGTATGTTGCAGGTTTACATGTATCTACATCATTTTGTACATGTATGTACATGTATTGGTAAATTATCATTTTTTACCTACTTTGTTCTACTCATTAAATACATTGTACATGTAATTCTTCTGTTGCAGTGTGATAATCCACTGGATTACCGAGAATATCTACCAGGCATTCCTTGTGACAAGTTCATGCAAGTTAAGCCCAACCAGGCGAGGTTAGTAAGTGGATGGGTGACTGTCAAGGTACATGTAAGTGTAAGGTGTATCAGGGGGGACAAGGAAAACATAAAGATGGCAATGGGAGAGAAGGGGGAGTAAGTAGAGAGGAGGGGAAGGGTGTCAAAAATATTTTGTATGGGAAGGGTGGGTAATATATATTTTATTTTTTAAATTCTTAGTGCTACACGTACAGTACATTCACTATATTCACTACCTTCACTGCCCTTGCTGGAACTAATTGAACCATGCAGCAACCATTGGATCTGTTGGTCAGAGCCTTAACCACAGAGGTGATTGATGTGATCAAGCATCATACTCATTTACTATATATGATGGTGCTATATATATACTAGTACCCAGTCCTCCACAACAGGACTCAAAATTAAACAAAAGTTCTGGTTGCATTTTGCAACTAGTTACGAAATTTGGTTGCAAGGGGGGGGGACTCCCATATAAAAGGGGTATGGATGTAGGGATGCTTGTCAGACATTTTCGATTTGACCCCTAAGAGGTATTAAAATGAGCGTGGCTCAAGCTTATTTTGACCCCTAAAAGGTACCGATAAAAACATGCCAATATTTTTAACTTTCGATGCCTTTTATTGCTATTACTTGATGTTGTATCATCAAGCACATTCTTCCTTGTTGTTTTCAAAAGCATTGTCATTCTCTAGCATTCGGTGACACCCGACCCCTAAAAGGTACCGCTTTACATAGAAATGTCTGTGTTTGATCGTGGATACCCTAAGTGGCACCAAACTTCTGATTTTGATCCCAACGAGCACCCATGTACCCCTCATATAAGGGAGTCACCCCCCCCCCCCCCCCCCCCGGGCTGCCAGGCTGTCTTGAGAAGTTTAGTTTTGAAGTGTTTGTCTATAACTAGTCAGTTCAAACAAACAAACGGCAGTGTTAGTGGTTATGAAGTGTGAAAGCCAAGGAGAATATGTGGAGCCGAATAAACTTTTGCTGCATTTTAACGGGCCATCTTGAGAAGTGGCTAAATCTAATCTGATAATCGCCACCATGATGAACTTGGCTCCAGTCAAATCCCCACCCCTCCCACGAACTTTGAAAGCAAATCAAGTAAAATCCTGACCCCTGGGGCCACAAAAAGGAGTAATTGCAGAATACCCCCTCCTTTGGTTCATTAATAATTCATTTCTCAACTTTTTCATACAAACCTTCTAAAAACCTACCGGTAACCCTGAAATAATAAAAAAACCTAACCATTTCGACCCAAAATTATTCATCAAACGAGTCTAAATACACCTGAACTAAAGTGGAGAATTTAGCGCAGTTTTGAAACGATCTTTTGAGTGCAGGGGGTATTCTGCAACTAAGCCTAATTAGTGGGTTGCAACCCAATCCCCAGAGATTCAAATAACAAAGACGTGGCCGCCATGTTGGATGAACTAACAAGAGAAGCTAACGAGGAATCTTTTGTTATTGTCATCCAACATGGCGGCCATGACGTCACATGCAACCCAGCAATACATGTACATGTAGGTTACCTAAGGCTTAGCTAAATATTTTTGTTTGAGACTGAAAAATAAAAATAAATTAAGGATAAAGACTACTTACCACCCTTTTCAGATAATAATTTTCAAGTTTGTTACTAAATGCACAGTATTCATGCCGAGTATTAAACAGGAACAGGATATACCAGCAGCCCGAGTAAAATTATATACAACTGACGTCTGACGATCGATCGAGACTAAAAAAAATCGAACTTGTCAGTATATAGAAAGCCACATATATCTTCCTTGTTACTTACCACCGCTGTTGGCAGAAGGATTTTTAGCAAGATCTCCACAAAAGCCGCACAAATTCCAACATACTTCCCCCTCTGTCAACTTTTAGGTGTTTCGTTCTGGCAATGAGCCAGCGACAATCAGGTCAGCGCTTACTCTCCAATAGTCATGCGGTATATTGAGCTAAAAAAAACACGGGAAGCCCAGATTAGAAAAACTGTTCGTACGTTCGTTCTCTTCCAGTTTGTTATTTTGCTAGTTAAACGAATTCAAGTGCAAAAATGTGAGTTTTTAGCTTACTCTTTATAGTCTTTATTAGTCTTTTTATCGATTGTGCTTTGTATATTTTGTATATTATCTCTAAAACTATTTTGCTACTTCACGTTTTGGCAACGTCACTTCCCGTTTCCGCAAATTTACCACATTTATATATCTTCTTACCTGAGAGCTCTTAATTCACTTGTAACACCCAGTAGTACCTGAACAAGGCTGGTTTGGCCAGCCGAAATATTGTATTATTAAATATTAAATCCTACGTCGTGTCAGCTTGGACTTCGTATTCATTTTCATTTTGGCTGATTAGATCTGACTTTAATCCCGGAGTACCCAATCGATGAAAATCGATCATCGGAAAGCCAATCGATAAATCGATATCAATCGATATAATTAACTAATTGATATCGATTGATATCGGTCAATCGATGAAAATCGATAGTCACACAAAAAAGGTGCCAATCGATAAAAATCGATTAGTATCGATTGTTTTCATTCTGTTTGATAAGAATCAAGTTTCGTTTTTAATTATAACCCGTCGATATCCTGATACGTGACAAGCCATTTAGACGGCTTTGTTTTCCCACGAGACGAAAGTGAGCAGTGAACGGACGTTACTCGTCAAGTCATGGCTACACAAGCAAAACTATCAGAAGTATCTATAAATTGTACGGTTAAAGGCTACCAAGAGTGCACATTTGAAGTGGCCATAGGGGAGCGCTTTACAGCTACAAAGAAAAGGGGGGAGCGTGGTAATTCATTGAAAGTAACCAACGATCGCGGGCAGCTTGGTCACCTCCAATCGGAACTGGTCACTCCTTTCTGGCCGTTACATACAAGCATCCATGTGTACGTATAATTTAAGTAAGAATTATAGGTTCGCGAGATAGGTTTAGACGTTAGAGTGGATTTTCATCAGCTGAATAGCGCAGCGCGTTTTGCTATGTTGAGTATTATGAGAACAGATTTAAAATTTATATAACCCTATGCAGCCAGGTTATCGATTTTCATCGGAAATCGATAAAATCGATGAAGTTAAATTATCGATTGATATTGGAAATCGATAAAATCGATAGTCACACAAACCCTTCTTATCGATTTTCATCGATTTCCAATATCAATCGATAAATTGATATCGATTGATATCGATTTTCATCGATTGGTATTGGTTATCGATTTTAACGATTGGATACTCCGGGCTTTAATAGACCCACCGCCCGGGGTGGGGGGGCAACCAGCATGACTAGCAACCAGCATGACTTTTGTCCACGGTTCTTTGCCGTTTCTCAAGTTTATCTATGTTTTTGTTTGTTTCGTTATTTGCTTTATGATATTTCGTATGATTTTTTTGTTTGTCAGTTATCTCCTTACCTTCCCCTCCCGCGATACTCCGGAATACGCACCAAATAAGAATTGGATCCAGTCTTCCCTCTTTCTTCGTCATCCAAGATGGCGGAAAGCATGGAGTCGGACCAGCTTCTTCACCAAGCGAACAATGTGTGGAAAATGCTGGATGATTTGGCCGAGACTGATCCTGAAGCTTACAAGAAACTAATGGATAAGACGCTGAAGGAGGGATCTGAGCATTTTCAGCCACCGCAGCCTTATTTTTGCATCAGTACTGTAATGGTAAGGAAAGACACGTCCATTTTGTTCGTTTTGTTGCAGTGTACAAATAATTTTTGGCTATAAGTAACTTATATCAGTTAAATACAACGCCACTGCAAAATGATCATTTGAAAACTTCGCTAAATTCAGCATTATAGTTCAGGTGTGCATGTATTTAGAATTAGACCGGACGGTATAAAGTGCAGATTGACAGGTTCGCAGAAAAAATAAACATTTAAACACAAAATATTATTAAACATTAAGCTTATTATCATGAAAATGTACGTTGTGCATTGAAATAAATAAAAGTAAAGCAGAAAGTAAAGAAAAAAAAGCAAGGGCTAATCAAGGTTCTAAAATGACTTCAACAAAAGACTAAAATGACAGTTTATTTGCGCTGCAAACCACTACGTGGCTGGGCAGTCCGATCGCACTCACATTAATAAGTTGAAATATGCGTGGTAATGTTTCCCGCACGATTTCGAGGATTTCGTTTAGCTAGCTATCAGTAGAATCTATCGTACAGCAACTGATTTACAATGTTTCTCATCTCTTTAATCGTCGTTATTCTTGTCAACTGAGATATTATTAAAATAGATTCACAGAAATTGGTTCCTGTTGCTTATTTTCAGGCCAAAATTACTAGAAACAAGGTGAAATTATTTTGTTCAGTCAATAAACATGTTAGTCACGCTTGGATCAGTTGACCAATCAGAAGCAAGTGATCCCATGGTAACAAAACACGACTTCATCAAGACAATTTAAGTATTCACTTGTAAATGGTTTTTTGAACTAATTTGAGGCTGCATGCTAGTATTTGCATAATACTTTTTGTGTGGTGTACATAGACTATATCGCAACTCCGCCGTCGCAGTGCACTCTGGGATGGATATCTCAGTTTTCCATTGTTGTTGTTGGGCGGCCATCTTGGATTTAACAATGGAAACTGAGATATCCATCCCAGAGTGCACTGCGACGGCGGAGTTGCGATAATTTATAGTCTATACATTGTATGTACTGAAACAATATTATTATTAACTCAAAAGATAAAAGGTAACATAATTAACACAAAGACATTAAGACAAAGGTTATTAATTCAAAAACTTTATTACCCTCAGTGTCAGTGACTATAGCAGTGAGCTTAATCACCAGACATTTTGAAAACACGGACATCACAAGACTGAGAGAAGACTGGATTGAAAATGGCGGTAAAATCTTACTGTTTTAAACCAGGTACACATTGCTGGCCAAACAGCACGGACAGGAAGACTCTTGATTTGATGTTTGTGATGCCATGTAACACATGCGCTGATGTCAAAATGCAGCATAATAGGAAAATATTACTTCTGGGTGCCGTCCGTGACTCACAAACGTCTGGTGCTTAAGCTCTCTGATATCTAACACTATAGTCACCACCACTTTGGGGAATAATAATAAGTTATTGTTAACTATTTTTCTCAGCCATATCTTGGGTGTTATGTCATTCTTCATTTTGTCTGGACTTTAAGTCCTTGTTTCAATTCCTGTGAAACCAAGTATTAATAACAAGCATACAAGTGTATGTGAATGTATAATTTGTATTTCTTTCTTTAATATATAATTATCAATGAAATACCAGTGTATAAATCTTTCTAAAAGGTGATATCTTCACGCATGAAGATATAATGATATCTTCACGTCACCGTTTTGAAAATATGACTGGCTTTCAAAGATTTCTAGCCTTTTAGTAAGAGATTGAAACTGGTATTTCATCGATAGTTATATATTAAACAGAACATTACATGGCTGCTTGGAGATGCAAATTTTATCTTCTCGTGTTCGCTGTGCTCACTCGTAAGATATTTCATCAACACTCGAAGATATAATCTGTATCTCCGCGCAGCCATGTAATATCCTCTATGTATTACATGTAGTTGCCAGAAGTGGTGACCCACAAGATTTATGTGAATGTCTGTGGCTGGGACCAGATTCCTGGACCCAAGAGTGACAAGGATCCTATACCTGTAATGGCAGGACAAGTCCTGGAAATGACAGATGAAGATCCAAGTTACTCCATTGTTGATGTCATATTTAATACAAAAGTTCTACGACAAATAGAACATAGGAAGGATCATAGAAATCTTTTAGTTCATCTTGCATTGGATTACCTTGAAGAAACTAAAAAAATCCAAGTCTCGCGCAAATATAAAAATATGAAAATTAATTACAAAGGGAACACTGCTACCTTGAGAAAATACCTTCAATCTGGTACTGAGGGGAAACGTTTTCAAGATGATATAAGAGCACCATCAGATACAGGACCCGATTCAAAAGAGTCCCTCCTTCAGCAGTTGTCATCAATAGCTGTCAGAGATTCAAATGAGGGAGCAAGTGGTGTTGGTTTATTTGAAAGAGATACAAAGAGGACAAAGAAGGGTCTGATTCAAGAAGTTTCATCTTCGGCTCATTCAAATACCAAGGGTGTTATTCCAAAGTATGAACTTTCCGTGAGAAATGCTGAGAATGGAAAGCCACGTCGACTGGTCATTACAGTGGAATTACCAGGGGTCTCTTCTGTAGCAGATTGTGAGCTGGATATATCTGAGGTATAGTAGGCCAGTTTAATGACAAGTACAATGTACATGATTTGTTCATATGAGGAGCTCAGGGAATGGGAGGAGGGCATAATTATTAAGTACTTCATTTTTTACTACTGAGCATGGCACCAGCTTTTTTTTTGGGGGGGGGAGAGGGGGGTACTATAGCGTACAAGTATATTTAAGCTACAATGTAGTATGGATACGTGAACATTGTAAAACAATGTGCTGCTCCAATTAAATGGTATGGGTTATAAAGTGTTTCAAGCTGGTTTAGTCTGAAATAGGGTTATAGATTTGCCTGTTTTAGTCTATAATAGGTATTGAATATTACATGGATTGAAGTAATGAGACTGCACATGTTCACTGATTTATCTTAGTTTCTTGTTATTTTAACATTGAACTTTAAAATAGATTGAATGAAAACAAACCATGGTGAAAAATGTCATTGGATTAAATGTGATTTAAAGGCCGCTTTATTAATAAAAGTGGACTGCTCAAAATAGGGTACATATTTTCGGGGGCAGCTCTGAAAAAGGGTATGGAAAATCATAATTATTTTGGTCTGAAATAGGATCAGTATTTTGAGACGTGCAGTGCATCCCCAACCCCCATCCCCTTGGGGTCTAATTGTTCACTTCTGGGAGGTGTCTAATCACAAGAGGTTACATTAAAGACCCTGTGTCCGAGCCCATGGTGCTTTGCGCGCGCAAATAATTTTCGTAGGCTACGAAAATCAGAAAGATCGTTGTTGTTATGTGACTCTCGAATCTTTCGAAATCCATCCCGTTTGGGCCATCGTGTAATTATTGATAGGTATATATGCTTTTAAACCAACTTTCTTTTATCTTAACTTTTGTATATATACTTTTTTAAATGAAACTTTAGTTCGAATATTTCTTCGAATCCCGGTCTAGAGTGGCGAGTAGAGGAATTCCGGAGAAAGGACAGAGACAGCGAGGCGAAGCGACTCGACAAATAGTCCTTCAGCAGTCCACATTTTACTTTCTCTACGTCTACGAGAGAACACTTGTGGTTCAAAAGAACTACTACGTTAGTTTCCCGGAGATTTGCTGCACTAAGGGACCGGCGGGCTTCGTTGGAAATACAAAGCACAAAGCACAAAGCAACCACTTCTGGCATCAAGATCATTCGTAATTATAGTTTCGCATGGCTGAGCTCCACTGAGGTGTTACGACTTATCTGTATATGTTTTGCATTTTTATTAGCAGAGAAAGCAATGTCCTTAACCTTTTTTTTCATCCCCCAGTAGGTCCAGAAAGTCTTGCTACCCAAACTACGATCGCGGGTCAAACTCCAATCTGCCGAATTCAGCTGTTACTTCGCTGTGAGTTTGACTCGAGTGCGAGTACGACATTTCATTTTGCACTCAAAATATATCATTCGCAAGGAAAGTAGAGATCTTCAAATCCAGCTAAGCAATACTGGAGACATGAAAACAAGGTAGCAAGAGTACATGTATGTGTTTGCTTGGAGAGTTGTGAAAAGTCGCACTCGTAAAGACCCTGTGTCCGAGCCCATGGTGCTTTGCGCCGATGTTATGATTAGTTTGTTTATCAACGGCCGCATAAATTATAGGCCAGCTTTTAGGCGAACTAAAATGGTCTCGATTGTTTATAAGTTTAATAAAAGAAGTACACATACACTTTGGATAACGAATTTCATAATTTCTACCGGATTAAAAACCCAATCGAGCCCACGAATTTTCCCCGGATGCTTCGAATATGATTTTAACAGTAGTCGGCAGGAAGCCAGTTGTTCTGTCTTTAGATTCTAATTCGATTTACGAGTGCGACTTTTCACAACTCTACAAGCAAACACATACTCTTGTTACCTTGTTTTTTTGTCTCCAGTATTGCTAAGCTGTATATGAAGATCTCTACTTTCCTTGCGAATGATATATTTTGAGTGCAAAATGAAATGTCGTACTCGCACTCGAGTCAAACTCACAGCGAAGTAACAGCTGAACTCGGCAGATTGGAGTTTGACCCGCGATCGTAGTTTTGGTAGCAAGACTTTCTGGACGTACTGTAGGATGAAAAGAAAAGGTTAAGGACATTGCTTTCTCTGCTAATAAAAATGCAAAACATATACAGATAAGTCGTAACACCTCAGTGGAGCTTAGCCGTGCGAAATTATAATTACGAATGTTCTTGATGCCAGAAGTGGTTGCTTTGTGCTTTGTATTTCCAACGAAGCCCGCCGGTCCCTTAGTGCAGCAAATCCCCGGGAAACTCACGTAGTAGTCCTTTTGAACCACAAGTGTTCTCTTGTAGACCTAGAGAAAGTAAAATGTGGACTGCTGAAGGATTATTTGTCGAGTCACTTCGCCTCGCTGTCTCGGTCCTTTCTCCGGCATTCCTCTACTCGCCACTCGAAGAAATATTCGAACTAAAGTTTCATTTTAAAAAGTATATATACAAATGTTAAGATAAAAGAATGTCAGTTAAGCATATATACCAATCAATAATTACACGATGGCCCAAACTAGGGATGGATTTCGAAAGATTCGGGAGTCACATAACAACAACAACGATCTTTCTGATTTTCGTAGCCTGCGAAAATGATTTGCGCGTGCAAAGCACCATGGGCTCGGACACAGGGTCTTTAAGCCTAATTAGAATCCTGGCTTCGTGCCGAGTACAGTGTAACAGTTCATTTGTGGGCTCGATTGGGTTTTTAATCCGTGTATGTGTGTATGTGTACTTCTTTTATGAAACTTATAAACAATCGAGAACATTTTAGTTCGCCTAAAAGCTGGCCTTTAATTTATGCGGCCGTCGATAAACAAAATAATCATAACATTGGCGCAAAGCACCATGGGCTCGGACACATAAGTTTGCCTTCCAGCCTCGTAAAGTTTTACGATTTCCAATTTTTTTCCTAACTTCAGTTTTAAATTAAGCTTTGAACCTAAAACTTGTGTTGTAACCCGGGTTCGATTCCCGGTTGTAGTGCCATATGTGAGTTGAGTCCTTTGCTCCGAAGGTTTTACTCCATTCATCCACAAAAACCAACATGCTAAATGCCAATTCGATCTGTGGCTTAGCTGGGCCCTGACTCTGATCAGCCCATATGGTTGTTTCAGGTACCATTAAAATTCAGAATTCGCATGCTAATTCAGCGTATGAAAAGCTGATGAAAAGCACCTCTTTCCTAAGTACAGGGCCTCCGATAAAGTGCGATAAAAAATCGGAAATTATGCGGCAATTCAGAGCTCATTATGCGGCAATTCAGGGCTCATTATGCGATTTTTTTTAGCTCGTTTTAAGCTATTGTACATGGTCTAAGGAGAAAAAAACTCTCTTCTGCACACTTACGAAGATATTTTGTGCAACAATTAAGAACTCCAAGTATTTGTCTACAACACACTTCCTCAAATGGTCGATAACCACGTTGCACGGGGAGCAAAATAAACGATTTTCTTGGGCATGAAATGTGCCCTTTTCGTAGCCTTTAGCGCGTTCTGAAGCTGTAATTTTAGTCGGTAGATGGGCTCGTTTTTTCTTCTCGGAAGAAATTCCAGCAGATTTCACTAAAAACTTATCCATTTGAGTAAATTTCAGGCAAAAACGACAAGAAATACATTGTGTAAGCAGAGGAGATCAAGATTCGCGCGAAAAAGCGACTATTTTACAGCAAACAATAACATGGAATATATCAATGATTCTGAGTGGTCAATACTCTATCCATTGTTTTCGTTATGCACCAATGCACACCGCGGCAAAACGTTACGCGCATGCGTATTTGCTATTTCTTATCGGCGCGCGGCCGCCCCCAGTTTCCCGCGAAACTGAAATGAAACAACAGGCACATACCCGTGATTTTAAAATTTCTGCGTAAAAGTACTATTTGTGAACTGTTTTGTCAAAAAATAAGAAAACTACTTAAAAGATAAGCCTAAGACTTTAACAGGTTGAAGTTTTCTTAATTTATAATTCACTGTGAGTTTACTAAGTTATAAAATTATTTACTAAAAAAGTTGAAACCCTCGGTAATTTGTATTTGATAGCAGAGCCTTCGTTCTTTTGGCCAGCGGAGCATACCGTTTTGCCGCGGTGTGGCACCAATGAGAATACACTTTAGAATTAATTCAGTACCAGATCCCTGGCGCGTGAAGCAATGCAAGAACGCCTTAACGTTTTCGTTGACAAAATCGAATGGACGTATCGAATGGTGATCGTTTCTTGTCCATTCTTGCGATGTTTTGGGCAGTAAATTACCGTGAAATTGCATTATAAAGCACCACAAAGACAACTGTCACAAGGTTGTACCATTTTTATTGACTCATATTGTGTTATTTGTAAGAATTATGCGCGATTGTGCGGAAATTTGCGAATTATGCGATCGGATGCGATTTTTGATCAATTGTGCGGGATCGCACCATCGCACAATATCAGAGGCCCTGCTAAGTACATGTAACCAGCCTCTTGCCCATAAATTTTCTTCTGCTGCTCCTCTTCCTCTATACTATCTATTATAACAAGTCATTCTATGAATTTTAGCTTAAATAAAGTCAAGTCGTCCATGTTTTCATTTGTATCGTGCAATGTAAGCGATGTTGTAACGAAAATCATCCCATGTTACCACAGGTACCCCAAGCTCCCTATATATATATATAAACTTGACAGAAATTTGTTTTTAAATTTTAAAATCGATAAATATGAAATAAAGACTCCTCTTTTTATCCAAATGTGTTTTCCTTTATTATCTCTATCGCTTTTGGGAGTCTAAAGCCCATTTGAAGGGTTTTATGATTTCACTTTTTCCACCCTCACCGAAGGAAAAAGATACGTTTGACTTGGCAACTCGAGTGCCAAACTTTGTCTTATTTTAAGAGAGTGGAAAAAGTGAAATCATAAAACCCTCCAAATGGCCTTTAGATTCCCAAAAGCGATAGAGACAATAAAGGAAAACACATTTGGATAAAAAGGTGTCTTTATTTCATATTTATCGATTTTAAAATTTACAAACAAATTTAAGTCAAGTTTATATTCATATAGGGAGCTTGGGGTACCTGTGGTGTAACACCCCCGTTGCGCGGAATATCGTCCCGTGGAACGTCACTTTAAAGGCCGCTATCAACTGAATGAACCTTCATTTTTTTTTAACAAAACTACAAAAATAATCTTGAGATAGAAGAGAAATAAGATGCGAATGACCTGACTTTTTTCGAGAGGATGGCAAATATTAAAGGGAACCTCGGCTGGAAAACAATGTTTGCTCTCTAATGTTCCTTATGGATACCTAAATACATTGCTGTGTTTGTCTCCTATAAATTGTACACTAGATGTCAGTTATGGACTAATTCTCCTGTCCACAAAAGTCGTTTGAATTTCCTGCGAATCGCCATCTTGGATCTTATGACGTCACAATGTTGCCCCTTTTGTCAGAAAATAATAGCTCTTTTGTTGTGCAACAATAGGGCAACACTGTGACGTCATGAGATCCAAGATGGCGGTGCGCAAGCCTTAGGAGAGGAATTGCTTACTCATTCTGATTGGCATAGATTAGCAGTGGTTTAAATTTTTACAGCAATCGAGTGACGATGATTCTTTAGTTTAGTGGTTGCGACGTTTGCCTGACGAGTATGAGGAGCGGGGTTCGAGTTCCAGAAAATGTCTCAAACTTTTTTACCACACCATTTTCTTGAGAAGTTTTTCTTGAGAAGCCTAGCTCTAGTTGGGTAAGATCTCGCTTATTATATATAATTCTTGAATTAGGTAAAAAAAATTGAATTGTTGTTGTTTACTGACCGGTTAGGTTTTTTTATGGTTTTTAGTTAGTTTGTATTGTCATTTCATGAATTAATTAAGTGAGCGATTCCTCTCCTAAGGAGCTCGTAGGAAATTCAAATTGACTTTTGTAGACAGGAAAATCGGCCCATAAATAACAGCTAGTGTACAATTTACAGAAAACAAACACAGCAATAGATGTAGGTATCGATAAGGAACATTTGGGAGCAAATATTGTTTTTAAGCCGAGGTTCCCTTTAAAGTGGATCACAAAACTCAAAAACTTGTTATTTAAACTTGATTTCGGTTACAGTGAACCAATTCCAAGTTGCTCTAAATTTCTCTTTAAATCAGTATTTTTCATCCACTCGAGTCTTGCCAAGTATATCTGTAAAACATATTCG
Organism: Actinernus sp. WN-2022; assembly: GCA_030867875.1. Lineage (NCBI taxonomy): Eukaryota > Metazoa > Cnidaria > Anthozoa > Actiniaria > Actinernidae > Actinernus > Actinernus sp. WN-2022. Next base: position 33,207,564 of record JAOWCC010001501.1, read on the forward strand.
GCTAATCACGAGAACGCTTATCATGGTTAACATACCCCCTTCGATACTTGTTTGCAAGCTCTTTATTTGAACTTTATTTCTCATTTTCTTTTTAAGGCTGATCTCGTCCTCAGTGTCCCGTCACTGTACGGGCTCCAGCTGGTTTTCCCAGAGAGGGTCGACGACAGTAAAGCAACTGCTACGTTTAACAGAGTCAAGAACAAACTTGTTGTTAAAATGCCAACAAAGAGGATTAAACGCTGAAATAAGTGTTCTGTACATGCATATAAGTGAATCATGTGTGCACAGGGTTCACACAGTCATGGAATTTCAAAAATATTTTTTCAGGTCTGGAAAAGTCGTGGAAATTTGCAAAAAAAATACAAAAGTCATGGAAAAGTCGTGGAATTTTATCATCGACCATTGGAATGTTTTGATACTTGACTTTCCTTGCAGAATTCTAGATAGATTAGTAGGTACTCTTTCAGCACTCTTCATCATTATCCATCTGCTATACTTGATGATTTTGACTTGGTTGTTTTGAAACCGGCAGAGTCCTGGCTACATGCTAAAGATAATGTTATGTTGAAATAAGGATGTGCTCCATTGGTAGTATTCCTTCCTTTGTAAAAGTTTTCAAGCAATATTAAAGTGGGTGGACAGGCCCAGTTAAATGACGTTTCCTAGTTTTTCTTGTCTCCTCCAGAACCTGATTTGAGTCCTTGATTTTTTAATTTAGTCATGGAAAAGTCATGAAAAAGTCATGGAATCATTATAACTTTCCTGTGTGAACCCTGGTGCAGTGTAAGGACGGTGGAGGAAGTCACAGTGGATATCTGTTTATTTAACAATATTATTTGTAAATAAATTCAGGAAAGATCTTCAGTATGCATCACAACGCAATAAATTGAAATAGAAACGTGAGACTTCAGACATAACAGATTATGAGATTAAGACGTGGGTTAAACTTTCATACGGTCCGATTACAGGCTGCGCGCAGCCTCTAGCTCATGTTATTTAGCGCAAATTCTTTATGAATATATTCAAATGCGCTTCACAAGCGAGGGCTTGTAATGAGATACGGACTGCAGTTGTGGCGCAAAGTGTTGCCCTGTAGTTTACTATCATGAGTGTTTGTTAGTACCTACAGAATACCAGGATGTTGTGCCGGGAGACACTCCCCTACTCTTTCACGAAACAGATCCTTTAAAGTGCCTATGAACAATATATTTTTATTTTAGATATCAATTCTAAATCAAGTGAATAGTAGAATGGTAAAATATATTTTGCTTTGAATGCTGTGCCGCTGAGTTAAGGAGGTTTTAATATCCAAAATGCTAATTACATGACGTCAGGGGAGGTATCTGCAATCACTTCTTAGTGGTTGTGAAAGGGCGTTTCTACTGATATAGGAAAACAAATTTCTAACATTTTATTTCGACCATGGGTATAACACTGATAATTTGAAAAAAATGTTTAATTGTAACAAAAAAAATTGTATAATAATTGATGCCTCCCCTGACGTCATGTAATTAGCATTTTGTATATTAAAACCTCCTTAACTCAGTGGCACAGCATTCAAAGCAAGATATATTGTACCATTCTACTATTCACTTGATGTAGAATTGATATCTAAAATGAAAAAATAGGGTTCAGAGGCACTTTAACGACCCCAACAACTTATACTTCCCCAGCGAAGGACGGAGACCGGCGATTGAACCCATGACCTCCTGCTCACAAGATTGACACTGTACCATATTAATTATTCACGAGTTTGAGAAGTACTATATCAAAAACGAGTGAAAGTGTTTCACCAGAGGATCCAAACACCGAGAACAGATGATTTTCTTGTTTCGAGGTATTGGATCCCGTGGTGAAACACAAAGCTCGAGTTTTTGATATTATTCTTACACGAAAACAATACCTGTATTGATAAATTATTAGGAACTATTGTTTTCGTGGTATTTTGTTGCATGTCATTATAGACTGCAAGGGTTGTGATTGTTATTTTTTCACGGTCGTTTCAACGAACAGCATGATAGTTCTCTTCGTGTAATGTCATACTTATGATGTAACCTTGTACCTTAAGTACTATTTACAAAATTCGAGTCCGTGTTGTATCGATATAGATCAAGCGGCTCGGATCTGTATCTACCAATGCAACACGGACTCGAATTTTGTAAATTACTTCTAAAACGCAAACAACTATTTAAACGCAATATAACCTTACTTCTAACCTGAGATGGCGCGATTTCGAAAGTCAAAAACATCAAAGGAGAAACGAGTTGCCTGAATACAGTATTCCAGCCAATATACTTCATATTTGACGATAAAATGAGGTGTACACATATTCCAGGGCGTTCCATGGCTGGCAATCTACTCGAATGAAGGCGCAACTTTAGAATACCCGACCACTAAAACTTGGGGAGTCGAAACACAGGCAGCCCAAGCTAATGATTTTTACAAGGAATGTATGGTAATTTGTAGAAAAATCTAAAACTACTAAAATGATCAATAAAGTCATGAAATCTTACCTGTATGTTGTGAGGTTGTTCCTCTTCATCACTGATGTGTTTATTTCTGATTTTAGGCATTTCTGGGCATTTTTTCCTCCCCTATATAAATATTGAGAAGTCGGGGGAACACGAGACGCCATTAGTCCATGTGGAGACTATTCGAGGCCTCGTAATTCTTCGAAAATCCATACTTTCAACATTTAATTTTACCTCTAGGGACGCTTTCTCACATTCTAGCACTCATTGACCTCTGAGACTCGAGTTCGATTCCCGGACCCAGCGCCATATGCGAGTGGAGTTTGTTGCCGTATCTCGCCCTCGCTCCGAGGGTTTTTCTCCTTCCACAAAAACGAACACGCTAAATTCCAATTCGATCTGTGATTTAGCCGGGTCCTGGCTTTGATCAGCCTCTATGGCTGTTTTTCAGGTCCCGTTAGAATTTCAGTGTTGTTTAATTGCTTATTTCCTCGCTTTGAAAGTAGTCAAATTCGACGGTTTCTGCAGCTAATCTAGCATGTACCGATCCGGGGTTCCGTCAGCTTAGCTTTAGTTCATGGGCTAGCTGCCTGTGCTTAGTTGAACGGATTTTATTCGTGAGCAGTGACGAACGAGTGCCGGAGGAATCCGACACCTCCGTGTTTTTTCGAGGAGATTCGGAGAACGAAGTCATTGTACTCAATCGCTGAACGGTGGAATCAATCTCGAAAAAACACGGTGTCGGATTCCTCCGGCACTCGTTCGTTACTGGTGTTGAATAGCAAATAATCCAATTCATCTAGATCTAATTAATTTAACCGAGCATGAAACATACTTTGGGCTTTGAAGGCTAATTTCACTACAATCTGACCACGATAAATTTATACATTCATCTCCGCTAAGCAAGTATACGTTCGCTTCGTTGCCGATGACAGCACACCAATATACCGCTGACCATTTCTGATCCCGGGACGAAAATCCAAGTCGCAGCTTGAAACGAGCTACTTGTTTGTTGTAAGTTGAAAGGAATACTTCTAAGTATTTTGGACAACCTTTTGTTTTGAAATTGATTTTTTAAAATGCAAAATTGACCTTGAATTCATGAAATAACCTGGACAATCATGAAATTCTCTGAAAATTACATCTATTTTTTCGGCTTCTTTCAATGCAGGATTGAACACTTCGTACTTCGCGGTTGACGTTCTTGGTTCTGATACAACATACCTGGTTCCGCGCAGTTGTGAGGTGTTGTCTCGCGCAGTTGTTAGGTGTTGTCCCGCGTAGTTAGGTGTTGTCCAGCCCAGTTCTTAGGTGTTGTCCAGCCCAGTTCTTAGGTGTTGTCCCGCGTAGTTAGGTGTTGTCCAGTCCAGTTGTTAGGTGTTGTCCAGCCCAGTTCTTAGGTGTTGTCCAGCCCAGTTCTTAGGTGTTGTCCCGCGTAGTTAGGTGTTGTCCAGCTCAGTTGTTAGGTGTTGTCCAGCCCAGTTGTTAGGTGTTGTCCCGCGTAGTTAGGTGTTGTCCCGCACAGTTGTTAGGTTTTGTCCCGCGCTATTGTTGGGTTGTCCCGCGCAGTTAGGTGTTGTCCAGCTCAGTTGTTAGGTGCTGAGGTTAGGCTGTGTCACTGTGAGAGTACATGGCACAAAGGGCATTCGTAGACCGCAATGGATTGTGGTTATTATAACTGTATTACTATGCGGAACGAATAAACTTCGGCGTGGGTTCGAAAATGGTTTGGGAGTAACCGTTAATATTCTTCACAAAGGTTTTGACCCCCAAAATAAACGAATTCAGCTACAACCACAACCATGCCGTGTCCAATGTAAACTTTGCGTGACATCACCAATTATCTTTTGAAACGTAACGTAACAAGCAAACATGATCCTTTTCTAAATATTAATATCATGGGGAAAACCAACCAATTTCATAGTATGGGAAAAGCGTGGAAAAAAACCCATGAAAATTCGGATTCAAGGTATTTCCATGCTATGTAAATATACAATGTTAACAACTTTCATCCGGCTCTCGACTTTACATGGAAGATTTCAGATGTTTCTATCACTTTCTTGGATGTCAATGTTTCAGTTAGCGGCAATAGTCTAACCACTACTGTTCATTACAAGCCAACTGATTAGCAGTTATTTATTGTTTTCATCTTCTCATCCTACACATGTTAAAACCTCTATCCCGTACTCTCAATTCCTTAGGCTTCGCCGCTTGTGAAGCGATGAGTCCGACTTCAATTCAAAGTCCAAGGAGATGCACCAGTTCTTTGTCGAGCGCGGTTATCCTAACGCTATTGTGACAACTGCATTGGACCGCGCCCAAGACATCGACAGAAGAACGGCTCTGCTACCGTTAAAACCGAAAACTGAAGATAGGATTCCGTTTCCATTGACTTACCATCCGTCTAATCTGTCTATCAAGAAAATTACCCAGAAGGACGTTAAGATTTTACAGCCGAGTGATCCAGAGACCGCCTTTGTTTTCCCGCAGCCTCCTCTCATTTCTTTCAAACGTGAGAAGAATCTCCGGGATTCCTTAGTCAAGGATCACTACAGCCTGATATTCAATCAGGCGGTATAACGTAGTATCGTCCTGTACAGTTTAGCCAACTGCGTCATAAAATTCCCTTTGTTACCCAACGTTCACTATGAATAATAGGCCATTTTGACGATGTTGCGCGCGCATTGAGAACAATATACATGCAATCAAGAAAACAAAAGATTGTCATGCAACACTGAGTTTTGGCGGGCCACATTCTGGTTTTTGGCGGGCCACATTCTGTTTTTTTGGCGGGCCACATGCTTTTGTTTTCAATGCGTGCGCAACATCGTCAAAATGGCCTATTGGAGACTCAGAAATTTTATACGAACATACGAATCGACACTTAGATTTTATAAGGACTTACGTCATCCTAGTATCGTTGTGTACCGTTTAAATCCGTGGGGAATCACACCTCGCGCGCTCGGAGGGTTGTCATACCACTATTATAGTATATATTATACTACAATAGAATATTTTATGAACATGATAATGCAGTTGATATAAATCTGGTAAAAAAACGACTGAAATCAGCGCATTCTCTCGTGGTCTAATGGTTAGGGGTGGTGGGTAAGCCATTGCATTATCCCAGTTCAGGCAGTATTTTTTTTATATTGACCAACCAGGCACTTTTAAATGTTCTAGGACCGGATGTAATACCTGTGCTTACACGAAACCTTTATTTCAGGTCTTAAAGGCTCTCTTAAAGTCACTGATCATTTTGATTGAACTTCCAGTAATGTTATTTATTGTATCACCTGCACACTTTGTAACAAACTCTACATCGGAGAATCAGAGCGAAGATCCGCGAACACTTGCTAGAAGTTAGAACTAACAGCAAGGATCTCGCCAAACCTGTAGCTCGTAACTTTAACCTTCCTGGTCATTGCATTAATCACATCACTGTGTGCGGCATTTCTCTTCATCAAGGTACTACCGACACTCGTAAACGCAAAGAACAGAACTTTATTTTCAAATTAGGCACTTTGGCACCTCACGGTATTAATGAACGCTTTTCGTTCATTTAATTTCAGAATTCACGTATTCACTCACACTTAGATCAGCATGTTTCCTTAGTTTACTCATCGACACTTCCTGTTACAACTATTAGCATTTCTATTGTTGGCCCAATTTTCGTTGATCCCAATTGATCCGAGTACATGTTTCCTCAGCAGTAATCATACACTCAACACTATATAAACCGTTTCCCCACCCACAATTTCCTCGTTTGCTCTGACGAAGGGCTAGCGCTCGAAACATGAGCTGCTACTCGCTTTCCGCGGCGGTTAGCATACCTCAATCGACTTTAGTTGATTATATACCAGTGTTTAAATATACATTCAAGAACTCATGAATATTTAATGAGCATTTTGTCCAATCAGATGAAACAAATCAGTCACGTGCATGCTCCTTTATACCTGATAAAATCTCATCATTCTAAAAGGCCCGCGGAGGGATTTGAATTCTGTCCCAGAGGTAAACGGGGTTAATGATTGAGACAATGGAATTTTTATTGATGTTTCAGCTTTCTCATTGAATTGCTAATTAGGATGAACGTTTTATATAAAGAATACTAATGAACATGAAATGTTATATAAAGTTTCATCCTAATTAAGAATTCACTGATAAAGAACCAAAGAAAGCAAAAAAGTACACGGAACATAAGGTACCTAGTAGATAATAAATTTTGCACTAAATTTACTAATATCATGGAAATTGGTTGGTTTTTCCAATGAATTCCGGAAGACATTAGATCTCCATGTTAAGTACCCATCAAGTATTTTCCTAAGAAATAAGTTCAGTTATTGAATCTTGCTGTAAAATAATTCAAGTGTTTTGTAATTTATTGAATAATGAAATTAGTTTAATTTATTGGTTTTAGTCTATATACTTTATAGCCTGAATTTCAGCCGTCTCCTCTGGTTCGTTCCACCCGAGAGAGACGTATGAATCCAATAGCCGATAATGCCGTCCAGTGACGTCAAGGCGGATTAACAATTTAATTTATGCAAATAAAACTGTCACGGCGGTAGTAAGAGTTCGTGGGTCACAAAAAAAAGCCATCGCTCGCCGTAAATTATTTGAGATCATGCCACCGGCCAAAATAAAAGCCTTCCCTATATATATGTCTCCATTCCATTTGCTTCTCAAGTGCCTCTTATGTTGTGAAAACCTTTTCGAAGCAACAAATCGTTATATTATATTTAGAAGCAAAGTACAGTTGATCTTTGTCTTTCCGTTGATCTTTCGCGATCTGCCTTTCGAATCGACACAGCTACGAGATATTACTTATGTAAATGATGCAACACAAAAGTAGAAAAACATGAAAGGATAATGGAGAATTTTCGAAGAAATACGAAGACTCTTTTACGGGAAAGAACAGTTCCTTGAAGAAAGAAGCGACATTCTTTACCACTGCGAGTGTGAACATGCAAATAATCGATTATCAACAACCCCGCGGACGCGACGGGATAACATGTACATGTTTACAGGACAGTCGGCTGGTTATTGTGCAGGACACTTTCAATCCATTTCCAGATGTTTTCCTTACGAATTCAAGGTCTTTGCCAAAGACAATCACTCCACTGAAACCACGATATTCTCGGATGAGTTAATTATGATAATTTGCGAAATTATAGAATATGAACCAATCAAAGATCACTACCAGGTTTTCTGGTGGTGACGCCACTGGACGGCATTATCGGCTATTGGATTCAGACGGCTCTCTCGGGAGGAACGAACCGGAAGAGTCGGCTGAAATTCAGGCTATATACTTTAGACTTGTGTACATATATAAGAACTTAAAATGTTTGGACGTTATTAATATATATTAATGTACCTTCATTAATTATTAATTACTTTCTATTGCTCGTTTTCCGTGACGTCATCGTTTCCATCTTGGTTGACGTTAACAAAAAGTGCTCTTCACTCGTCAGCTCAACAAACATGACTCACCCAGGATAGCGGGAGTTTCTTTATCCGAAAAAATGTGAACGTTTAACCTTAACACTGAATATCTTTCACAAAGGTAGTACTTTCTATACATTAGATCATTCTTAGATCAGACGCTAATGGACCACAGCCGCTAATGGAACCATCGGCCTCCAGCATAGCGCCAGTCTACCGCAACGCGCTAACCACCCCTTTTCCATCCTCACATTTCTTCCAGTATCCAAGCATTAGCATCGTGCCACACGTCCCAGTAGTTTTATCTCCACTTTTCCAGTCATTCTAGTAACTTACACTTCTCTACGCATGTCCTAGTAGCTTTGCCATCATTTTTCCAGCCGGTCTTCCTAGTAACTTCTCTACACACGTAGCGTCCCAGTGGCTTTGCCTCCATTATTCCAGTCTTTCTAGTAAATTGTTCTACTGTACACACGTCCCACTGGCTTTCCATCCATTTTCCAATCTTTCTTGTTACTTGCTCTACTCTACACACGTTTTGCCACTCATTTTCGTGCAATCTAAAAGCTGCTTCCAGTTTCCTTTCCCGTATTCATAGTCCAGGAACTCAACCGGTTTAGCAGGAAACCAAAACTGGTATCCGTCAAGCGTTCCTCGTTGCCTAGGAAACACGTTACTGATTGGCTGTTTCCAGGAATCTCTATCGTAGTGTATTTGGAGAGTTTTGTTATCCTCTGCAACGTAGAAATACCACACGTCCGGCCCTATGACGCGTTTCTTGCCAGGCCAAATCCAGTAAAACCCTTCATTGACCTGTTCCAGAATATATCCTAATTTTGGAAAATGCTTTGCTGTAATGCTCTCAAACTTACCCTTGTCTTTAATGTCAACTATGATGTCAATATCATGGTCATATGGCACAAAGGCGCCATCGCGAAGCCAACCAATCACTGCACCGCTTATAAGCACGTGATTAACATCGAATGTGTCCAGCAATTCAGTCACGTGATATGTCATATTTAGAAGAAGATTCCGACAGCAAGGATCGGTATTAATGCGCATGCGTAAAGTTGTATCATAATATGGCCACTCGCAAATTGAGCTGTCGGGACTACATCCGGGGTATTCCACCGTAGAGTTAGCATAAATTATTTTCCGCACTTTGGACTTGGTTATAACAGGGGACGTGCATATATTATCAGAATAGCTCTGGTACGTACGTTTGGTTATAGAGGAGTTCCCATTGGGCAGGTACTTTAGAGTTTTGTTCGCGACATCCCAAGTCCACTCGCAACAGGACTTTACAATAGAATTCTTACAATATAACTTTACTTTAAGATCTCGGCATGAAATTTGATAAGAGAAGTTGGGCAAATGTGTACATAAATGACCGAAGAATGTGAGTGCAGTAGAGCTCGAGTAACAATTAATACTTGCGGTGTCTCTCATGGGTGAACTGCGAAACACTTGGTTGTCCCGCCACACGAGGAGACAAACGATTATTAATGAGGTGATTACGACGAGTACACCTGCACATCGCAGCATAGTCTTGTTGCTGTGTACGAACGAGTTGGTCATATCTGTTGAAGCTGAAATGTAAGACGGTATAGAACACGATTATTGGAGTGGCAGTTAAATGTATAAGTAAAACAAATGTAAACAGTTATTATCAGAAAACTCTTCTACGCAACACTATACGGTTAGATACCTTACACGACAGCGCGAGGAACTAGAGTGTAGCCATGGGCAGCTGTTTCGACATTATAGGGAACTCAAGCAACCAGGACGGCAACCGCAGTGAAGACGGGAAGTAGAAAAGCATTTTCTGCCGAAATTTGGTGTTAAGTTTACTATTTCCCTTGTTCGCCTCGAATTGTTTCTCACAACCAGATTTTCGAAAAATATGATGAGTACAGAGTTTCGTTCACACCGAACTAAAAACGGATTCTAACGTCTATGTTTTTGTAGACAACGGTTGAAATGTAGGCAACTGCGTACATTTTCACGTGCAGTTATTGTATTTTGTAATTAAGGCTATTGTTTATGCCGTCGTCCTAGACGTTGCTTAAGTTCCCTAATAGGACGAGGGGAAGGACTAACAGACTACAAAATATTACTCATGGTTGCTGCTATGCCAAACAGTTTACAAGAAATATAGGAAATTGTACTGCATGCAGAATTCCCAATTTGCAAGGACAGGAATTACTCAACACTGGGATATCCAAACTACTCTTGGACGCAAATGACTGTGCACTAATCAAGCATTGAGCTGAGAATGTGTCACACTTCGAGGGTGGATGTTCACTTGGTATAGTTGCTATCACGTTGGCTTTGATGACAGAAGGTTATAGGTTTGGAATCCATAAAACATCCTATTTTTCTATATCTACGTTTTTCTCTTCTGTTTAGCTGTGAACCCTGGAACCCTAGCCCTAAAACATTGTCGTTTACCCTGGAACTTGTTTTCAAAGTGAGCACACTTGACAATAATTATTGCAATCTGTTTTTAGCTGTTCAAAGATTAAAATTTTTGAGGTTTTCTGTTGCTGAAATGTAATTTTCTACATTCCAGTGGGGTAGGTTTTGTAGATATATCTTAGTCATTGATTTTATAATTCCTTCAATACACTTTTTATTTCCGAACCAAAGGGGAGTTACGTGCACCCTAGGGCCTCCCCCTAGTCACGCCCCTGTCCTTTCTACACAAAACGGTTGTTTTACAGTCTTCTGGCATACGATTGCTCGCCGTTAATGGTCTCGCTGGTATATTTTTGAATGGAGTCACTCAAATGAATGCAGATTTGAGTAACAACCACATACAAGTTGACAAACACATTTATCATAGTAACTAGTATACCTAAGAAACCACATACAGCAAACACTTTGTGAAAGAGTGGAATTACGCTCGCTTAATAGCTGATATTACGATTGCGTCTACGATTATCAGTTGCAGCAGTATTGACCAAGGGTTCCTTTGTATGGGCTTTTGTCACACGGAGGCCATATTGACTTGAAACAATAGATTTCCCACGTGTAGCCTCGTACTGAGCAGTTTCAGAACGAGTTCACGCGTGCAAAATAAAGGGTTTTATACTCCTGGGATTAAACATGGCCGCCGTTTGAATAAGGTCATTAACTCGAACACATCACTTCAATATAATGAGCAGTATTCAAGCTTTGTATCTAAATTAGTTGTGTTTGTTTAGAGGGTGTAGGTGTCCAGTACAAAAATGAAGGTACCAATTATAATGGCGCTTCATTACATCGAAGTGAGGCGTTCGGGTCAATAACTGCTATTCGTAGACGCCACCGTAATATCAGCTATTGAAATTTGAAGAGGGGGAGGGGGCGGGGGAAATCCCTAGGGGGGAGGATGGGGGCAGGGGAGACACCGGTAGAGTGTAAACACAACGTGTTCCAGAATTATCAAGGGCACCCAACGAAATTTTCGGTTAAAAAGCTGTTCGGGAGAGTAAGTTAGCCTAAAACTTTCGGATTTGAAAAAATTGTCCCTAGAAAATTGTTTTTTGAAATACTGGCTAGAAAATTTGTTTTCAATCCCTAGAAAATTATAGAAGAAAAGGGAGACTAAACGGTTTCCCCTAAAATATTCGTGCGTATTCGTCTGATCAATAGAGTAAGAGCTTTCCCCTAAAATATTCGTACGTTTTCGTCTGATCAATAGAGTCAGAACGATCTGGAAAAAAAAACATTGGTTGGATTTAAAAAAAGTTTTATCACAAATCATTTAGTGAAGCGGCCACCTAAAGTTTTCGAGAACACATTTTCATTCTCTAAGAAATTCTGACATCTAAAAACCGAAAGAATAAACTTTTAGCAAATGGCGGTCACCTAAAAGATTGCCTAAAGGAAAAAAGAACCCCTAAAAAATTCGTACCTCCACAAAACTTTGCTACATGAAGTTACTTGGGCTAGAAAATTCTTGTTTCTGTTCTAGACTACTAACAAATTCGTAGGCCGGGAATAGTTTGCCATAGTATTTTCGGTTGACGCGATTTCCACCTAGAAAATCCGAACAGCTAATAGCTTTCTAGAATACGTCAAAAGACATAGTAGGCGCCTTAAAATGGCTAGATGAGCTGCATACAACTGGTTTCAAACTAATTTCAAAAAGTACTCGTTGGGTGCCCTTGAATTATTTTGCACCGGTAAAACTTGTCCGGTATACGTACCATGTTGTCTTATGCCCCATTCACACCAACTAACCTGTTTAATTAAACTGAGTTTATCTAGCCCGTATCTTGAATGAGTTTAGTTACACAGGGTTAAAGCTCGAACATGTTGTTTAGTTAAACTGAGTTTATCTAGCTCCTATATTGAATGTATTTAGTTACACAGGTCACAGGGTTAAAATTATCTTGAACAGGTTGTGTAGTTAAACTGAGCCGTTTATCTAGCCCCTATATTGAATGAGTTCAGTTACACAGTAACCTCGAATAGGTTGTTTAGTTAAGAAGGGCTAGTTGAAACTAGTGTTATAGTACCAGCGAGCGTATTCAGATACAAATTTAAGATGATACCAGGTAAAAGATTAACATATTGAAATTTGAAGGATATAGCTGTGCTGGGAAGCGTGCAATCGTGTTTTCAGTTTTCCATATATTGTCTGTAAAAACGAGTCAAATTCCGCGTGAAACTTTACAGACAATGTATGGAAAATTGAAAACACGATTGCACGCTTCCCAGCACAGCTACATAATCAGTGGTAGATTCCGGCAATTCTGCTTTTCAACGAAAACACAAATGCTGAAAGCTGAAAAAGGCCAACTAACTAGGTTTTTGCATAGTTTACAACACTTTCTGAGGCCAAATTTATACCTTCTTTGGTGCTCGACTCCTTTTTGAGAAGCCTTTCAAACAGGTACTTTTTTTGCTTATAAAGACTGGACATTTTTTGGTTTCATCTAAAAATCAAGAAAGCTGAAATTTCATACCTTTTCTCAGCTTCGATTAGCCTTTGCAAGAAGGACGAAAAAGGTACCTTTATTGCTCTTTCATTCGAAAACCAGAACGCATGCAAATTCCTACCTTTTTTCAGCTTCGATTTTACTTTGCGAGAAGAGCGAAAAAGGTAACTTTTTTGCACTTTGCACTGAAAACCAGAATACACAGAAATTCATACCTTTATTCAGCTTAGCTGCGATATTGCGAGAAGTGCGTAAAATGTACTTCTTTCTTTGTTTATTGGCTGTTTGATTGGCATGAACTGCCGGCACTGTACTATACTAGCGTGTTAATATACACGGCCGTATAACGTTAGCTATTGGCTATTGCCTGATGATTGACACCGAGACAAACTGAATGGTTTCCATTGTGAACCAACAGTTCTCGCCACTTTTGCTAGAAGAATGGATTATTTGGAGGCTAATGTTGATCAAATCGAATAAAACGTCCTCACAGTCACAGATTAGCGATTTATCCGAAGCAGTATTCCCAGAAGTAAAGAATCGAAGGGCTTTTCTGCTCGAAACATAAGACAATTGTGCTCCAGATACGACATTGGGCGGATGAACGCAGTTGAGGTAGTAGATGCCATCGTTCGCGTTCAAGACTCTGTGACCGAGGTAAGCGCCGACTACTTTAAACGATTATTCGTCCTTTTATATAATCCTCCCTCGGTACTAATTACGCTATAGACTACAAAACATAGCAGCTTTATCTTAAAAGCTTATTTTAAGATAAAGCTGCTATGTTTTGTAGTCTATAGCCTAATGAGTACCGAGGGAGGATTAAAAGTATGAATAATCGTTTAAAGTAGTCGCGCTTACCTCGGTCACAGAGTCTTGAACAATGGCATCTACCCCCGGCATCTACCTCAACTGCGTTCATCCGTCCAATGTCGTATCTGGAGCACACTAGTCTTATATTTCGAGCAGAAAAGCCCTTCTTTACTTCTGAGAATGCTTCTTTGAATAAATCGCTAATCTGTGAGTACATTTTATTCGATTTCAAATGATCTCTTATCTGATCATCATTAGCCTCCAAATAATCCATCCTTCCCGCAAAAGTGGCGGGAACTTTTGGTTCAGAATTGAAATCATTCAGTTTTCTCGGTGTCAATCATCAAGCAATAGCCAATAGTTAGTATAGTACGGTGTCGGGAGTTCATGTCAATTAAACAGCCAATAAACAAACAAAGAAGGTACCTTTTACGCACTTCTCGCAATATCGCAGCTAAGCTGAAAAAAGGTATGAATTTTCATGTATTCTGGTTTTCAGTGCAAAGTGCAAAAAAGTACCTTTTTCGTGCTTCTCGCAAAATCAAATCGAAGCTTAAAAAAGGTATGAATTTGCATGCGTTCTGGTTTTCGAATGAAAGAGCAATAAAGGTACCTTTCTCGCCCTTCTCGCGAAGGCTAATCGAAGCTGAAAAATGCTATGCAATTTCAGCTTTCTGGATTTTTGGATGAAACCCAAAAATGTCCAGTCTTTATTAGCAAAAAAGGTACCTTTTTGAAAGGCTACTCAAAAAGAAGTGAAGCAACAAAGAAGGTATGAATTTTGCCTTACAAAGTGTTGTAAACTATGCAAAATCCTAGTTTATAGTTGGCCTTTTTCAGCTTTCAGCATTTGTGTTTTCGTTGAAAAGCAGAATTGCCGGAATCTACCACTGATTCTACATCCCTCAAATTTCGATATGTTAATATTTTACCTGGTATCTTAAGTTTGTATCTGAAGAATATTTCATAAATTCGATTTTACGTATTCTATTTGGCATCGGATTCTCGTCGATTCCCATACCTTTTAAAGTGTCGGAATTTACCGCGAACTGGTCTATAGTATTAAACAGCTTTTAAACATGTTTAAGCTTTGGAGTGAATGGGGCATTAGATGGATGCACTTCAACACTGAAGTCTTTACAGACGAAAATTGGAATGTACAAAAGTAAAATCTCTACTCTGTAATTCATCATGTGAGAGCCGTGGAACTGTTTAGTACAGCGCCGGCCCAGAGGTTCTATTTCCTCGCTAGCTGGTTTCCACTCCTTCGGGCACTTAACAACAACAGAAAATCTGGAGCCCTGGGTAGCGATACAGCGAAACTGAATCGATCTCTCCATGTGCTGAAAGCAAACAGTTCGAAGATACAAAGAAAATTATACGAGCCTGTGTGTATCATATCTGTCGAACAAAACAGACAGTAAAATGAACCTGCATGGTTTGTCGCGTGACCGCAACTAATAAGTCATTGATTAATTGTTACACTGCGGAGCTTCGTAAACATTAGTTCACGATCTGGCTCAGCCTTCTTTTCGTTTCATCACTGCGATCAGCGCCAGATCGCTGTAGACAGTTCATAACAGCAGGGTTGTATTTTAACCACAGAAACTGCAGAGTTTCTCGCCAAGTACGCGAGCTAAACGCCTTATGAGTGAATATCGTATAATTTACTCACATAACCACATGTATCCCCGCATAGCTTTAAGCCCTTTTTTATACGTGCACGTGATCTCCGAGATCGAATTGGAATTTAGGTTGGTTTTCTTGGAGGGAGGAAAACCGGAGATCCCGGAGAGAAATCCTCGAAGCAAAGGTAGAGATACTTACATATGACGCCGACGGTCCGAGAATCAAACTAAGAGGTCAGCCACTGAAATTGAACGCTCAGTTTAACCGCGCTCTACCACTCTTCCTTCCACAATGTTATTACAATCGGATCAATAAATACCGAACTGTTTACTGCTTCGTACAATGAAGACATGTTAGAAAGTCGTTCTCTTAAATGTATAACCCAAGAATCTATTCTAGCTCTCATCGTTAATTCAGCTATGAGAAAAACCCGGAAAAAGAAGCTTAGCCTGCGTACAGCATCCCCTACTTGAGGGAGAACTGCGATTTCATCGTTTCCGTTTCTCCCCATGTAGGGGATGCTGTACGCAGGCTAAAAGAAGCTTGACACGTTACGTTTATCAACTAAGAAATTAGTACTACGTACTTACTAATTCACGCCGATCGGCTCCCGCGTGTGGTCGCTGAAACCAAATAGTACTGCTGCAGCATGCTTCGAGCTATGGTAATCTGAAACTCACTAATAATTCACGAGAGGACTGCCCAATAACAAGGAGTATAATTGGTCACATGAGCAATTTTTTGATGAGGTACTGGAACGGTGCATGTCGCTCAGTTTGAGATATTTAAGTGAAGTCCGCATCCCAGACCCATAGACCCGTGTAGAGGCAATTAAGAAAGCATTCAAAAAGTTGAAAACGGCCCAAACAATGATTGGTCATACGCGACAACAATGTTGTCAAAAGTAACCAATTATGTGTAACCGAATACCGGAAGCGTTGCATAGAAATCTTTGTCGTCACACAACTCCCAAGAGGAAGCGTTGTGTGACGACAAAGGAAACGGCTGCGAGGGAGACTACGATACTGCCCCCCATCCACAGGGTTCTAAAGGTCAAGATGGTGCTGTCAAAATTGCGGTAAAAAAAAACCGATTTTACTTCCGTTTCATGTCATAACAAAAACTCACGTGGAGCGCGCAACACAGAAAAATAAGTAAGGTAGAAAATAATCGTAACGAAAACTGTCGCCGTTGTAAAACGTGTTTACGAATCGTATACGGTCAGTAAACTAGTTACAAGTCATACAGCAATATATTCAAACCCAGTTCGAGCAAGAACACCGATGTTACAGATATTATAGCGGAACGTTTGAACAGTATTGGCATCGAAATCCAAGATTCGAATGAATTGTCTCAAGTAGTGCGTCATCCATGCGGTAGGAAGTTGTGGAATCTTTTTAAGACATTCAAAGCGATCTCAATGCATTTTAAAGTCGAGAGTGGATAGTTATCGCGATCGGAAGTCCTCAAGAGGAACGTCAGCGAAGTCATTGATCACGCAGAAAACTAGGATCAGTGGGTGTGGTATGGCGTATAACATGACAGTGTTAAACAAAAATGACAATTATACGGTCATCTACAAAGTCAATATGTTGAACATATATAATACAAGAAACCGGAATGGTATGGCGTATAACGTGACATGTATCTAAAAATGACAAATATACGGCCATCTACAGGTTATGAACCAAGTCGGGTTAAAATTTAAAGCCATTTGTGTTTAGTTTAGACTGAGAGTTTATACTATTGACTTAAGCCTAAGCTAGACAATGACTTTTTGCAAAATTCCTAACATGCTGTGAAACAGGAAACAGCGTGTACCAAACACGAATATAGGCCGATTTGAATTTATCATAATAATTTTGAATGAAACATCTAACTTTGTAACTTCAGAAACAACCGGTAAAGGGCGCTTAATTGTGTAAAGCTCTAGTATGACTAAGTGGGGTAATCAAATTCGATTCGGAATTCGATTACCGGTATTGATAATTCGATTATCGATATCAATAATACCCCAGTATAATTTTGAACGGTTTTTTAAGCCATACAGTGGAACTTTCCGCCGACGCATACACGACCAAGTTGTCCACTAGGAAACACGCAGTCAGTCCCATGGAATTTACTTCCAATATCTAGTCGGCAATGATGCTTTTCAGCGGAACAATAACCAACGCGAAGCCTAAACATCATGAGTCATAAGCACGAGTGCTTGAAAAATTAAACTTTTGCCGAAACCAGTAGGTATCGTAGAACGGCTAATAAATCGCTACCAAAAAACAACTGTCGTATTGATTGGATCTGTTCATCTTTAAGGACGAAATCTCTTTTAAACTACGCAAAACATCTGTTAAACACGCTTGGAATAAACTCTCGTCCGTCCGTCATTACTCGGACCAGGCCTTTGGCCGGCTCGAGTCAGAAATCGCAAGTTTATTATTATTTTTTGTGTCGCTGTTTGGCGCCCGTAACCAATCAGATTACACAGGAGCCATTGTTTGATTCCCCACACGTGACAGGATCAACCAATCAGATTCGACACCCGCCGGATTGGTTGCTTACTGTGGAGGCGCTAGGCAAAGTCAGCAACGGAGCGAAGATTCGGGGCCATTCTTAACCATTATTTTGCTGAAACCAAAGGTTTCTTCGAATGAAATACCAAGATGTTCAGTTATTCTAGGGCTGACAGGGCTTTCGATGGAAAATTCTCACATTTACGAAAGGGATGTGGCGATCCAATCGCACAGTCAGCTAGTCTGGCTGGACTTGCCGGCCGGAGGAGGAGTGATGGTTTTGGTTCAATAATCTACGGAAACTGAAAGAAAATTCCTGTACTGCTGCATCAAAGTGCCATAGGATTACAGTGTTGTGTTGTTGTTGTTGTTGTTGTTGAAATGCTCTACCATCACACACTGTGAGGAGGTCAAATGAGGGATTTTGATTGTTTGCAATGTTGGCTGTTTACCGCCAAGTCCTATCCTGAAATACTCTTGAGATTATACAACTGGGACTTGACTAAACCAGTCAACCAACTCAAGAGTCGCAAAATCTGGAAGTGAACAGTGATTGACCCTTTTATTTGAACGCGAACGGAAGTCAGAACTGCAATGGTGAGGTTGAAATTATGTGTTTATATACGCACATAAATCTTATTTGTTCCCTACTTTTATTAAGTGTAACGGTGACTGTAATTCGAACTGGAAATGAAATCGTCCGTAAGTTGAACTGTATGTGACTTTATAGAGAGCAAGAAGAAAAAGTTAAAATCGTCAAAAGAATAACAGAACTGAGAAGAGAGAGGCATTCGAATTGACCACCAATTATACCTATAAACAGAACTGGATATGACTTACAAACCGAGAATACCGTATTAAAATTGAATTGGATGTGACTTTGGAAACCGAGCTAGTTGAAACTGTCAAAAGAAGAGCAGGATTTGTCGTGTAAAGCCGTAACTAAAAACCGAACTGTCTTAAAACCAGAACTGGACAGTACAATTATATAAGTTATGGCTCTATCAATTTCAAACCTGCCCATCCCCCCCCCCCCCCCCCCCCCCCCTCCCGCCCCCCGGATATTTGTGGGGTATCAGAACGTTGCAAATGCCCCACCGTGGGGTCAAATGCTCCACTATGGGGCTTTGGTACGGGTGCAAATCTCATACAATTCGCTATTTTGACTCTTTCTACTAATTCCCCACCCCACCAACGTTTCTTTGCTCCCAGATGTCCCATCCCTGGGACAAAAACTCAGTCAAATCAGTGCCCCCACCCCTGGGGGATGGGCAGGTTTGGAATTGTATAGCTTTTAAAATATACAGATACTGGAACTGATAAGAACAAATATAAATATAATTGGGTGTGGAGATTTATTTACCAAGCGAACACTGTTGCCCTGAAATAAAATGTTGAAAAAGTCAACTTGAAATACGAAGAAAGAAGAAAAATGAATATTGAATTAGAGCCGACTCGAAAAAAATTGAATGACTATCATCAGAAAATTGTAAAATAGTAAAAATAAATTAATTTAGGTTTTGAATGGGATCTCCTGGGCATTTCTCTCTTGGGCGCATCAGAAGGAGTTAGAGTCGGAATGGTTGGCATGTGGCCCAATCTACTTTTATAGTATTTCAGATAACCAATTGAAGTGATATATAATTTATATACATTCACTTGTATACTGATATTATTATTACATTCATGAACAGACAATATTTAGCTTAAGTCTTTCACTGCTACATTAATGGTGGTAATTTTGCCCGTATCACTTTTCTGACCACCATGACAATTTCTTTAATTTCTCGAGTTCAATTAAGGGTACTGACATGAAATCTTCCAGATATGTACAAAATATAATTCTGAATCTCGTCTTGTTTTCTATACACTGCATGCAGATAAGCCATGATACTGATGGACATGTGACGCCTCTCCGCCAATCGGTATTCCCCGCACCAATCCACAGGCTACCCAAGCGTAAGTTTTTTGGTTAACCGACTTGACTGGGAATTTATAGAGTTTTTAGAAATTGCAATACCGTATTTTATCACGTATAAGCCGCACCTTTTTTGACTTTCAGATTTTGAAAGTAACAAAAAATTGCCACAAAGTTGGGGGTGCGGCTTATATGTGAGTGTTTTCAGAAAACTTTTTTTGAAATGACCGTAAACAAAGCCATATGAACAATATAAATGGCACATTCAATTCACAGAACACGAGTGTCGGCAAGATTTCTACTCAAACTCCTCTCCTTCGATTTCCAAAGAAAACTAGCTGTCCAGTTGCGTGTCATCTTCTCTGCTAACTCCTCGAATGGTTCCTAGTGTTGTTAAAGGCCATAATTGGTCTTGGAAGCCTTCAAATTTTCAAATAAAGTATAATTCTCATCGAGTTCATGTTCAAGAGCTCACGCTCGACGTTCAAGAAAACTCTCGCCCCAGGCCTCCTTGAAAATCCAAGATGGCGGACCACGGACTCAGACACGTGCTCATATAATCTTACTTTCTTGTGCGTTTAAAGGAATGAAGTACTCCTGTTTGTGACGTATTATGTATGTGCCGCGGGGGTGGGTCAGGGTTTTGAGCTCAGTTTGGGCAGGTAGGGTCAGGGTTTTGACCTGATTTGGGCAGATCAGGGTCAGGATTTGAGTATATAATTTGGGTGCAGTCAGGGTCGGGGGTTCAGTATTTTTTAGGCAGTTCGGGTTCACTTTTTTTTAGCTACTATGTCAAAAAAAGACATTCTGTTGCCGCATTTTGATCGCCTGCCCACATGCAAGCACTGAGGTTCCCATACATCGTGACGCCGCTAATTCGTACTTATCTATGTACTTCATCTGCTGATTTGTTTACCCAATGACACGTCCCGACTTGAAATGTTCCGTATTTTGCATGCAATCCCGGTACGCGGTATACTGGCCGGGGTATATATCCGACCGTGTTTTGAAAACAATTTAAAGAAGGGGCAATCAGGGTTTTTTTCCCCAAAAGGGGGCAATCAGGGTTTTGGAGCTCGGATTGGGTCAAACAGGGTCATGGTTTGAGCCTCTTGGCCTCACATACCGATACCCATTTTTCATGTAAGTACTCCCCCCCGGGGGCTTTAGTCAGCCCTAATATGTCACTCCAAGTCGACCTCATTTGCCGTGAAAGGAGGAAGTTCGAGTAATCGCTAACCATATCTCATGACAGTCTACGTATACCCTGGGTACCCACACGCAACCAAACTCTAATTCGAGTAATAATTGTTGGTGTGATGGGAACTACTATTAACGGGGAAAATTGGAGGAGATCAGAAAAGGAAAAAAAACAAATCGCTATTAAATAAACAACAAAGGACAACAGCAGAGAGCAAATTAAAGGTATACGTTTATTTCAGTTGATTTTAATCTATCAATAATAGTAGTAGTTTATAGTAGTTCCCATACAAAGCCTATATACATACTGACAAATAAACACACCAACAACTCAAAATCAGAGCTTGGGTTGCCAGTGGGTTACCAGATCACCGAAGAAGTAATTATCAGTTTGGCACCACTGGTAACAGTCTTGAAATACTGATGACTTAATTGAGCCTGACTAGCGATGGACTGCAGTCCTTATCCGAGAACTGATGGATGTATAACCCTGGACACCGGTTTCTTATACTGTAAACAAGAAAAATAAAATCACTACAATACATTTTCATGTGATGTAAACAGATGCTACTCTGGGGAATTATTCCTTTTTCATTAATTCTAATCATAATGGGGTCATGCCTATCTGAATAAAATTAATTTCCAAAGAGTCAATGGCCTTTTGCAGCTAACGTAACAGTCACTTGCTGATATAATACTTCGTTAACGAATGAATGAGCTCGTGATCCCCATGGGAAAGACGTTGCCATGGATGCTGGATAGCAAGCCATTTTTAAAAACGCTGTTTTAGGAAGATCGACAATCGATTGGAGGTGAAAAATAGCATTTACAAACAGGTTTTGCTAATAACAATACCGATCTCGTACAAGGCTTCTAAATAAATGAAGTTAAATATTTTTTGCCATCCAGTACATTCCTGTACAATCACGTGAACGCCTAGCTGCAGAAGGACCATTGGGTGGCAACAGAGTTAGCCGATTACCTCTATGGTTGTCTCGATAACGAACACTGACCGAAGACCCCCAAATTTGAATTTCATCGAAATCAGTTCGCTGGACTGTACTGATCTATGCCGGAAAATATTCTATCAATTGTAAGACCTCTTGTAATGCTGTGTGGGTCTTATTTCGAAAAGAGACTTAAGATATGTACAAAATACCGCTACGAGGCTGCGATTACCCCGGGGAGGTAAAAAGGGTAGGGGTGACCGTCGGAAAACCTTGAAAAATATCCTAAGTTTAACTGCCGTGAAAATTTTCCAACCCTAAAATGTACCTCATGGTCTAAAAATCACCCTGAAAAATTGATTTCGCTTGGACAACCCCTAAAAATACTAAATCGCCGATTTCAAACCCTAAAAAAACCCTTAAGCATCCCACATGGCCGAGAGGTTCGTTAGTTCATATCAAAATCGGTGGAAATAGGCGTTTCCGGCCCGGAACGCGAATGTAAAGTCTATTACCGTGACACAGCCCCTTTAACGTATGACATACTTGTATTTTTATTGTATTTAAGATTAGCTTTATTAGATTTTAACACTTTTTCTTTTTCCTATTATTCCTTAGACGTTATCTCATATGTAATAAAAAATTTCTGTATTTATCATATAATTGTGAAGCGCCTTTGGACATATTTTAGGAAAGGGCGCTATAGAAATTATTGATTATTGCGTTCGACTGAAGGAGAACGCATCCTAATCTTGCGTTGCTCTCCCTGTGGTCACGTGCGACGGGAGATTGTGAGGGGACTCGATTCCTTTCCGTTTCAAACCTGGGTTCTTTCGGTAAGTATTTTGCCGCTCAACGCAATGTTACTTAAGAAAATCTTAGGAACGTTTCATCAAAGCATGAGTAAACTGTGTACTATGTTTAGAGCACTTAGGAAAGCCGTTCTCCAGCCGAATCAAGTCAACTCACTCGATGTACTGAACACAAACGATCTGACCCAACGTGGTCACAAACTATGTGAACCAAGTCATTGTACTTGGTGGACAACAGAAGTAATTTATTCACATAATAACTTCTTGGTACAATGTAAAACATATGTGTCATTCAGCACGTAACATTATAGGCCTATATTTTTCGTTAGGCGACAAAATATGCAAAACAGGTTCTTCTCAATCAGCTCACACAGATGATTCTAACAAATCGAACGCACTTCAATAATCTTTGATTACCTCTAGTTATTATTATTATATATAAGTCGTGACCGCGGCCACATTATTTTGGCCGCATTACGTATATACGTAACGTGTTCGATTTAATAAACGTTTCTTTACACTGTGATAGTGGCCGGGATTGCCTTTCAGTTTCTTTTCAATCGCCTCGCTTTCTCTTTCGCTCCTTCTCCACAATATGTGAGCGTTTACTAGTGAAAACACATGCTTTTCTTCCCTCCTTCTTTCGTTGCTCGTTTGTTTAATACCTGATATATCTACATGTGAACAGCATTACTTTTCAAATTGTACCAATAGCAAATTAGTGAATCTTAGGAATAATTTTTTCAGTAACATGTTGGTTGTTAACAGTTCGTTTAGTCGTCTCAGTCATCGCGACTTATTTTTATACTGCTTATCAATGACGGATGTGTCTATTGTAAAAAGCACAGCACAATATATATATGATATCACTACTATATTTAATGAATGTTCTTGTAATAGTTAGATGATATTATGCATGTTTTTGTAATTCCTATGTACCAATGATGGTGTTGTTGTTGGAATAAACATTATTATTATTATTATAAAGCCGTAATATAGGCCACGTCGAAAGAGAGCCGGAAAATGCGGGCTTCTCGCATTAGTCGTATTTTTAACTTGTCAGTCAACTCAGTGCTAACGTTAACTGCAATTAACCAACACGATATACCCCAGTATATTTACATATGACAAACCTAAATATATTAAAATTGCCCGAAGAGAATCAGAACCACAATCAGTGTACATGCATGCCGATGCAGACAACCATGCACATCGAAATATTTACCCTACAAGAAGAACTAAACAAACTAAAGTTACTCATTCCGATTCAAAAACATTTCAGTATTCCTATTGCGGATTTCAAGCCTTCAAAGTATTAAACGGATGTGACGTGTGTGGTACAAGCGCGCAAAAAATGAACGAAGTGCCGTCATTAGTTCCAACCGAACTGTTCTGCAAAATATCTGTTAACGTTCCGTGACGGAGCCATCATTTTGGCAAATTCGGCAGTCTGATATTTCTCAGCAGGTAAATTCTGCATTTTTTGTTTTTATTCTTTTAAAAAAAAAATTGAATTCTGCATGGTATAACTATTCATAATGAAAATGTGGCTGACATACCTATTATGTAATCAAATCTGAAACATTTCAAGCTGTTCTACATATTTTGTTATTTCTATCGTGGCTCATGCATTTTTAACCACTGCTTCAAAATTTTATAATAAAATTTTATAACAATATTAATATTTTACAACAAACTTTTATAATAAACAGAACATGGCCGATTGGAGATACGAATCTTATCTTCTCAGGTTGATAAAATATCTTACTCGTTCGCTGCGCTCACTCGTAAGATATTTCATCAACACTCGAAGATAAAATCCGTATCTCCGCGTGGCCATACAATATCCTCTATAACTTTATACATACTTTTGGCTATTGGAAAGTTTTGTTTATGACAAGACTCCGCATTTAATTAACGGTAGGCTAAATCGAATTTTACAGACGAGACTTGTATGAAACTTCCAGGGTCGCACTGCACCCGGTAATACACTGTTATTTTCAAGGAGTTATTTTAACTCCAAAAGAGTTATCCTGTGCCATTCTTTGTCCATGCATATCGACGTAAACCCATCGCAAACAGTTGCGATGGCTTGATCTCAAACTATTTGCCTTATTAAATGGGAATACCTTTTGTGTTACGTTACGATGGTGTGTAGCCTGCACCAGATGACAACATTTCTATAACCGTAATTTATTCAATTTCGGAGTTAACTTGACTGATATCATGCAAGGACACCCAACGAGTACTTTTTGAAATTCGTTTGAAACCAGTTGCATGTCTGCAGCTTATCTAGCCATTTTAAGGCGCCTACTATGTCTTTTGACGTATTCTAGAAAGCTATTAGCTGTTCGGATTTTCTAGGTGGAAATCGCGTCAACCGAAAATACTATGGCAAAATATTCCCGGCCTACGAATTTGTTAGTAGTCTAGAACAGAAACAATAATTTTCTAGCCCAAGTAACTTCATGTTGCAAAATTTTGTGGAGGTACGAATTTTTTAGGGATTCTTTTTTCCTTTAGGCAATTCTTAGGGAATGAAAATGTGTTGTTCTGACTCTATTGATCAAACGAATTGGGACGTACGAATATTTTAGGCGAAACCTTTTAGTCTCCCTTTTCTTCTATAATTTTCTAGGGATTGAAAACAAATTTTCTAGCCAGTATTTCAGAAAACAATTTTCTAGGGACAATTTTTTTCAAATCCGAAAGTTTTAGGCTAACTTACTCTCCCGAACAGCTTTTTAACCGAAAACTTCGTTGGGTGCCCTTGATCATGTGGAGCTTGCTCTGAAAAACCTAAGATTGCTAAAGCTAAAGTTAAACCAATTTTCAAGGCTCTTCAGTAATTCTAGCCAATATCTATTATATTCTTCCTTGTTTTCTAAACTTCTTGAAGGAATATGTATCATTCTTTCTTGAAAGAATATTGTAATGATAACTGATTTATGACTCGGTGAACGTTAACCGAGAACCCTTCTGTTTTGGGAAAAAAACGTTTCGCTGCGCCGCGCCTCACAAAGTCAGTCACCAGTAAAATGTTGGCAATTTGTAATATTGTCAGTTGTGAGTTAACTGCCAATAATACAATTTTAAAGTAGCACTATTTTGTTGAATAATTTAAAAGCTGGATCTCCAATTTTTCAGCTGTCAGTAAATTCACATTTTAGCCTGACAAGTGCGGAATCAGCCGGTGAGCGCGCCAAAGAACGAGCTGACAGAATGAGGCAGCTGATTTTAATTTCAGGCTATCAAAACTATTTCGGCTCATTTAATTTGTCAGTTAAGTTTTCTTACTCTCTTACAGGATGTGAGGTAAACATACAGTAGATCATATCGAAAAATCAAATTCGGGTCTTCGTTTTCCGGCGAGACAACAACCAGGTTTTGAAGAGCGGAGCGGAAACGGTCTAGAGAGGAGGGAGAAATGGCTAAAAATAACTGGGGAAGCGGATGAAATGTTCAGACAAACTAGGGAGGCAGGAGAATTTAGCAAACAGGGAGGAGGGAGAAAATGGGATCTACATTCATGGTCTAGGGAGAAATGTTTACAATTCACTAGGGAGGAGGGAGAAACATTCGAAAAAACTAGGGAGATCGATCGACCTCTTCCGAGCGGTCTATAAGCCAACCAGGAGTCGAGCAAGTCCGGTGACAACTCAAGTCCGTTTTCAAAGCACCGTAAAAGAACATACCTTTGGCGGCTAACCGGTGATTGCGAATTGCTTATTTATATACTAGAAACGAGAATAGAGGCAATTGGAAAATTAGCGGCGAAATCTAACAGAAAGACAGTTCCAGATGACTACTGTAATTTCCCAGCGAAAGGATAAACTGAAGTGATAGAATACTGAACGACTGGCAGATCTCAGAAAGTCAGAAGAAAAGCTTCATTCATCAGCATTTAGACTTGTGCTGAACAGTTAAAATGAAACTAAATTAACTGATTCTTTGTTACATTCTACTGTATTGCAGTTTTATCGTTGATTTGGATTCAAAGATAAATACAATCTTAACTTAAGCATTGTCAATTTATGTAGTCTGCTTTTTTAGGAAAGCACAATGAAGCAAAATCAAAGAGAATACAAACGTACCAGTTTAAATGTAAATCCCTGAAGTTCTCAGGGATCCGTTCTCAGTACGTATAGACACTTCTCCGTCACATTCATTCTGTCCGTGAAACCGCCATTGATCCATGTGAACTCCGACGCCTCGTGCGGTCATTTTCATGTTAATATATGCAGTATTTTGGGTTGTTAAAATTGCTTTGCGCGTTTGTTGGTCATGACGACAAGTCGACATGTCAGAAAACGTCGCAATCTCGCAATCGTTGTTAGGGGCGTCACGCGTTCTCGTCGTACAGCACAAACCCCATTCTTCAATTTGAGGAACTCTATACCATCCATATGGATATCGAAGTTCAACTGTGTTTATATGTAGTGATCAATACCCATATTCTCTTTCGTGAGTGAGCTTGCCGGTCAAATAGCCTAAAGGGTTTTTATTCGACGTTTTTGAAATCGTAGCTTCATTCATTTAACTAAACTATCAAGGGCACCCAACGAGTACTTTTTGAAATTCGTTTGAAACCAGTTGTCTGTAGCTCATCTAGCCATTTTAAGGCGCGTACTATGTCTTTTGACGTATTCTAGAAAGCTACCTTAGCTGTTCAGATTTTCTAGGTGGAAATCGCGTCAACCGAAAATACTATGGCAAAATATTCCCGGCCTACGAATTTGTTAGTAGTCTAGAACAGAAACAAGAATTTTCTAGCCCAAGTAACTTCATGTAGCAAAGTTTTGTGGAGGTACGAATTTTTTAGGGGTTCTTTTTTCCTTTACGCAATTCTTAGGGGATGAAAATGTGTTGTTCTGACTCTATTGATCAAACGAATTGGGACGTACGAATATTTTAGGGGAAACCTTTTAGTCTCCCCTTTCTAGGGATTGAAAACAAATTTTCTAGCCAGTATTTCAGAAAACAATTTTCTAGGGAATTTTTTTTCAAATCCGAAAGTTTTAGGCTAACTTACCCCGAACAGCTTTTTAACCGAAAACTTCGTTGGGTGCCCTTGAACTATCCCCAGGGCGGTATATTTCGAAATCGATTGATTATTTTTGTGACTATATATAGCTGGAGCGGACTAGTATGGTAGCCTGAATTTCAGCCACTAGTATGGTCGAAAGAGTTCGAAGGGCCGATCTCCCAGCCTAGGCCCTAGGCCTTCTTGCTTGGTATTTTGTCTGAGCGGGTTAATGGGATCCCTGTGGTTTGTAATGGCTCACTGTTACGGAATCGATCCAACATGGCCATAGTCTCCCTCGCAGCCGTTCTTAGTGTCGGGCTTCAGCACTAAGAACGGCTGCGAGGGAGACTAACATGGCCACGGATTCGTGAAGAGCTTGATCAAATATCAAAGCATGGGTTTGATTCTTTAAGAAAGTTTTGCTTAGATTTGAAAAGCACTTTGCCTGTTTGGCGTGGAGGAAACCCGCTCTAGGTGAATATCGCGTTGAGTTTCACGGCTTAACAACTTCTATCCGTTTGACGAAGAACAATGAGTTCATTCCACTGGTAAAAAACTGAAGATGGCTCTTGCTGCTGCCCTGTCTCTCTTTTCTGTTAACATCGGGCAGCGAATCCAAACTGATCTGTAAGATGAACAGCTTGGAAGCGAAGTGCCAGGTATTTTGTTGAATAAAGTCTACTTCACGAGTGAGTTTATTAAATTACTTTACACGTAAAAAACCCACGATATTCGATAATTTAAATTTTAATAGTCCAACTATACATTTTGCCAGGTTTTACCATTTGAAATTACACAAACGTCAAACATTTTAGAATAAGAAAACTCAATGTGATTTTCCTATCACCTGATGCATGCAAGTCTTTGAACTGTATATCTTCCCCTTGTCATCAAGAGTGGTCGCCATCTTGGGCCCATTTTTGTGAATTTTTGGGCTCTGCCACAGGCAGCCCAATTTCGTGATTTGTGTATTTATAAGCTTACAAATATCGCTTCAATAGTTCATATTATAAATCCTTCCAAAATATGTATGTTAGAGAAATAAATACACGACTTCACCCTACAATGTTTCAGTTGTGGTTATTCATGCCTCTGAGCTCTTCTAGGGTCGTTTCCGCGGTTTTTTTCGAACCTCTTTCCCTCACCTCCTAATAAAAGGAAAAGGCTGGAGACAACCGACAAATATACGATGCATAACCTGTAATCTTTGCCGAGGTTTGATATTTTCACGTAAAGACCGAGCAGACGAGGTTAATAAGATGTTTTGATATGGCCTTGTTCACGCAATACCATGCAGATAGGTTTTGTGCTGGCATGAAAACCATAACGGATAGGCACACGAAACGCTTTTTTTTGGCGCGATTTTTCCGCCGGAGCGTTGTTTTGCCGGTCCGGTATACTTTATAGTTAAGCGGTTTTTGTGCCGCTCCGCTCCTGTCTGTTCATGTCACACTATGGCGGTAGTTTTTTGTTATCGGTACAAAACCTATCTATCTTTTCATTATTACATAACTATTTAAACCCAAAGTCAGTTCGCGCGCGTCACGCTTTCACTTATTCTGTCTACACAAACCACAAAACGAACACAGTCGTGGAAGGTTCTTAGGCCCGTTTCAAATGTCGAAATGTTCATGCACCGAACCCGGCTAAATGAGATAAAAAGAAGCCGCCTAATTTGTGTAAGGTCTAAATCAACTTTATCTGTATGATTAGAATAAAAATGTATTTTAAGCAACATTGTTCTATGCCGATGACATAAAATTACGTGTCCCCTCCCCCCGGGAAATCTCGACCGCTAAACAGCCAACCAGAACGCGCGCTTTGACTGGAAGTAGCTCTTGCCATATAACACGTGATACAGCCCGGAAAAAGAGGAAACTAAACGAGAACCGAGACATAGAAATGGTTCGGCTACTGTTATAATCAACTGAAAGTCTATTATGGTATGCTAACTGCCGTGAGATGCGAGTAGCAGCTGACGTATCAAGCGTTAAAGTGCCCCTCAAACCTTTTGCAATTTTTATATATATGAAACTTTGAAAGGTTTTGAGTACTTCTGCGAATACATTTTTGGCTTACAGAGGATACTCTATGTTCTAGGCTTGTTTGAAATGGTGAAAATGTGACCTCTCCTGACCCATTACCGTGTAAGAAAAAGCCTGGGTCGATTCCCTTTCTTACGTCATCCAATTAATTAGACTTTGCAATAACTTGAATAAATATTTAGCATTTTGTCTAAAATAGCTGTTTTCTTTACTAAAATCTCACAGACTGTGTATATTCTCTATATATCGATGCTGTTGTGATAGAAAGGCGTCATGGACAATAATGCATTAATGAGGTGACGTAAGATAGGGAATCGACCCAGGCTTTTTCTTACACGGTAATGGGTCAGGAGAGGTCACATTTTCACCATTTCAAACAAGCCTAGAGCATAGAGTATCCTCTGTAAGCCAAAACTTTCTTCGCAGAAGTACTCAAAACCTTTCAAAGTTTCATATAAATAAAAATTGCAAAAGGGCTGAGGGGCACTTTAACCCTTTATCTGCAGAGTAACAGAGAATGGACCTTTTGCAGCAATACAATCAGGTGGTTGAACTGGGTGGCAAAAAACTGGCTTCATATATTTAAAGGCACTTGTACGAGATCGAGTATTAGCGAAACATGTAAATGCCATTTTCCACCTCCAATCGGTGTCGATCTTTCTATAAGTTGCTAAAAATCTTTTTGGCAAAGCATATCAACTATAGTCTTAAAGTGCCGATCACCCTTTTGCAATTTTGATAACTTATGAAACTCCGAAACGTTTTGAGTACTTCTGTGAAGAAAGTTTTGGTTTAAAGTGAATACTTTATGTTCTACGCTTGTTTGAAATCGTGTAAATGTGACCTTTCCTGACCCATGACCGCTTAAGTAAAAGCCTGGGTCGAAACCTGGGTAGACGTCATCTCATTAATGCATTATTCTCCATGGCGCCTTTTTATCACAACATCGATGCATAGAAAATATACACAGTTTTTGAGTTGTTAGTTAAGAAAAAAGTCATTTTAGTCAACATGTTAAGTATTTCTTCAAATGATTGCAAAGCCGAATTAATTATATGACGTCAAGATGACGTCTACCCAGGTTTCGACCCAGGCTTTTACTTACGCGGTCATGGGACAGGAAAGGTCACATTTACACGATTTCAAACAAGCGTAGAACATAAAGTATTTACTTTAAACCAAAACTTTCTTCACAGAAGTACTCAAAACTTTTCAGAGGTTCATAAGCTATAAAAATTGCAAAAGGGTGATAGGCACTTTAACAGTATTACCATTGTTATGCAACACGTCGATATTTATATATCGTATATATTCAATTTTTTATTAGCATAGATTTAGACATACTATACATACTACTTAGTTAGGATTAGTACGCGAGCCTATAGGCATTGGTAAGCGCATGTGAGCATCTTCCAATAGAACACGCGCAATACTGATAAATATTATTATTATTATTATTATTATGATTATTATAAAACAGCGTTTACAAGTTTGGGAATACGAGCGCAGTTCACTGGTTACTGAAATGATATATCAGTGACTGTTAGCTGCAAAAGGCCTGTTTGGGTGAACGCTCAATACGTCAGCTGCTGCTCGAGCGGTACCATCTGGCTCGCAGTTAGCGTACCGTAATCGACGTTTTGTTAATTAGAGCGGATTTCAATTGAGTGTCGGAAGTGTTTTGGTTTTGCGTTTACTAAGCTCTCCTATTGGCTGAGAAAGTAAACCAACCAATCAGAATCCAAAGTAAAACCAAACGCAAATTGGTTTTGGTTTTGCTTTGGAATGTCATTGGCTCACAGGAAAGCCATTTACGAGTTACTTGTGATTACTCGCTCCTATGATTTGGTTTCACTACACTAAACTGAAAACCGCTCTACACCAGTGTTTCAACTTCCCCGCTGAAAGACCTACACTAGTTTTACAGGAACTAGTTATCCATTGTACTGTTATACCGAGATTGAAAGAAGATTTTAAAAATACGTTTTTAATTTCAGACAGCGAACTTTTCATGCGCCGAACCCAAGGGGGGAGGGGGTGCTTCTTGTGCAATGTTAACATGACAGCGTGTGCTCGTATAATACTTTATTCTGTTTATACATTAATATTAATACTATTGGTATTAATTTCTAAGTTATCTAAAGAACTAAAACGTTTCTACCTAATAAGTTCTGGAAACTCAATTCCGAGTCTATAGCACTGCGCAATAAAATTTAACTAATTATGAAAGAACTGTATTTTATGTTAAGCTTTGCTGTAAAGTCGGTTAAAACTCAAGTTTTTGCAGTGTTCCGCCATACAGTATTTACAGATCAGCAACAAAAATAATTGCCTTCACAAGGAAGGGGCTTCCTCAGAACTATTTTTCAAGGAACCGATTCACACTGAGAAAAAACAACTTCACGAGAACACGGTTGAGTTACTCTATATCGATTTGTCAACGTCTGATTTCAGTGTAGTGTACACGATTTGAAAATCCAAATACCTTCAGTGTCAACGCCTTACGAATCCAACTAACCAGATGAATCTGGAAAACATTTGCTTTAGTGTAAACGTTGTGTAAAGACCGGTTAATACAAGCATATTGCGCACGGCATTCTTACCTTGGGCACAGCACTCCAAAACAGGCGGACCGAGACTACCTTTTCACAAGGTCTCACCACAGGCAGCCCAAGCTCTAATATCTAGCTAATACTTACAGCGTTTGTATGGGAATTTTAACGAGCTAGAAATACGAAAGAATTAATGAATAAAGTGCCTTACCTTGCTTCGCTTCATATCAACCCTGTTACAACACAGACAGCAAGTAATACACTACGGAAGCAAGGTAAGGCACTTTATTCATTAATTCTTTCGTATTTCTAGCTCGTTAAAATTCCCATACAAACGCTGTAAGTATTAGCTAGATATTAGAGCTTGGGCTGCCTGTGGTCTCACCATCCCTAGATTTTCAGCCACGCGTACACGGAACATTCCATTTACACGGTTGCCGTGCCGAAAAGGTTTGGACACGCGTACCAAAATTTAATCGCGTCGTGCTCAACATGCTTATTGTGTACACCGGGCTTTAGAGCAAAGAATCAATACAACTCTTACTGCTTGACAAATAAGAACTAAAATACAATAACCTATTCGTGGCGTCGAAATATACCCTAATATTTCGTCCGCGGACATTATCTGATCCGAGAAAACTGAGCTTCGAGGATCAGATAATGTCCAAGGACAAATCTCAGGGCATATTTCGACGTCACAATGAAGCCTTATTGTTGTTATCATACTTCAAATATTTTCTTTGACGCGCGCTTATACGTTCACACGGGGTGTATTCGCTGATATTTCCCGATCGCGGTGAGAAAATCTCGGATCACGTCCCGCTCGCGGAAATAAAATATCGGGTCACGTGACGCATTCAACCAATCACGCGCGAGAAAATATATGATGGGTTATGATACTCATGGGTTATGATATTCATGTTAAAAAGAATATTGTTTGAATGTTTTAAAACAAACGTTTCTTGCTCTCAACTGTTCGGCCCATCAGTGTTGTGTAGAGATTGCTTTAAATAGTAATTTAGTTGAATATTTATACTAACTATTCTTATTTTTCGAATTATTTTACGACCCAACTTAATTCAATAATAGTCAAGTTTCGCATTCAAGAATTACCGCTGGATGCGATGACTACGGACGCATTTACTCAACGTTAGCCTCATTCTGATGTTAAATATTCATAAATACCAGCGAAAAGATGGGTTATTCACAACTCTATGTATTGTTGTAGTTTGAACTCCTGCACCTTCTTGTTGGTATCTGTGATCATCCTATAAATATTATATTTCATACAATCAGAGCTCAGCTTTACTATGAAATACAGGGCGGTATTTCATGGGTTTTCTATGAAATACAGAGCGATAGTTCATGGCTAAATCAGGCTAATTAGAATGCAGGAAATTTCGCGCCCTTTCTTTATCAGCCAATAAGAATTCAAGATTTTGAATACATAATTAGTCTGCAGACGCGACCGCCACTCGAAACTTTTGTTTTCCGGCGAGAAAATTCGCAGTCTATCGTCGGGTAAGTCACTTTGTTTTTGTGATAAATCTTCCCGTAAATGTGTTATTTATACGATAATATGGTTATTTCATGGTTTTCATGGGATACCGGCGAAAATGTCACCCGAAATTCATATTAGTTTGGTATACAACTCGCCTAAAGGCTCGGTTGTATACCAAATAATACAAATGTCTCGTGAAATATTAGCCGGTAGTCCATAGAAAACCATGAAATAAGCAGTACATATTTAACATCAAGACGAGGCTAATGTTGAGTAAGTGCGCATGTAGTCATCGAATCCAGCGGTAATTCTTGAATGCGAAACGCGTCTATTCAATATCGAAGATATGTTCTGCTTATCTTCATCATTTTTTGTATCTTATTGTCAGTAGGAGTATCATAGACAGCATTACTGTACATTAAGGCCTGCACAAACCAGGACACAGCGTTGCGGAAACATCTGAGAACTTCAATGTTTCTTCTTATTCTTCTTCCTAATACAAGCACTCCCTCTCTTCGAGGCTTATGTACTCTGTGCACAGTCAGCGATGCGCTAAGATATTAATTAGACTACTTAGTGAAACAGCCCACACACATCCCTTTTGAAGGAGTTCAGAGTGGTTTCCTCGTTTGTCCGCGCGCGAAACATATACTGCGGACGAAAATATTTTGCAGTTTTGCAACGGCAAATGTTTCCCGTTTGCTCGCCGAAGCAACAAAACGTATTTCCCGCTCGTTTACTCAGCCAATACGACAATGTTACCTCGTTTTCCCAGGCCTTTACTAACATTAGTAAGGTAAAAAGACCAATGCTCCCTCGACCTGCCCTGCGAGCAGAACCTTCTTCAACTCCACGAAAAGCGAGAAGAAAAGAAGGTTCTGAAGCATTCGTGTTGTTTTCTCCCAAGATTCTGGGCTTGTCAAGCCTGTTAAAACCGGTTTATAAACTGATGACCAAACCGGAGTCCACTGCAACAATGTCAGACAAAGGTGACTGAGTGACCGAGTGAGTCTGGTACGAGACAAAA
Source organism: Actinernus sp. WN-2022 (assembly GCA_030867875.1). Classification (NCBI taxonomy): domain Eukaryota; kingdom Metazoa; phylum Cnidaria; class Anthozoa; order Actiniaria; family Actinernidae; genus Actinernus; species Actinernus sp. WN-2022. The sequence goes on from JAOWCC010001501.1 coordinate 33,242,388, forward strand.
CGTTGCTCGATACGAAAACAACACGAATGTTGCAGAGCTTTTTTGTCTTCTCGCTCTTCGTGGAGTTGAAGACGGTTCTGCTCGCAGGGTACCTTCCACCATTTGTAATATTTAAAACTGACATCTGTAGGTAACATTCAATAAAACAACACATGTGCTAAGATCTGGTCCGTTGTCCTTCACTGCAGTCAAATGCCAACTTTAGGAATCATCAATAGTAGGGTCATAACATGCAGTTGAAGACTTGGTTGCTAGCATTCAAACATTATTGTACAACATGGCCCGGTCAAACAATGTTAGACTGTTTAGCAGAGCCAGACAGTACCCAATGATACAAAACACCCTAACCTTTAGAACGAGCAGTACAAAAACAATAGAGCTACAGTACAATGGATCCAATCAGAATACAGAGCGGCACTGTATTACTTAGTTTAGCACCCATATTACACGATGTCGGTCCAATATTTTTGTTGGGCGAAATGTTTGATCAAAAACAAATTTTCATCCAACAAAAAAAGTCTGTCTTATAGCCATTGCTGCAAACCAAACTTAAGTTGGGAATAGTGGCATTTGAGTAAGTTGAACGACTATATTTTACTAAGCGGAGGAGCACTTGCCAATCATTGGTTCCCTTGGTTACCAAGAGCAAGCAGCTCCTCTTCATCGACTGGCGCAAACCGTTAGGTTGTTTCCGTTGCGTCCGCATGGCAACCGAACTCGGAACATGATTTACATGACGCTTTCATTTCCTGTTTCTATAGAAGAGATTCCCCCTCCAGTGGAGTCTAAGTTCCATGGTAGGTAAAAAGCACATTTAATATTCACCAAGCCATAAAATGCATGGTTTACGCGCGACAGAGAACTGATGACGTCAGAGATGTGGAATTTCATTTTTTTTGTCTCACGCAAAACCAGGAAATTTAACGCTTGGTGAAAAATAAACAGAAGATATGTTTTGTAATATATAATTATCGATGAAATACCAGTGTATATTTCTTTCTAAAAATTGATATCTTCACACGCGAAGATATAAATGATATCTAGATCTTCACATATGAAAATATGGCTGCCTTTCAAAGATTTCTAGCCTTTTTATAGTAAGAGATTGAAACTGGTATTTCATCGATAATTATTTATTAAACAGAACATTGCGTGGCCGCTTGAAGATACGGACTTTATCTTCGAGCGTTGATGAAATACCTTACGAGTCTACGCGCGGCCATGCAATCATATCCTCTATAGATAGATAGATAGATAGATAGATCGTTTATTACAAATATTTCTCACTTACAGCAAAAACTGAATTACGCGGAGGTTTACATTAATATGGTTCTAGATAAGTTAACTAAGTTTTAAGAAGGATATACTATATACTGCTCTAATTAAACTAATGCTATATTACAATTAAAAATTTCTAAATACATCGATTGTAGTTACTTACGATTGTTATTGTAATCATTTGCGCCCGATATTATAAAGGTGTTTCTATATCTATTAGTTCTACATGATGGTATACACATAGGATTTCTACTCCTTAAGGTAACAGTTGGGCGCGTTGTATTAAACGGTAGGAGGCCATATAGATTTCCCTCTGGATGCGACAGTATCCTCCGAAATAAACTCTGGCAGAGTTGTGACCTACGGTCCGCAAGGCTACATAGACCAGAAAAGTTAAGCTGGTCAGAGTACGAAAGCTCGTATCCATATATAATGCGTAGGGCTCGTTTTTGTATTCGTTCAAGTGAACAGCTAAGATAATCTGGGAGACTATAATGAAATACCGGGCTGGCATATAACAACACAGATTGAATACAGGCAGTATAAAATTGGACAAGTTCGTCTGCAGAAACATTAGCGCGCTTAAGCTGAACTAGGAAGTATAGTCTCTTTGACGCTTTTTTGATGGTGTCCGAAATATGAGAGTTCCATTTAAGATTATTCTGTAATGTTACACCTAGAATTTTTATTTCGTCCACTTCACCAAGAGTTGCCTCCCCTACCGTAACGGTGTCATAAATTCTCGGTGTTCTAGAGAACGAGATTTTGAGTTCTTTACATTTCTTTGGATGCAATTCAAATCTGTTCTGTTTAGACCACTGATCTACACGATTAATTATCTCCTGTGCGTGGCTGCATTCGTTCTTTTTTATTACTTCGTGAATCGTGGTATCGTCTACATATTTGAAAATACCATTTGCGGATGGGGCATTCAGATCATTGATCATAACTATGAATAGCCAGGGGCCTAATTTGGTACCCTGAGGTACCCCTGCCGACACTGACTCCCACTCTGAGAAGCAATCACTTGCAAGCTTAACACGTTGGCGCCTATTCGATAGAAAATCGCAAATCCAGTTCAGAATATGCGGGTTTATACCGTAGTTGGCGAGCTTATTAATTAATAGGGTGTGGTCGATCAGGTCAAAAGCTTTCCGATAATCTAAGGCAAAAACTCTGACATCATTCCCTGACCCATCGGTTGCTTTGGACCAATGGTGTATCATGCTTATCAAGGCGTGACTGGTTGACAGGTTAGGGATACACCCAAACTGGTCAGGACCAATGTGCTTGAGCACCGCCGGTTTTACGTGAGCCTGCACTACAAAATCTTCAGCCACTTTAGATAGAGTTGGTGTTAACGAAATAGGCCTTAGGTCTTTTGTGATATCTTTAACATGTGTTACTTTCGGGAGCGGAGTGATATTCGCACTTTTCCATAAAAGGGGCAGTTTTTCCTCTCTAAGGGTGGAATTAATAATTGATGTCACCGGTACGGTCAATATATATGAATACTCCTTTAAGATCCAGTTCGGGATATCATCTGGGCCATTCGCTTTGCCAGCACAGATTCTATTTAACTGGGCTGTTACTGACTCAAGGGATACTAAAGGCTGGACAGCATTGCTTGAGTCGAACCGTGTGTCTGCGACTAAAGGTTGATAAGACTGTTGGGGCTCTAGGAAAGCATTGTTTATTTGATTCGCCAAGTCGGATATTTCCTGTGAACTGGGGGAATCTCTTGAGAGCATGGTCGCTATAAGGTTATTAGCTTTCTTCTTATAGTGTTGAGCTCACTCGTGCATTACGACACCAAACCGTATCTCCGCTCGTCCATGTGGGACCCTCTATATATTTACTATGTTTAGATAACGAGAATAAATAAATAAAAAAATGCTCTTGTGGCGTTAGCTTAAAAAATAAATTGCTTATCAATAACGTGCAGTTCCCAAAATTCCAGCTAAAGAAACCACAGGGTGACCGAAATCATGCAGCTAAGATAACCTAGTTTGTGGATCACAGCGTTCGAAGCCAACCTCCAGTTCGCAAATCAACCACCAAACGTACATCACAATCATCGTTATTGTGCACCAATCAATGTTAAGTCCGAGGGAGGGGGGGGGGAGACAACGTGATAGGCTTGGTTACCCCCAGGGTGGGGTTATTTGTAGGTAAAGTAAGGAAGATGGGGCAGTGAGGTGGGGAATTTTGATACTTTTGACCAAAGAAGAATGCGGTTTTGACATTATTGGGGGCAAAAATGTCCAATCCACACCCCTCCCCCTCCTCCATTGATAGGTACATTAGGCCAGAAAGGCTCTAGATTTAAAGATCTATCCCACGATCTATCCCACGATTGCTCTCATCTGACTTGATAGCTCAGTTGGTAGAGCGCCAGACATGTAACCTGGAGGCCGTTGGGTTCGAGTCCCACTTGGGTCAGATATGTTTTCTCTTTCCCTCGTAGGGCGTGCACACTTAGCACTACAGCTTACCACTTTACATCAGATTTAAAGATAGCCAGCTAGCAGCTGTTCTGGGTAGGTTTTTTCAGACAAGTTTGATATTGGGCTACCTGTGGCACGTGATCAATCCACTGCAGGTAACCCAAATCAAACTTCCCCCTAGCATACTAATTATACCTAATTCACACTAAAGCTGTTTAATTAAACTAGTTTAAAATAATACCTGTTCACACCGCACGCTCGCTGGTGCTAAACTAGTTTCAAAACTGACATTTCTTAACTAAACAACATTTTCGAGGTTTAACCCTGTGCAACTAATTATATTCAAGAAAGGAGCTAGAATATAATATAGGGAATATTAGCTAGGCAGTGAAAACCGAATGCTCACACTCTACCATGTCTATTGCATGAACCCGATAAAATTGAATCTAAGACTTTATTAGGCCATTTGCACCATGACGTCATCAGACTACCAGAATCCCTTACTTTCAACTTTATTTCTTATTCAGATTTTTTAACTCTTCTGAGAATACCAGGGCGTAGCCAGGGGAGCGTTACAGGGGTCCCCCACCCCTCTTTGTGATTTCCAAAGGGTGAAAAAGCTCTGTGAGATGATGGATCGCCAGACTCGGAATACCCAATCCCGCCTTCCCCACTCCCCCTCGTGAACCTCCCCTCACGGAACTCCTGGCTACGTCCCTGAATACCAAGACAATGGTCAAAATTAGAGCAATAAAAGAATCCGTACAATGGTTTCTGTTAGCTGTAGTCAGATGATCTCGTAGTACAAATTGCCTATTAAAACGCGCTACGCAAAATGAAAGATCTGTAGTGTAAAGTATCTACTTTGGCATCACCATATTGACCTGTTTTAACCGCCTCAGTAATTCGGAGAACTTCGGCCGCATCTCGGATTCAATGTACCAGCAGTCCTTCATGATCTGGTATATTGTCGGTGGTGTCCCCATGGGGGGTGGCATGCGGTAACCTTGTTCTACTTTATCCCTTGTTTCCTGAACACGAGAAAAAGACAGTCACCACATATTCTTACGTCACAACATACGTCATAAAATCCGGGACTCGAGGGGTTTGTTTCCGCGGCCCCTTCGTATTACGTTCCCTGGAATTTAGGTTGTTTTTTGAGGAGGGAGGAAAACCGGTGAACCCGGAGAAAAACCCTCAAAGCAAGGGTAAGATACCAATAAATTCAACTCACATGATGCCAGGTTCGAAAATCGAACCCAGGCCACAGAGGTGAGAGCGAGCGCCACTCGGCCATCCTTGCTTCCCGGTAATATACTCCAGTCAATATAAGCAAATACTTTCACTGTATAACGCACCCTATTGGATAGCCCCGGGTAAGGAGTATTGCCGAATGAGAAGGTCTCCCACAGTAGAATCCCGAAGCTCCAGATGTCACTAAGTGTTGTGTATTGCGCGTAGTTCAGCGCTTCAGGTGCGGTCCATTTCACGGGGATTTCTCTCATGTTTGATGCCTCGTACAAACCTGCAACACGCCAGAATATTTAAACGCAGTTAAGCTAATATGCATTTTGCAGGAAACAGTCACGTGCTGATAGATCACTTCAATACCCAATCAATTGCGCTCGTGATCCCTTGGGAAAGGCTTTACTGGATGGCAAACGATCTTTACAACGCTGTTTTAGAAAGATCGACAATCGATTGAGGTAGAAAATAGCATTTACAAACAGGTTCTGCTACCGTTCTCGTGCAAGTGCATTAAAATAAGTAAATTCAGATTGTTTCGCTCAGTGAATTTCCTAAATTTTTGGGCAAATTTGCACCTCCTTCTGATGAGCAAGTAGGACAAGATGCCGGCCATATTTTCCCGAGGTAAGATTGCTGCGTTCTGATTGGTCTAAAGTGTGTTTAATGGGCATTTTGCAGGAATGCAATCAATGCAATGTACTAGACGTCAAACAATATGAATTCGTATTTTTGAAGGCACTCGGTACGAGATCGATAGTGTTATTAGCAAAACCTGTTTATATGCTATTTTCCACCTCCAATCGATTGTCAATATTTATAAAATAGCGTTTTGAAGATTGTTTTCCATCCAGTAAAGCCTTTCCCATGGGATCACGAGCTCAATACATTGGTTATTGAAGTGGTATATCAGCACGTGACTGTTTCCTGCAAAAGGCAAAAGACAAACCTAGCTAGGCTTAGAAGCACACAGTCAAAAGAAAGAAGACAGAGATACGACTCACCTTCCTCGAAGACCTCTCTCGACATTCCAAAGTCTGATATCTTGAGCACGTCGTTTTCTCCTATTAAGCAGTTCCTAGCGGCCAGGTCTCGGTGAATACAGTTCTTACTCGCCAGATATTCCATTCCTGCCGCGGCGTGCATACAAAACTGGATCAACTGAGAGGCCTTTAACTTGCCCAGATTATTACGTAAATATGTCAGGAAGTCTCCCCCGGGCATCAACTCCATAACTGGCAACAAAGATGTGAAAATATTATCGGATCAATCACTCTTCCTGGGAAACTCCCACATTTCACCCTAATCTTTAATGGTTAATGATTCAATAAAACATGCATATCCAAGGGAGGGTGGGTTTGTAGTTTTCAAGGCCCGTTGCGGACGGCGAACTTTTCATGCGAAAATTAAAACCTAGACCCCGATTTCCTGATTACGTTAGCTTCTCTTGTTAGACCAACCGACATAACCGCCATCTTGGTTGATCTAACAAGAGAAGCTAACGCGGAATCTTTTGTTTACGCCAACCAAGATGGCGGCGATGACGTCACAGGAAAGCGAAGCATTGTCATCCCCTCACCACCCTTCAGGATAATTACACCAACTGATAGCTTTCCGAGTACCAACCTATGTACACTGCTACCCTCACAACTCCCCCCTCCCCCACTAACCTATGTAAACGTACACCACTGCCCTCAACCCCCTAGCCCCCACCCCTGCGTAATTATGCCAATAGCTTTTCCAATACCAACCTATGTACACTGGTTCCTTATCGGCGCAGATCCCTATCAGTTTGACAATATTAGGATGATCATACTGCTTGAGGATGTCCGCCTCCGCTAAAAACTTCTGCTTCACGATATTAGTGACGTTTTCTTTACACGACTTCACGGCCACAGGAAGATTGGAAGGCTTTAGAATGCCCTTCATCACATCTCCGAAGTGTCCATGACCGAGTTTGGTCTCAATCTCCACATTACTGTGGCTCAGTTCCCACTTGTCTTTCTCGGGCCGGTGGACTGGGGTGTGGACGATAGCGTTGGATTTCTTAGTCACAGGTGCCTTGTGGAGCACGTGATATTGTAGGAGCTCGCGGACGGACGGAAAGGATTGCTCTTCTAACCGAACAAAGCCCTGAAAGTAAACATATATACCACTGAGACTATTCCTTGTAATGGCATACAACCGTGAAGCCGTGAAACCTAACCGTCGTGGGTACACCCTAACCGTCGCGGGGTACACCCTAACCGCCGTGGGGTACACCCTAACCGTCGTGGGATACACCCTAATTGTCGCGGGGTGCACCCTAACCGTCGCGGGGTGCACCCTAACCGTCGCGGGGCACACCCTAACCGTCGCGGGGCACACCCTAACCGTCGCGGGGTACACCCTATCCGTTGCGGGATACACCCTAACCGTCGTGGGAAGTGAACTGCAGCTGACGTTTCGAGTGCTATCTTTGTAGCCTATAGTGTAGATAAGTGTGCATTTGTGCGCAGGCATGATGTTAGACTTTCTCAAAGTCCTTCTTAGTCCGGATGCTATTATTAGTTAATATTTACGTGTATTAGCAATGAAGGCATGTCAGAAGACGAAAGACATGGAGTCCCCTACGAGGCTTTCATACCCAACCAATCCCTATCCTATCATGCAATTATAATTTATTATAAATCACTGTATGGCTGGCATTATTCTATGCTTGAAGAGGACCTGTAAGGTTGGAAGGTATATGTAGATCGGAATTAAATACATAGCAGCTAGGTTGGCGTTGTGTTGCTTATTCGTTATAGTATATGGTTCAGTGCATGGTTCATACAGATGACAGAGGTTTTTCTACATGGACGTTTCAAGGACAATCGTAGACCCGATGTTAGGGGCCGACCATTTGACTTTTGGGGGGGGGGGTGGGTGTTCTTGTCTGTGCTCGATTTTTTTTCTTTAGCAGCGTTGTTGCACGAAATTTTTTTTGAGAAAAAAGCGGAGCCAGAACAAAGCTTTCCGCTTGCAGGATATTTTTTTTCGACACCGTTGGCTTGCAGGATATTTTTTTTCAAAAACACCCAACCCCCCCCCCCTCAAAAGTCAAATGGTCGGCCCCTTAGATCCTTCCTTTGACTTGTTTGCACGATGAATCATCATCTGTTTTTCTGTCTTTTCAAATATACATGAAGGGTTCACAAAGTTCAAGGAGTGTTGGTAAAAATTCACGGTCCTAATCTGTCAAAATGCAACGACCTGGCTATATTTCAAGAACTTTTCAAGGCCCGCATGAACCATATACTAAGACTTCCATGTGCTGCATGTGTTACATATGTAAGTGAGATGTGTACCGCACCTCTTCTAATTTCTGTATGATGAAGTGTCGCAGTGAACCACCGCTCCTCGCCGACAGCACAAACTCTCCAGGTTTGGTTGCGCTCTCCCTCACCAGGTACTCGCCATCCTCATTGAGCCTCTTGTCGACTTCTTTACGAGCAATAATGCCGTGAAACCACACCTCGTCCGCCAATGGAACGTCATCTGTAGGCTGTGAAGCAATCGCAAGGAGACTGAGCTCTAGACTGTGTGATTCTGGGTTACCTGTGGTGAGCGGTCCTCTCGTTCCAAACCCCTTGACTGCTCGCAACAGGTAACCCAAAATCTAATTTGCCCGAAACTAAAACTAATTTGCCGGATGAAATACCAAGAAAAACTGCTGGCTGGGTAAGCTGTAGACCATATACCAACACACTGAAGATGGACTAAACAAGTGCCCATTGGGAACCTACTGTATACTGTACTATTGTTGTCAATTGAAGTAGCCACCACTACAGAGGAGTGAAAACGTCAGCCGCCGTTGCTTTTGGACAACACTGAAGACTGCCTTACTAGTTAGCTCAGTTGGTAGAGCACGGTCTAGAGTGCGGGAGGTCAGGGGTTGGAATCCCGACCGCGTCCTTGGGCAGGGATGTATAAGCCGTTGGCTTTGTCTCCTTCCTCTTCTAACTGATCTATACGAGGGGGACGTGAACGAACCTGTTGTGTTATTTCGAGAAAAAGTACTGAGGGGATTGTCTCCCGACAGAACAGCCTGGTATTCCGAGGTCTAACAATCAATCATGATTGTAAACTGCACAGCAGCACATTGGGTCACAATAGCAATCCGTATCACAAAAAATAACCCTGTGAAGCGCATTTGAATATATTCATATAGAATTTGCGCTTTATAAATTAATACCTTTAGTGTCTTTGTGTTATTATTTGTGTATTAGCTCCCTACGTTCAATAGAGTGAGATAAGCAGTCTGATATTGCCTTGTAAGCTTTAGCATCCTCAGTACACTGTAGTTTCTTGATGTAAAACTGTTTGATTCAAGCATGCAGGCTGTAGCGCCGCTGGCTTGTTTTGAAAGCCGGCCTGCCATTATGGTAATTAAGTTACAGCAATGAATACCTCGACATATTCTCCTGTTATGCTGTCAGTATCCTCTGCCGTCCCATCAGGATCTGTTCTGTTTGCTTCAGCTGACACATTCGTCTTGCTTCCAGTCGGTGACGCCGAGCTGGTCTTCCTTGCTTTCTTACCAAACAGTGTGGATATCTTATGCGTGCGTCCACTACGTCTAATCTCTGGCGTGCTCTGACCAAACTCCTGAAAAACAAGGACAAATGTCAAATAACTTCTATAAAATGGACAATATTTAGTCAATATTTAGTGACTTGTCTGCGAATATGAAACAAACAAGGTATTTATATTTAAAATAAATCCAGAAATTCGATGTAAAAACGTGTAATATTTCTATCTACAGTACTTTGACTATAGTAGCGTCACTGAGTCATCGTTCACCCCTTTTTCATGCAGTTTTATGACTTTACATGACAATGGCAGAAGGAACAGCGAGATGAAGTATTGATTTATTATATCTGATTAGCAATAATGGCCATATACATGTCTACCATGTTTTCACAAAAGGAGCCCTACAACCTAAGACCCCTTTTGTGAAAACATGGTAGATCTTGTGTACCTTTAAGCTTTAAAAGCCAGTTACTCGTGTTTTATGCCGTTTGACAGTTTAAGACTTTTCTGGCCTTTCTATCTCATAATTGATCTCTAGGTATTTTATGTGGCTTTAACTCTTAACAGTCCGAGCCTGTAAATATAAGACGCACTAAGTCCGATACTAGAAAAAATATTGCATCACATCTAGACATGCTGGAAAGACGATATTGCGATATTATGTTACTCGTGTTTTTGCCGTTTTCTTGAAAGGACAAATGGTAGTTTAAGAATTCCCGGGGGGGGGGGGGTTAGGGGTGTGGAGGACTAGTTCAAACATTTTCGCGAATAACTAACTTTACCTGGCGTATGGCGCAACGATTTGCTTAGTGGAAGGCGTACATTTTCCAGCATGCAATTGGAGGTGGGTACAGGAGAAGGGGGTGGAGAGAAATGCAGTGACAAGAATAGCGCGGTTCACAGTCGCTTGGTGTGTTTTGTGCCAACAAAACCTGGTGGTTGGAAAGATTAAAGAAGGTACTGTAACGACTGAGTGGTGATTTTGTGTTTGCTTTTGATTTGAAGTGCGAATGGGAAGGGTGTTTTGAGCCGATTTTTAGCTTCTTAAAATTCGTGAAAATCTAAGAAACAATACGACCGCCAAAACGAATGAGCTTTTCTCCATAGTGAAAGAGTCGAGCGATCCATGTTATAGCTCTGACTTTGAAGCCATTCATCCCTTCGCATAATATCGCAATATCGTCTTTCCAGCATGTCTAGATGTGATGCAATAATTTTTCTAGTATCGGACTTAGTGCGTCTTATATTTACAGGCTCGGACTATTAAGAGTTAAAGCCACATAAAATACCTAGAGATCAATTATGAGATAGAAAGGCCAGAAAAGTCTTAAACTGTCATTTGCCCTTTCAAGAAAACGGCATAAAACACGAGTAACTGGCTTTTAAAGCTAAAGGCACACAAGATCTACCATGTTTTCACAAAAGAGCCCTAGAACCTAAGACCCCCTTTTGTGAAAACATGGTAGATGTAGTAAGCTGAGCTGGGAGCATGCCATTTTGACATGCAGGAGGTCGAGATTCACCTTCTACTCAGTTTGAAGAATGGCCAGAGGGTTGATTTGAGAGCCGGGTTGAGCGTGAATTATCGTTCTAATCACAGTCTATGGTCATTTGCTAGTGCTTTTCAAGCCTTTCATGCATTCAGGTCCAGAAACGTTTCATTTCTCGTCACCTCATATGCTCTTTCTCTTACTTTTCTTCCCCCTGTACTCTCTTGAATACTAGACCTTTCTAATCAAGAATTATGAGTGCACTTATAAGAAATGGGATTTTCACAGCTTTCATTAGCTTGATCGGTAAACGGAGTGATTACGGAGTGTTTTGCGTTTTGAAAACACTATTTTTCCGAACTCCTTGAATGTCTTGTGTGTTTTTTATGATAGAACGTGGTTAACTTCGGATTCTTTTCAGACTCAAAATTCGGAAAATTAACTTTTTCCCAACCTCAACTACTTTGAATGTTTAGAACGCATCAGACAAGGAAAGGCACACAGAACTGATAAATATACACGAGTTATTACTGGGTGAGGAGGTTCGTATACAGACATCCTGTATCCATGAATGTACTGACAAAGGCCGCAAGCACAGTTTTTGTCTATACGGACCGATCCTACGCCGGTAAATAATGTATTTTTTCTCTGTCTTTCTCGACATGAAAGACAATTTAATTGTTGGTCAATCCAATGAATTGAGAGCACACACTGGTTACTGTGACCTTGGTCAGGGATAAGAGAAAGGAGCCTCCTTCAGGAACCAATCAGATTGCAGGAATCCGTAGATTACCACCCGCTCGTGCGTGGAAATAAAAAGAGTGGAAAAAGAGTTAGTTACCGAAAGAGCGGTCCGTATAGAGACCAACTGTGCCCGAGGTCTTGAAAGTACTGGCTTATATTTATTTCGAGAACATCAAATTTCTGCAGGCAACTATCAGCCAATAAACAGATTTACGATAGTTTAACGTGGTATGTTCTCGTATTTGCAACGTGTTGCGTCATCGCATGGTCAACTGAATTGTGTGGAATTCACGAGGCGTTAGCCGAGTCAATCCACAACAATTTTGATCATGCGATGACGCAAAACGTGGCAAATAAGAGGGCATATCACGGTAAACTATCATAACTTTGTTTTTTACAACAACAAACGAGAAAGAGTCAAGCAGAAGCGCCTTGAAAACGTAGCCTGCGTCGCATCCGAACTGAACCCCGCCAGTTCGGATGCGACGCAGGCTATGAAAACGAGGGAAATTGTGAGAGAAAAGTGATTCTAGCCTGGGCGCTATCACGTAATCCGTGGCGCGAGCAATAGAGAGCTTTTAAAAGCACCATGCAGACGTTCGTGAGTCACGGACGGCAACCGGAAGTCAAATTTTCCTTTTTTGCCGCGTTTTGTCGTCATCACGTCCGTAACATCAACTCACAAATGTCAAAACACGGGTCTTAGCGTCCGTATTGATCAACCAGAAATGTGTCCGAGGTAAATAAGATTTTAACAAAAAAATCATTCCAGTCTTCTCACGGTCTTGTGACGTCCGTGTTGTCAAAAACTTCTGCTGCTTAAGCTCTCTAATGACGCAATCCGTGGTATGTCTTATTTCCAATGGCAATAAGCCAACCAGAAGACGAGACACTGAGCAGTTGTTGTATAATAGTTCCTTGATGGACATACTCTGGCACGTTTAGCCCTGTGGTTATTTCCAGGCAGACAATACCTTTAACTAGAATTAGATTAATTAATTAAACTACATACATGTACTTGTAAAACCTAGGTATAAAATAAAGTTGTTGTTGTTGTACTCTATTTGCTTAATAGAGCGGTTTTCAGTTGAGTGTAGTGAAACCAAACGCAAATTACCCAAAGCCAGCCAATCATAGGAGCGAGTAATCACAAGTAACTCGTAAATGGCTTCCCTGTGAGCCAATGACAAACCAAAGCAAAACCAAAACCAATTTGCGTTTGGTTTTACTTGGATTCTGATTGTTTGGTTTACTTTCTCAGCCAATAGGAGAGTCCAGTAAACGCAAAACCAAAACATTTCCGACACTCAATTGAAATCCGCTCTAGAAACCTCAAGCTTGGAATCTAATTGTTAAGTAGACCACTTACACCTGGTGAAGCCGTTGGCGAGGGTGGACTAACCAGGTCGTAAAACTTTGGGGGTGGATCATTCCCAAGCCAATCGAGGACTTCTTTCACGGTTGTGATTTTCCTCTGAAAAAAAGGGCTACTTTAATAGGGAGCAACTTGTACTGTCAACCTCAATAAACTTTCTCCTGAACAAGGATGAAAATAACTACTCAGAATTAGGCTTTTCATGTACAATGTTTAGCTCAGTTGGTAGAGCACAGTCTAGAGTGCGGGAGGTCGGGGGTTCGAATCCCGGCCGCGTCCTTGGGCAGGGACGTTTATAAGCCGTTGGCCTTGTCTCCTTCCACTTCTAATCAGTATTTGAAGGGGACGTGAAAGAACCTGTTGTACTACTCGAAAAAGAGTAGGGGATTGTCACCCGGTACAGCAGCCTGGCCATTGCACTAACCACACTCAACATTGTAAACTGCGTGGCAGCTATTAGCGCCGTGAAGCAGTCCGAAATAATTCACTGACGGGATATGTCAGTCATGTGTAAAAGCGCCATGAAACTGTGGTTGATATGGCGCTATATAAATGTGGCCATTATTATTATTATTATTATTATTGTATACTGTAGAAAATCTGCGATTTTTGATGTGAGAAGGATGGAAAATATTTGAGTGACTGAATAATACTGCTACTACAAATGCACAAGTAGCTACATGTAATAATATACAGTAAATCACTAGAATAATACAAGAATAATAATACAGGATACATGTAATTCAAATAATAAAAACAATAATGGGAAAGAACAATTATACTACATTAGTACATGTAGGTATATGTATCATTAATATTAACAACATTGAGTCTTATGTTGTTGGAATAGAGTACTTGTACAGGGGCATAGGGAGGTCCTGAAAATTGGGGGAGGATGGCAAAATGATGAATTCTGGGACATTTTCATTGATTTTTTTTGGGGGGTGGGGGGTGCAAAATTATGAATTCTGGGACATTTTCATTGATGACTTCTATCAATTTCTCTTGTGGACATTTTCATAGATTTTTTTTTTGGGGGGGGGGGTGCAAAATGATGAATTCTGGGACATTTTCATTGATTTTTTTTTGGGGGGTGGGGGGTGCAAAATTATGAATTCTTGGACATTTTCATAGATTTTTTTGGGGGGGGGGGTGGGGGGTGCAAAATTATGAATTCTGGGACATTTTCATTGATGACTTCTATCAATTTCTCTTGTGGACATTTTCATTGATTTTGTTTTTTTTTGGGGGGGGGGGGGGTGCAAAATTATGAATTCTGGGACATTTTCATTGATGACTTCTATCAATCTCTCTTGTGGAACTGGGCAGAGGGGGGTCGGCAACTGCCCAGTACACTGGCACATAACAATGGTAGCAGAAATTCATTAACATACATGAAGTCAAACTATGTCTTAAGTACACTCAGTAGAATACAAACAAGGGAACACAATTCCAGGGAGCACACAACCAAACTCCATACAACATTTGGAAATCCTTACCTGCAGTTTTGCTTGACTGCATTTTAGCTCTTCCAACTGCCATGTGAGTGCAGCTACTGTAACCTCTCGCTGAAGGATACTGAATGATAAAACACACGCCTCCTGGTTAGCTCAGTGGTTAAGCTCCAGTCTGTCAAGCGGGAAGTCGCGGGTTCAAACCCCGGCCGGACCAACACTCAGGGTCTTCAAATAACTGAGTAGAAGGTGCTGCCTTTACATAATACAGTAAACGTTTAGACCTTCATGTCTTCTTGGATAAGGACGTAAAATCGTAGGACTAGTGTCCCCAATTAGCTGCAAAGCTAAATACATTGACACTTAAATAAAGTCACTTACATGTACTTACTTTACTTTACATGTATCATGAGGTACCGTGCCTGAGTCAGTGTACATGTCTGTTTGTAGAGTCGTATATTTATTATATTATTTTAATAGTAATAATTTCAATGTTTCACATACAAGATTATACATTAAGTGAGGATTTGCATGCAATCAGTCATCTTATACATGTAGGATTGCAAAGATGACATGACGTGATGTGAGCACAGAAGTGCAGCATGAGATGCAATCAAATGGTGTAGCTATTGCTGTTGTCATATTTTCACTTCCATCTGTCAAGAATTTCTATACAAGCCAGGTAACAGGTATAAATACCCACCTGTGCATTTGTGTTACAACTAAAATTGCTAACTTAACCTGCCAATGAAATGGTCCAATTGTGATTGCGAATCCACACCTCCCCTCCTGTACTAAAAGTTATTATAAATAAAAGCCTGATCTATGCAAATATTACATGTATACAGTGAGTGGTTTCACTAACTTTTGAAGTACATTTTGTAAGAGGCACTAAAGAAAAAGTACAGTACAAGTAGATGGTTGATGGAACAAGGGTGCTAAAGGTACATTGTACCCGAGCCTCTAGGGGGTTCAAACTGCAACTGAGTAGGCAGCAAAATCGTCAAAGTACATATACATGTACTCAGATAAAATTGAAATTGAATTGAATTAAAATTGAATTGAAAAGAGGACTGGGACTGAGTGTGTAAAGTCAATTTAATAAAAAAAACTAATCCCATCACGAACAATAGCATGTCGAAATAAGTAATGTCACCAAGTTTTTGTCCTAAGTTCACTCGCAAGACTGAAGGTGGTCGTACTTTTACAGTAACAACTTGCCAATTATGGAACAGTTTATCTTTAGAAATTAGAAATAGTAACTCTTATGCTACATTTAGAAGCCATTATTGGAACGTGTTATTTAAGGAACAGCAGTTTTTAAATCATTTTTTAGTTTAAGTGTGACCATTTTTATTCGATTTTATCAACTTTTTATCATGTACTATTTTGTTGTTAGGGTTTCAATTTGAATTTTAAACAATTGTTTTGCTTATCGTAATTATATATTTTTAACATTTTTCATCTATGATCCATGTATTTATACTATTAATATTTTATTATAATAACTATATTATAATTTTATTAGCTATAGAGGGCCACAGGTTTGTTAGTTTTTAACTATTTTGTGCTACCCTCATGAAATAAAGACTTTATTATTATTATTATTATTATTATTATTATAAGTTTGGGGATGATTGGTTGAATATTAATCATGTAGTGAGCTTACGAAAAATCACAAAAAAGAGACGTTTATATGGTTTTGGGGGATGTTTTAACACGATACAAACATGTCTTATTTTTGCGATTTTTAAAAACTTGCTAGTCAGTTTCTATTCAACCAAACATTGTCACTTTCTCATGATGGGTTTCATTTTTTAATTAGATTAACTTTACATATTCAGAACCAGTGCAGTATTTACTTCACCTGTATACTCCCACCACCTAGTATAAATTACATACATGTATATGATCATGTACAGTATATGTAATTGGAGACATCACAGTAACAAGATACAATGTACATGCACCTGTAAACTTTACACCAGACTTCTAGTTATTAATTACATAATCAGAACCAGTGCAGTATTTACTATATATGTAATAATTAGCAAAAAAAGGAGGCTTCAAAATTATACCAGCAAAACATTTCGTCATCTGTGCATCTGTATACTAATAACGTGTGGCTATCGAAAAATTAAATATTCAGAGTGTGAGTTTTGCAGTATTTTTTTTTACCATAGAGTTTCCTTGCCATCCTTCTTGGCTGTTGCAAGGTTGTCCTTCTCTATCTTCAGGTCTCTTTTCTGAGTGGAAAACAAAGTACATACATGTGCATGACACTATAATTATCATCTCATTTATCTTCTAACTTGCATCTCAAATAGTCACATTAATGTCATCTGGATGGGTTTTGGCAAATTCCCATACTAGTTGTTTTAAAAAAATTTCCTGTGATTCAAGGGAAAGTAAAAAAAAACAAGATAATGATTTTTTAAATTAAATATATTAAACAACTTTATTTATGTGTCTAGTCTTCTAGCTGACCCTAGATAGGGTCTGCCAGTATTGGGGAAATTAATTTCTCGGTAAAATTGTAATTTGGGTTGGTTTTTGAGGAGGAAGGAATACTAACAAAACTCAACTCGCATGTGCATGGCTCAGTGTTGAGGGAATCGAACTTGGGTTACAGAGGTGAAGCACTTAACCAATGTGCCACCCCTCCCACCACCCAATATAAATTACATATATGATCATGTACAGTACATGTAATTGGAGATGTCACAGTAACAAGATACAATGTACATGCGCCTGTAAACTTTACACCACAATGACTTTATTTTAATACAATAACCTACTGTAATTACCTTATATTCAAGCTGTTGCTCAGTAATCTGGAGTTCTTGAGAAAGCAATGTTTTTCTTAAAGAAAAGTTAAACATTTTGGTTACATGGATGGTACATTAACTATTTATTAACCGAGCGTGAGGTCTGTACAGAGAAATATCAGACCACCGTTTTTCTGTACAGACAGAGGCTTTGCGAGGTCTGTACAGAAAAACCAAGGTCTGATATTTCTCTGTACAGACCGAGCAAGCGAGGTTAATAAGGTATTTATTATATGGCATATTTTGTTCTAACTTTTTAAGTTTTAATTCGACTGGTTCGTGTACACAAACACTGCAGCGGAAAAATCCGTATTGCCCATGGGCATTACGGGAGAATTCCGCCCGCTAAATGGCCAATCAGCGTGCGCCATTTGACCGGAAGTAGCTCCTGTCATATAATAATGTAATATACTCGTCTGGTACATAAAGTAGCATTACTACACATGTACATTCTCAAAACAACAAATAGCTGACCTTCACATAGAGCACACAATAGATTAGGGTAACGTTGAAGAGGTGCTCTTAACCATGATCCCTAGTACACATGTACATGTATGTGTACTGCATTTCTTTGTCTGATACATGAATGTTACATCATCTCCATCTGCACTTACTTGTGTTGTAGTTTCTCACCAGTCAGGTCGTTGACACAAAGCCTATCAGGCTCCAGTTTGGTGGACACACTATCGATCAATGTTGTTTCAAAGATGTACGGACACACTGGAGTGGTTTTCCTGTTCAAAAAGAATATTTAATAATCATAACAATGCATTGGGATGTGCAGTGAACATGCATACATAGACAAATTAAATCAAAGGTCACAACCAGAATGTCAAAATGCTGCCCATGGTAGGGGTACAGATATTTTCTGGAACAACCCATTACAACAAAAAGATAAGAACCACTCCCATGTACATTGTACATGATGCCAATATCGGAATGTGTTAATTACTAGTAGCAAGCAATACTCAAACATTGTGCAACACAGACAACTTTTTAAAATACTACAGTCATTACTTGTTTGTCAAGATGAAGCTGGAATACTCGTGCTCTTTGTCCACATCTCCACTGATCTTGTATACATTTTGACTAGACGTCACAAACTCCTCTCGACAACAGTCGGTGAACTTGATGATGTCTTGCAGAACGTCTTTCCTTAAAACAAATATATTTAAAATATGATTTTTAATAATTTTAATATAAATAATTAAGTAGCTACATGTATGTAAATCAAATAACACGTACATGCGTATCGTAAAGACCTGTGTACAAGCTGTACCAGTAGTTAAGCCACAACCCTGATTTTAGAGATCTAAATCTAAAAAAATAGAATTAATTTTGAGAAAGCTGTTCGAACACAGTTCTTTCTTGATTGTTCACCTTATTCTTCAAGCGTTGTGAGTGTCAAGTTCAAAGTCCAGATATCCTTGTAGATGTGTTATCCACAAACAGCAGATTCAAAGACAAACTTCTCCATGTTTCCTTCGATCTGTTTTGAAGTTTGTGTGTGCGATCTAAGCATAAACCATAATTTCACTTCATAGCCCCAGGTATGGTACAATGCAGCAAAACACTTTATTTATTTATTTATGGTGTCCAGTGTTCTCTCTTCTAGCTCAATGCCTGGTTACCAAGTTATCAAGCATTTGAACCCAGTGGCGAAGTCGACGCGTAGCAGCTTAGTTCAATTTGGACAGTTATAAACAACTTAAAAATCACCTGTCAGAGAATCTAGATGTTGAAAAAGAAATAGGAAATGAAGTTCATAAATTTGCTGTCAGAAAAGTTGGAGCTGGATCGGAGAAACATGAGTTGGTCATCTCCCTCGTGAGTACTCTAAAGCAGCATGGTATTTCTTGCTCGTGGTAGAAAGATCACAATCGAAATTACTGGCAAGTGGCAATTAACATTGCAAACATTTTTGTGGAGGAATGGAAATACCATGCATGTCTTGTAACGTTTAGCTGAACATTTAAGAAAAGCGACTGTTAGAACCGCCTGAAATACCTTTTAGCGAGGATAGTTTAGTGGAACAACTAAGAGCCACCAAATTAGCAAAAGCAATGACCAGTGCTTCTAGTTTAGTTTTAATAAGGGTTTAGTGGTATCCATATACATTGTACAGTGGAGGTTTAAACAAATGGTATATAATTTATGCAAATTTGTGATACCTTTTCTAGATGTTCCTGTAGATAATCCCCGATTTTGAACGAAATTTGGTGGGAAAAGACATTGTTTATACACAGGTCTTTATGGTATGTATACATCATTTGTACATGTATTACATACATGTACATGATGAGAATAAGAAGTTGAAGTTATATTAACCCTTTCACCACTGGACGTGTTTGGGCTCAATTGGTGAAATCCAGAGTGCTAACTCAACCCTCCCCCCTTAGTTCCAGTTTGGCTTGCCCGGGGTAGTTAAATACTGCTGACTTTTTAAACCAAGGGCTCAAACTTTCCCCATGATGCCATTTGGCAGAACTCTACGGACTCGTCGGTGGTAAGTATGCTTTCTTCTGTAGGATTTCCAATGAAATGTGCTCTAAATTTGGACAAATAAGCCACTGAAAGAGAGCTAGAGGACATCATTAAGTCTGATGACGGTTGAAAAGTACTTGGTTTGCTTTTAGTACAATGTAGGCCTTGTGAGGGGTTTCACAGGATTTTTCTGTTGTGGTTCTGCTTTGAGACACATGAAATAATTCTTCACTGAAATCCTTGAAATTCTGCAGTTGTTGTCGGCATGTTTTTGTCACTTTAAAGCAACAGCTTGAGCCCAAATCACCGCCCTTGGTGGGTAAAAGACTTATTTAAAAAATCTTACAGGAGTCCCAGAGAGGGTAGCCTGCTATGCAGACGTATTTTTTCACTCTCATAAATTCGAAGAAAAAAGTAACGTCTGCTTATATACCCGACCGCTAAATTAGTTTCCAATATGCAAGCATGACGTCAGCAGGTTTGTTTTATTTTTCTGCCCAATCAAAGCCATTGTTAGAATTTTAGTGAATTGGCACACCAGTGAACACTCGCCTATGATTGGTCAATGGCAAATGTATTGTCTGAATTCCTTTTAAATGTAACATTACGTCACTTTCCAGGATATGGAAGGTAAAATCTGATTGGTCCATAACACAATGAGGTGTGCATATTGGAAACTAATTAAGTGCTCGGGTAAGCAGACATTACTTTTTTCTTCGAATTTATGAAAGTGAAAAAATATGTCTGCATAGCAGGCTACAGAGAGGGGGTCCCCTTTCTGTTGATTACCCAGCATGCAATTGGAGGTAGGAGCAGGAAATTGTGGTGGAGTGAAATGCAGTGTAAACATGGCATGGTTCACAGTCACTTGGTGTGTTTTGTGCAAACAAACCTGATGGTTGGAAAGATTAAAGAAGGTATTGTAACTACTGAGTGTTGATTTTGTGTTTGCTTTTGATTTCAAGTGCGAATGGGAAGGGTTTTTGAGCCGATTTTCAACTCCTCGAAATTCGCGAAAATCAAAGAAACAAGACAAGATCTCCAAAAAATATGAGTTTTTCTCCAAAGTGGGAGAGTCGAGCGATCCCTGTTATATGTGTAGCTCTTGCTTTGAAGTCATTCGTCCCTTGAAATAATATTGCAACGTCGTATTTCCAGCATGTCTAGATTTGATGCAATAATTTTTCCCATGTACATGCTTCATATTGGCCGCTTTTTGTGCCTGTAGTGGCGAAAGGATTAATGTCATGATAACAATATTATTACAGAGCAGTTACGATACCGGTACTAAATATAATTATTATAATTATATAGTTAATAAATCTTAACATTCTATGAAAGTCCCAACTCCCCTCATGCTACGTTACCAGACAAAAATATGCAATTTTTCCGTTTTAGGGGAAAAGGTTAAATATTGTCAAGTGGCATTTTTGAAAATACCAACTTAGATTTTGGTTACTTCTGATTAAAGAAATTGAAGAAAAATGCAGACTTTTTCAACGAAAACTAAAGAATTTGGATCTTTCTTCAGGATCAAAGCACATCAATTTATGCTTTCCTTTGCCTGTCTGGGAATCCATAAATTTATGCTTTCCTTAATCGGTGTGGGAATTTATGCCTTATATACTCAGTAATAGGGAAATTTCAGTAATCATTTAATTCGTTAAAATTTTCATCTTCTTAACTGAAAACATACTTTTAAAAATACTATAACAGTAAGAACTTAAGAATATTGTGATCTGGACGGACTTTTTGGTAAATGGCACTTTTACCTGCCTAGGCTGTTAAATCAGCTGTACGTACGTAGCCAGGGATATTCTATTGGAATTTTATACTCTGTTAACAGTACTGTACACATCCTAGCTACATGTAGGGTTAGATCAGCAATAAAATTATTAATTTAGTAGGATATGAATATGGACAGTAATAATTTATTCAGCACTTTTCGCAAAAACCTCAAACGGAAGGAAACAGAAAGCAATCTGACCAGCATCCTGCCATGACTGCGGAAAATCTACTTTTACAAAATAATCAGTCATTTTGTCCAATAACAATATGAATTACTAGTGTTACAGTTGTTAAGTACCTGTAGTTTTCAAGCTGTTTCCCTCTTCATGAAACCCCTCCCAAAGCCCAGGGCTTAAATTTATATAAGGCCACACAAACTAAATGTTGGATTTCTCAGGTAACGAGCTGGAAAAATTCCATGCACATTTGAAAGTTTAACCATGTGTGATACATGTACATGTAATTACGTTTTTGTCATGTTCATGCAATCGCATTGAAGACACACTGTAGCAAGAAGTCGCCATTTACGTACTTTGCGTTGTGTTTAATATAGTTTTGTTATTTTATGTTCCAAGTGAGTCAATTGGAAAAATAGCAATAAAACGTTTGAGATCAGCATGAAAACATCTAGGTTGGTCAGGTTACCAGAAATGCAACATTTCTTTTATTTGGCCTAGCTAAGCAGCATACATGAATATCTTATACAAATACTTTTAGAGTTGACATCAGAGTAATGTGCATGGTAATCTAAGATCTACAATAATTATGGAAGCCTTACCATTCGCTGATGTATGACTCCTGCAGGTCTTGTAAATAATTTAACATGGTTGGTACTACAGTGTTATTGTAGAACTCTTGATGACAGTTTGCCGATACTAAAGTCAATACATAGTCGTTATGATTCTGGTGCAACTTCAGTGTCATTTTAACAAATTTGTCCCTTGATTTATCCCAATCTTTAGTGCTAGATTTCCCTTTGGTTACAACCTCTTCGTACTTGATCTTCGCAGTTTGTGCTTCTTTACTATTGTCTCTGTAAGTTCTTCTCAACCGATCAATTTCATCAGCCTCCTGTTTATACTCACTATCAACTCGGAATCTCTCAGTTTTGTATCTTTTTAGTAGGTTTTTCTTGTCTTGTATTAGCTGGTCTAGTTTCGTTAGAGTGTTTGAGTTGATGTGATTTGCAAACTGGGATACTAATCTTGCTTTGGTGTCGCTCTCTGCAATAAAAGTTGTCCAAGCCTGAAAGACAACATGAGGGTAAAGTGAAGATAAGAAAGGGAGTGGACAATGACTGAAGATATTCAATACTTTAAAGACCTTGTTTTGGCCCTATTATATCTTCACAAATTATGTAATTAATTCTTGATTTACATTTTCAATATTGTACAGTGTCAGAGCCCATTACCAGGAGCATCCATCTCCCATACAAGGTCTTTGAGTCAGCGTATGACTGGATTGAGCTATATTTAGAACATATCTCATGGGAGTTCACGTGCCCACACTTTGGGAATCCAATCAAACCATAGTCAGGACAATGCAGCGTTAGTAAAATCACCTCAAAGAACAATAGATCATTCTTAATCTCGATAATTACTGCAAGCATATGCATGATCTCAGCAGAGTCAGAAGGCAGTTAATTACCCGGGAAACGTTCTAAAAATAGCTCAAACTGGTCATACGCTGACTCACAGGTATAGTGTATATGGACGCTCCTGGTAATGGCCTCTTGACAGTGATTAATCAAACCTAAAGATTGAAGAATAATTTCATAACTGCACCTCTTTTCCAACAACAACTTTATTACCATACCAAATAAAGAAAAGAGCAGATTCAATGTATATGTCAATCAACGACTTAAACTTCAGCTAGTAGAGGAAAAAGTAGTCAAGGAATATATCTTCAAGTAGACTTAGTAACCAGGCTTTACTTGGCTCCAAACCCCCTAACATTGACTCGTATTGGGGAGGGGGGGGGGGGGGGGGCATGACCCACCGACCCACCGTCACGAGTGAGAGGGCGATGGTGAACAAAACATTAAGTAAATGTATACAGCAATAGACCAGTTCGTGATACATTCTGACATTTTGAAAGGGGTGCAAACATGGTGCGAAATACAGTGTTTGTATGGGAATCGATGGGAATCTGATGCCAAACGAAATCCGTAAAATCGAATTTCTGAAATATTCTTCAGATACAAACTTAAGATACCAGGTAAAAGTCTGATTAACATATCAAAATTTGAGGGATGTAGCTGTGCTGGGAAGCGTGCAATCGTGTTTTCAGTTTTCCATACATTGTCTGTAAAAACGAGTCAAATTCTGTGTGAAAATTTACAGACAATGTATGGAAAACTAAAAACATGATTGCATGCTTCCCAGCACAGCTACATGTACATCCCTCAAATTTCGATTAAAATTATATTGTTAATCTTTTACCTGGTATCTTAAGTTTGTATCTGAAGAATATTTCAGAAATTCGATTTTACGTATTTTATTTGGCATTGGATTCCCATCGATTCCCATACAAACATTGTATGTCGCACCATGTTTGTACCCCTTTCAAAATGTCAGAATTTACCACAAACTGGTCTATAGTGAGGCAAGTTTTGTATTTTCACAGATGAGCTGGAACAATCACTGTCTGAATGAAGGCTAAAATGAGGGATTGTTTTCTAATGCTACAAGAGCCTCAATTGAGGGCTCTTTCCAGCTTATCCATGAGAATTACATGTACCAAGGTCAATCTATTGTTAATTATTATCTAATTTTAAAAGTGCTCATACATGAACTCATTCAGTTCACAAAGTCTTACAGCTCATATAAGCATTTTGCTGAACAGGCAAACAAGTACATGTTGAAGAGCGAGGGCAGGTGTGTACATTATGCACAGTACTTCAGTGACAGTAGTGTTGTATACTAATTATGTTCACCAACATTCACATTCTCAACCCTTCATATATGGTGACAAACTTTAAGCCTTTTGATCGGCTCGTTATTCACAAGAGCTGCATTGTCTAATTATGACAACACGCTCAATATTATCAAGTTCTGTAAGTTCATCACTTGCCATCGTATGCTTCAAAGCACTCACACTGTTATGAATTGTTAATGTGTGTGGTTGAGTCAATTCCTTAACCACACGAGTTCTTTCAGTCTGATAAATTCAAATTTTAAAAATAGCATTTACTTCCGCATCTAAAGCAATATTTGCTCAACTTCGGCTTACACACGAAGATTTACCAGTGAAAGCTACGCCCAGATTACATGAAAGCAAAAGTACTGTCATTTCTAAACAAATATTTTTGACCACGCTATTATTACTATTAGTTTTTTTTTATATTAGTACGAAGTCTCACCAATATATATGCATGTACACCCACCTTACGTATAGCGCTTTCATTGGCTCCCTCGTTAAGAACATGTGAAGCAGCAGAGTTTATTTTCGCCAGGGCAGACGAATAATCGAGTTCAACCTTGATGCGCTTTGTCATGTAATGTCTAATATGCTCCAAATGCTTGATTTCGGCTTCATTCTTCGCCACTAGAGCCTCGTGTCCGGTCTTGGAGAGCAAATCAATGGCAAATTTCGGCTTCTGATGTGCACGACTCATAGCTCGTAGGAAAGTGTGGTTAATAAAGATAACTTGAGGCTGAGTTTTAAGTTCTCGTCATCCTGTATAAGCATTTGACATGCCCTTTAGTTTTATGTTCGTCCGCGTCCACCCAACATATCCTGACTTCCTTTGACATCTGCTTCCGCCTCCGATAACAACAACGTAAAGCATCATGGGAGGGCGAGGCGCACAGAACTGTGGGTATAACACAGGTATCCCGCATGCAGTTAAAGGCAAAATAACTGATTTGAAACCGCAATTTGCAGGTATTTGTGATGGTCGTTCTCTTTAATTTTGCTGTTCAGTTTTTCTTTTCCCCAATTTCTTGAAGGCGCCTGGGTACAAGACAGCTTACAGAACAAATAAACTAAATAAAATGTTGTTGTTATTATTATATTTTTGATGCGAAGGTAGATGAACTAACAAGTCTTTATTTAATGAGGGTATACATTGCACTGGTGCAGAAATAGTTTACATAATGGCCCTCTTATTTTTAGTTTAAAAGCTGTGAAAATAAATACACTGACAATTTATAAATAAATAAAATGAAATTTAAAATCTAACTGAGTAGAGGCTCAACATAGAGTTAGCCAAAATATGCGTATAAATTTACAAACATATCACCTAATACGTACGAGAAATATTATAATGTCCTAGAGCAACAATCACCATGACCAGTTTTATATCTTGTATTTTTCCCAAGAAACGTTTGTGTAACTTCATAGGCTAAGTTTTATGTTACTGACCTCGCTTTCATGTTTGTCCCAAAGCGCGTTGCGGCCATCTTTGTTTCGGCGGTTTTAGTAACGGCTACTTTTGAAAATGCGTGAAGAATCAATATTGATTGCTGCACAGCGAGCGAGCCTGAAGCGAGCGAGCTTGGCAGCAGTACAAGGCTTTACCAGCGCATTGCATTGTGGTTATGCGCAAAGACAAAAAAAACATGCATCAATGCGCGGACCATAATGCAATCGATCTTAGCGTTTACTACAGCGAGTGTAAATAAATTGTGATCGCCTTCGCTTGTATTTTTACCACAATTCCTTCAGTGCTCCAAGCTGACGACTCCATGCGTCACTGGAGTCGTTTAGTCGGACCAGAAGTCCTTGGTTATGGACTTCTGGTCGGACTCAGTGTGAGCGTATAGTTTGATACTTGAGCAAGATCTCTCCTCTTATTAACATGATTAGCATTTCCAGCGTTTACGCTCAGTATCGGACTCAGTCTAACATATGCATGCCTGTTTCGGGAGAACAGCATTTTGTTGATGTTGGGAATCTTAAGAAAATGTCGGGAATTGGTAGACTCAGGGAATTTACCGGGAAATTATTGATACATTGGGACAAACTGAAAATAAATCGCGACAACTTTTGAGAAAACACGCCACAGCTCAAACAGGATTCAGGCAAGATAGCCCCAATAATAAATCCATTTAACACATATAACACATTCACTACCTGGGCCTGTAATAGTATTATCTGTAGGTTGCGCGTACAGTCTACTTATAATCATGACGCTGGTGTCGAGGCTGATAACACAGACCAAGGTCTTGATAATCTTGCTGTCATGCGAAAACCGAATCAATTAATTGTTTGATTATTCATTTTCTTAACTTTTTAAACATACATTGGCAGAGAGTTCCAGCTGTCTACTACACTCAGTTTACTCGAGAATTAGAAAGTAAAAAAGTTATTTTCGTATCGCATAATTCGGTCAGTAAAGTTCCATCAAGCGAGCGGGTCGAGCGCAGGTGACATGTGCCGTTCCCCAGGTCCATTTATTCCGGCCGCGTGCAGTCGCGCTCTCGCCATTCCTCTGACCGCTCAACTGGAAAATCCCAACTAATTAATATAAGGAATACCCATGGCAAAGCCCTGGAAAAACATGGAATTTCGGATTTTCATGGTATTTCCATACTTGTAAATATATCATTTATTCTTGGAAATTCCAATTTACAGCATTGTCCCAAGGTTTGTCCATGGTATCTCCATGATATTTCCATCCTTTCGAAAATTTGGAAGTATGGAAATATGATCGTGAAAAAATCATGAAAAACAATGGTAAAATGCTGTAAATTGGGATTTCCAAGATTATTGTCAGTACAGGGGAAGTCATGGGATATTTCCATTGTATGGAAAATCCGAATTTCTGGTTTTTTCCCTTATTATGGGCAAAAAAAAATTCAGTGCCTCTTGTTGTCCCTTTTCATGATTATAAACTTTATATATGACGTCATAGAGCAAACTTAATTCGTACGAGATATATAAGGCAAAACGGTAACTGTACCGTACCGTAACGGTAGTTGTACCGTACCGGTAAATTACTGTAACGGTAGCTGTACTGTAACGGTAGCTGTACATGTACCGTAACGGTTACTGTACCGTAACGGTAGCTGTACCGTAATGGTAGCTATACCGTAACGGTAGCTGTACCGTAACGGTAGCTGTACCGTAACGGTAGCTGTACCGTAACGGTAGCTGTACCGTAACGGTAGCTGTACCGTAACGGTAGATGTACTGTAACGGTAGCTGTTACGCCACCCCGGCTTCGTCTCCAATGTGGATAACTTGCCGTATGGTAACTGTGTCATGATTCATTTCTGTAATTGAACTTTCTTACAGGAAATACGCTCTATCGCACCACACACAGAATCTGTATCTAACAGGACCTTCAAGTGATTTTAATGCGCACAAATAGACTTTACATAATATACCGTATTTCCTCGATTAAGCGCCCTGGGCGCTTATTTCAAATTTTGTTGCCAAGGGGGGCGCTTAATCGAGGGGGGGGGGCTTAATGGCTCACAGAAACTGGAAATTGGTCTTGTCGTCCCCGGCTGTTTCACAGCATTTACCCAAAGCGTTGAAATGGGAAGAAGGCTGAAGAACGAGCTGCTTCGGGTAAAAGAGCTATGCAAGCACATGGGCTTAATAATCACGGACTGTGAGTTGGAAGAAAAGAAACTAATTTCCCTTATCAGCCAAACATAACTTTAATACGGTACTACATATAGGAACATGCCGTAACTTTGTAATAAAACGGAAGTTGTATGCCGAGGGGAGGGGGTGCTTAATCGAGGGGGGGGGGGGGCTTAATCGAGGGTGGGCGCTTAATCGAGGAAATACGGTAAATGCATTTTATACTACTGCAACTCTTAATACTGTAACTACTATACAAGAATCATTTGCATGGCCTCTTTGCTACTTTAATTTGAACCATTATGTTGGTATTCTTAGAAAGGGCAAGAAAAAATAGAAAAATAATAGAAAATCATTCTTGTAGTTCATTCTTGTATGTCATCATGCAGATCGAAACCTGGCTCTATGCTACAAGTGTGGTGACAGAAGTCCATATATAGACCGGCTACTGTTGGGATTGGCTTACAGCTCTTTAAAAAATATCACAAAGACCAGATTGCTTACAGCCTGGCTGGTTGGCATTAGCAGAGTCGGTGTTTGTTCCTTCGACTAGAACGAGTACCGCTTATATGAGAACTATACAACAAACAGGGAGAAACGCGCGCTCTGATTGGTCGATGGCTGTTCAAAGACCGGTTGTTCAAAGCTCGATTAAGCTAATCCAGGATTAAGGTCAATCTTTAGTTCAATTTGCTGACTTGTGAACTACAGATTTGAAGTTAAAAACGTATTCCTAGAGGAGAAATAACAAGTACTTTTCTATTTGTCTTGCTAAAATTTGGAAACAAATACCTTCTACGGAGAGAACCAAAACCATGGGTTAAGACTTAATCTAGGATTAGCGCTAATCGGGCTTTGAACAACTGGGCCCCGGTGTACAGATGACGTCACAAGGTCACACGCGCGGTCCATGTTTTTGGAAATGTTAGCTAATTATTGTATAAAACTAAGTGTCATTCTGCATTGCGTTTGTCCTCTTGAATTAAAGATACATAGATGACATCACAGCGTGAAGAGAACATCAGTCACAGCACCAGTCACAGCACCAGTCACAGCTAGGCCTGAGCGGATTGTGCTCCTAAAAGTGGCATATTATGCCGCTAGCACTGCTCCAAATTTTGTCGAATTATGCCCAAATTATGCCAAAGTTCAAAAATTATGCTCGTAGATTACACAATTATGCTCACAAAAAAACGTTTTTCGAAGACGGCCGGCATTAGTTGATGCGCGGCATTTTTAGTTGTTCACACATTTTATTAGGTGACCAATTTTTCAAAGGTTAAGAGTCACACTTATAAAGTGAAAGAAACACGCCCCAGACATGTCCTAGACTTTTTAGTACCAACGGACACAGAAACCAATCACACGCTCTGAACGAAAGACGACTTTTTGGCTTTTTTCACGTTTAACGCACACTCGTTAAGTGAAATTCAGGTATTCGCTTTGGAAAAATTTAGAATCTAAGCAAAATATACCAGCTAATAATTAGAAAAGGCACTATAAAAGCAATAATAGCATTGCTTTTGGCTTTAATGCTTCAAATTATGCTACAATCTGGTAATTATGCTCGAGCAGTGCTTCTTTGAAAAATTATGCTCGTTAGCTCCAATTATGCCAAAAATTATGCTAGCACAATCCGCTCAGGCCTAGTCACAGCACCAGTCACAGCACCAGTCACAGCACCAGTCACAGCACCAGTTACAGCACCAGTCACAGCATCAGTCACAGCATCAGTCACAGCACTCGACTGCGTCTCGTAGTGTACCTTTTGTTCTCTTCACGTTGTGACGTCATTGTGCATCTATAAGAGGACAGACGCACGGCAGAATGACATCTATTTGTTAAATACGTCACGTCGCCTGCGTATCTTGGTCATGCTGCTAGTGTCAACAGACTACGTGCTGGGCATGCGCATTAGAACCCCATAGTATGACGTCATATTTCTGTCTCACGAAGCGCCAGCTCCTTTCGGTCAGATCGATCCTCTCTCGTGTTTTGAAGCCTGGTACGAGTACTTAACACATCACCGTCTCTTAAAATTGTCCAGTGCACCACGCAGTCAGTTCTAACAGATGAGTCATTTGTTGAGATCTGGGATTTAAAGACAGGAATAAAGCCTCCTTTTTCGGGAAAAACAACATTTGTTTACTTTCTGCCCCAGGAAATCCATCGTGCGTGATTGGCAGAGTGCTTGTCGGCACTCAAACCGCGGCAAAACGGTATGCTTCGCTGGCCAAAAGAACGAAGGCTCTGTTATCAAATACAAATTACCGAGGGTTTCAACTTTTTTAGTAAATAATGTTATAACTTAGTAAATTCACAATGAATTACAAATTAAGAAAACTTCAACCTGTTAAAGTCTTAGGCTTAGCTTTTAAGTAGTTTTCTTAGTTGTTGACAAAACAGTTCACAAATGAATACTTTTAAGCAGAAACGTTAAAATCACGGCATGTGCCTGTTGTTTCTTTTCAGTTTTCGCGGGAAACTGGGGGCGGCCGCGCGCGGACAAGAAATAGCAAATACGCATGCGCGTGACGTTTTGCCGCGGTGTGGTCGGCACTAAGGATAGAATCTATACTATAATACAACATTTTTGTCCTTTGTCGGTCGACGTATCTAAAAGAGGGCTATCCGGACTTCTTTCCTCTCCTTTATCTTCATCTGCGTTATTTTCGTTTTTATCAGTGCCAACCAAAAGTATTAATACTGGGAGATCATCGCTCGGCTGCTCGTCACCAGGCTGCTGCTCACTCTGACTTGGGCTCTTCTCTGGTGAGGGGACCTCTTCTAAGGGGCCCTCTGTTGGGGCCCTAGAGGGACCTGTTTTCTGAGGGACGTGTTTCGCTAAATGCGAACATGAGTCATCGATGTCGCTTTCCTCTTCGCCAGCCAGGGGAGGTTCACCGTCTCGGTCACCGCGTATGGATTCAACGGATGCTAGAGAATGGGGACGAACGCCCGTGAATACAACGGCTTTGGGTTTCGGCAACGGCGCTTCAATTTCGTGCACGATAACTTTTGTCGGGGTGGTGGGAGTGACGTCATCTTGGAAGGTAACCTGTGTCTCTGTTGGCTGAACCTAATGATACAGACAGCAATAAATTTACTTCTATTTGATACTAGATAAGCTAATGTAATTAGTAGGTTCTGTACTAGCTTGAATATTAGCGTAGCTTAGCGTTGCTTTATAAGCGCCAGTGAAGGTTCGCTCTTACCAAAGAGTTTATAGACTAAATTGAAACAAGTAACACAAGCTAGATACCTCCTCATGTAGTCCATGTGTCGTTACTTCAGTGGACGTGCCGATGTAAATAGGTGGTTTCTTCGTTTCCGTCTCATCTGCTGTCACCAGTACCGTTGATATTTTCTCAGTCACAATCAAACCTGGTTGAAATGTTTGGGTCGTTGGTGTTGTGGGTGGACTTATTTCCGTTTGCTGGAGTGCGACTCCGATCTCTGGTTTCTAGTATAAGAACAATTCATGCCCTTAATCGTACTGAGGGGATTATTTGCCTCCATAACCAATTGCACATCATGCAGCGTCTGTTCTACTCAAGTAAAATAATTTTACACCAGATTAATTACCAATTTTGTGTTCTATTTTCAGAACATTCAAAGCCTTCTCCTTTTCATATGCCCCCTTTTTCCTTTCACCAAAATCCCATATTCCCTTTGGAGTTATATATAGTTAACTTTATTTTTTACAAGATATTCGACAATCTACAGAGATGGTTTCAAGAGGAGCTAGGGATATCAAAAATTGGAGAGTAAATAACGTCAAGCTAAGAGGATGAAGTAAGAAAACGAATCCCCATGACTCATGATAATTATTTAAAATCTATTTTTAGTTTAACAACAAGTAATGCAAGTTATTTTTATCTCGTTCTGGTTGGCTACCCTAGCTCGTTATTACGGTGACCCATTTTTATATCCCCTGGGTCCTCATAGCATCGTTATCAACCATTCCTTAGCACAAGAGAGCCACTTTACGCCATTCAGGTGTCTTTCTTAAAATAACCAGGCTGTGTCCTGTTAATATAAAAACATATTTCAAATAATTATCATTGGAACAGACCCATGTATGGGGGATTCGTTCTCTTATACCTCATTCTCTCTTGATAAAGTATACGTAATTAAAATAAACAGTCGGCGAAACGCGTGCTCTAATTGGTCTATAGCCATGTATTATCACAATACAGATGGACAGATGACATCACGTTGTGCATGAAATCATTTCATCTCCTCCTATGATCGCTAATATAATTATTGTATGTATCAGATAGATGTCATTTTTCTGTGGGTCTGTCATGGTATAAGTGACCAGATAACGTCACCGAAACATGACGAGGTCAACATTCATTGTCGTTGCTTTTCATTGCGTTTTTATCATTTACATGTGCATCTGTAAAAAGACAGACGAACGGCAGAATGATATATATTAATATTACTGATTAAAAAGACTACTAATGATACTAATATAATTATTGAACTGTCCGCTAGCGTGTTTGAGTATAGTCCATTTTACAAGCTTTATTTATTTTTGCTCGTGTCGTTATTGGTTTAGTGTTGTACAAACATTCCGTCCTCGCTCCGTTTTACTGTCATCTATGAACTAAGTCCTTTCCACCTACCTGCGACTCTGGCAGCACCTCCGTTCTCGCCTTTATAATCCTTGTTTTGGTGACCGTCTTGGTCGTCTTTACCTTTGTCGTTGATGATGGCGTTGTCTCTGTCGTCTCCGTTTCAACAATTACTGGTTTCGATACTTCGCGCGTCTCGTACTGTACAAAAATGGTCGACGTTTTAGCTGGTTCCTGTCTCTCGGGACTTGACACTGCGTGTATCTTGACAAGTTGTGGAGATTCTTCTCGTGACTCATGGGAATCGAAGGCTTGCATCTGCGTCTGGGGTGGCTCATACTCAGTTCGATCTAGATCTATTTGCTCTAATACAGCCAATCGCGGTGATTCAGCCTCTAGTTGTTGGGTCTTTATAACTTGTATTTCAGCTTCTTTTTTTCTTTTCTCTAACTTTCTAGATTCGTACCCGATAATCGGAGGTGATTTACCTTTCGTTTCATAAGAAATAACTGCTTTCGGCATCTCTCTCTCAAAAGTTGTTTCTGATTCTTTTACTTCCTGTTCATTCATCTCTATCTCTTTCCATTTTTCTAAAAGACTCCACTCTTTGGATTTTCTTTTTTCTCTGACCTGCTTTTCAACTCGCTCTTGAACGTCTACTTTACCTTTCTTTTCAGCAGCAAATTTTTCTTCAAAACGAGTCTTTTCTGTTACCACTTCTATTTCTTGCTCTTTTTCTTCACTCTTTTCTTCTATACTCTCTAAAAGCCGCTCTTCATTTTCTTCAAGTTCATCATCGATTTCATCAAATGAACTTTGTGTTTTTGATTCAAAGATTTCAGCAATTACTTTCGCTGCCACCATGTTTGCCTCGACTGGAGACGGCGGACTTTCTTGTTCTTCTTGTTCTTCTTGTTCCTGTTGTTCATCTATCCAAGAGAGCTCGATGCTACTTTTCAGCCTCGTTTCCTTCACCTCAGCATAAATCTCTTCAAGTACCGGTCTTCCTATTCCCTTAGGATCAGTCTCTTTGTCTTCAATTGTCTTAGTTTTTTTGACTACCTCCTCTTCGTCCGGTTCAAATTCAAACTCAACATCCTTTTTGACTTTAATTTCTGACGGTCCTACATCCATAATATCCTCCTCGGAGAAAAGAGCTTGAAGTCCAGAGCAAACTGTTCTATCCCTAACGTCAGCAACGATGGCCGTTTCATGCTGTTTCTCCTCATCTCTTTTCTCATCAGAAGCAGACAGTTCATCACCTCGATGTATAGCCTCCTCTTCGAGACAAATAACCTCTTCCTGTGTTTCTGTCACAGTTGCTGTGATCTGATTGGATAATACAACTTCACCCCTATAAACTACTTCCTGTCCATCATCTCTTGCCATCCAATCATATGCTGATGTTTCGTCATCACTCTCGTCGTCCACGAGAAGAGGTTGATCTTCCTGGGAAAGTCTTTCCACTTGTACGTCTATTTCCCCATCGCTATCATCATCTTCATTCAATCCAGGTTCCCCATCAGTATCTGGAGTAATTTTTACATCGACTTCAGTCGCTCTAGGAGCAACCTTAACATCTTCGATTGATGTAGAATATGCTTTCTTTTCTAAATCGTCTATTGCCTTCTGATCGCGTTTAATATCTTCTATTCGTTCCTGACTCATCTCGGTGTCTTTGAAAGAATATGTGCGAGCTTCTCTTTCCTCTTCCTTCTCGTCCTCAATATTTCCTCTAGCAGTTTGGTCAGTAATTGTGATCTCCTTTGATGTCTCTGGTTCTACAAATACAACTGATGATACGCCGCGCGCAGAGTCAATCTCCATTTCTTTCTCTACTAATACTGGTGTCATCTCGCGAGGAGTGGGGATATTTTCTCTGTCCACCTCTATACCTGTTACTAGTACACCATTGCTGTCATTGTCACCTCTTTCCAGTTGAACCGACTCCTCTGGTATGTTTACCTTAACGATCGGCTCCTCCTCACCTTCTCTCATTGTTAAGTCTTGAACCTTTTCAGTTGACTGGATATCAACTTCTCTGTCATCAGCGACGAGTTCTTCTTGAGGTATTAAAATCTCTTTTTCATCTAATTCTGATCTTTTTGTCTCCTCGTTTACGTTGTCGTCTTTCTGCTTACACCTCTCTTCTTCAACCGACTTTGTCTCAAAATCTACTGCCTTGGAGTTTAACAGGGCTACTGATGTTACAGATTTCGAAACTTCGGTCTCTAAATGCTCTTCCTCTTTTTCTGGAAGGGGCTTCTCGGGCTGAAACTGTTGAGTCGTGAAGTGAGATATCCCTTCAAGTTCTTCTTCTTTAGATGTTGGTTCTTTTCCAGTAGTCTCGGATATTACAATTTTAAACTCATTTTGAACTTTTGATTCGGGTTCTGTTGTTTTCTCTTCGTCCGGTTTCACTTCCTTGTTGGTAGCTTCCGACTCTATTTCGACAACTGAGGGTAGAACAATGTTAAACGTTTCTTCTTTTTCAGGTTCCTCTGTTGGAGCTTCCTGTCTTTTCTCTTCCGTTTCTGCTGTGTCTTCTTTAGTAGTTTCTGTTTCAACTTCCACTGCTGGAAGTACCACAATGTCCACTGTTTCTTCTTTTCGAGGTTCTTCTGCTGGAGCCTCCTCTCTTTTCTCTTCCGTTTCTGTTGTGTCTTCTTTGGTAGTTTCTGTTTCAACTTCCACTGATGCGAGTACCACAATGTCTACCGTTTCTTCTTTTTCAGGTTTATCTGTTAGTGCCTCCACTTCAGGTTTTGTTGTTTCTTCTGTTATGGGTTCCGTTTCCACTTCCACAGTCGGAGATACCACAATATCCACCGTTTCTTCTTTTTGAGGTTCTTCTGCTGGAGCCTCCTCTATTTTCTCTTCAGGTTCTATTGTTTCTTCTTCTGTAGTTTCTGTTTTCACTTCGACTGCTGAAAGTACCACAATGTCCACCGTTTCTTCTTTTTGAGGTTCCTCTGCTGGAGCCTCCTCTGTTTTTTCTTCCGTTACTGTTGTTTCTTCTTTTGTAGTTTCTGTTTCCACTTCCACTTCTGGGGGTACCACAATGTCCACCATTTCTTCTTTTTCATGTTCCTTTGCTGGAATCTCCTCTCTTTTCTCTTCCGTTTCTGATGTTTCTTCTTTTGTAGTTTCCGTTTCCACTTCCACTTCTGGAGGTACCACAATGTCCACCATTTCTTCTTTTTCATGTTCCTTTGCTGGAATCTCCTCTCTTTTCTCTTCCGTCTCCGATGTTTCTTCTTTTGTAGTTTCCGTTTCCACTGGTGGGGCTACCACAATGTCCATCGTTTCTTCTTTTCCATGTTCCTCTGCTGGAGTCTCCTCTCTATTTTCTTCCGTTTCCGTTGTTTCTTCTTTTGTAGTTTCCAGTTCCAATGCTAGGGCTGCCACAACGTCCACCGTTTCGTCTTTTTCAGCTTCCTCTGCTGGAACCTCCTCTCTTTTCTCTTCCGTTTCTGATGTTTCTTCTTTTGTAGTTTGCGTTTCCACTTCCACTGCTGGGGGTACCACAATATCCACCGTTTCTTGTTTTTGAGGTTCCTCTGCTGGAGCCTCCTCTGTTTTTTCTTCCGTTACTGTTCTTTGTTCTTTTGTAGTTTCTGTTTCCACTTCCACTGCTGGGGGTACCACAACATCCACCGTTTCTTCTTTTTCAGGTTCCTCTGCTGGAACCTCATCTATGTTTTCTTCCGTTGCTGTTGTTTGTTCTTTTGTAGTTTCTGTTTCCACTTCCACTGCTGGGGGTACCACAATGTCCACCGTTTCTTCTTTTTCAGGTTCCTCTGCTGGAACCTCATCTCTTTTTTCTTCCGTTTCTGTTGTTTCTTCTTTTGTAGTTTCCGTTTCCACTTCCACTTCTGGTGGTATAACAATGTCTACCGTTTCTTCTTTTTGAGGTTCCTCTACTGGAATCTCCTCTCTTTTCTCTTCCGTTTCTGTTGTATCTTCTGTTATGGGTTCCGTTTCCACTTCCACTGCTGGGGGTACCACAATGTCCACCGTTTCTTCTTTTTGAGGTTCCTCTGCTGGAGCCTCCTCTGTTTTTTCTTCCGTTACTGTTGTTTGTTCTTTTGTAGTTTCCGTTTCCACTTTCACTGTTAGGGGTACCACAACGTCCACTGTTTCTTCATTTTCATCTGATGTAACCTCCTCTCTTTTATCTTCCGTTTCTGTTGTTTCTTCTTTTGTAGATTCCGCTTCCACTTCCACTGCTGGGGGTACCACAATGTCCACCGTTTCTTCTTTTTGAGGTTCCTCTGCTGGAGTCTCCTCTCTATTTTCTTCCGTTTCTGTTGTTTCTTCTTTTGTAGTTTCCAGTTCCACTGCTAGGGGTACCACAACGTCCACCGTTTCTTCTTTTTGAGGTTCCTCTTCTGGAACCTCATCTCCTTTCTCTTCTTTTTCGGCTGTTTCTTCTTTTGTAGTTTCCGTTTCCACTTCCACTACTGGAGGTACCACAATGTCCACCGTTTCTTCTTTTTGAGGTTCCTCTGCTGGAGCCTCCTCTTCTTTTTCTTCCGTAACTGTTGTTTCTTCTTTTGAAGTTTCCGTTTCCACTTTCACTTCTGGGGGTACGACAATGTCCACCGTTTTTTCTTTTAGAGGTTCCTCTGCTGGAGCCTCCTCTTGTTTTTCTTCCGTAACTGTCGTTTCTTCTTTTGAAGTTTCCACTTTCGCTGCTAAGGGTACCACAATGTTCACTGTTTCTTCTTTTTCATGTTCCTCTGCTGGAGCCTCCTCTTCTTTATCTTCGAGTTCTGTCTTTGTTTCTTCGTCCTGTTTAACATCTTTATCTTGCTCTTCTATCGTTACATCAATGCCCGCTTTTTTCTTGGTGTCTTCTCTTTGTTCCTCCACAGGTTCTTCTTGTGTTGGTTCTTTTCCTATTGTGACTGCTACGGCTAACTCACTATCTGGCGATGGTTGTTTTTCTAACGTTTTCTCCTCTTTTACTACCTTTTCGGGTTCTGTTCCGAGTTCATTTGTCGTTCCTTCTCGAGTATCTGTTGTATTACTTGTGGCTTTTTGTGTCTCCTCGACGTCCTCCATTTTTTCGGGAAAATACTCTCGTTTTGTTTCCTTCACTTTCAAGGCTTCATCCTCTGTATTGTTAACTGGTTGATTTTCTTGCTGCGCGTCCGGCTTTGAACTTTCATCTTCTATAAACCCATTGACTTGAGGTTCTGCCATTATGAACACTATGAATTTCCCTGAATAGTATTAATGTTGAGAAGTAAAGGATTAGCTTCTAGGAATCATTTATTATACAAAAGTATGCTGGTAGAGATAAATGATATTTTATAAACATTCATGTAACAAAATTATAGTTTGTATCATGAGTAATTTTCCCAAATATTTTGACAAACCAGAGAAATAGTTTCATTCCCAAGGAGAAATATAGAACAGTAAATACCTGGGATGACGTCACATTCATTAGCATTTTTCAGATTCAACGATTCACTTGACATAGAATTGGTATTTGTGATAATAAAATAAAGGTTAGGTGCACAGATTACAGTTTTATTCCTGTAATCTTATTGATACGAATTAATTATGTTAAGTGTGTGCAGAGGAATCAAGAACTGCAAATTTTATTAATGGTGATTGAAAAAGGATTTCCTCATGGGATAGGAAAGGAAAGTTTTAAGTGTAGGAGAGAAGAGAATGGACGTTTCTTGCGTGATCAAACGAGCGAGAAACAAGACAAATGTTTGCTGCCTGGTTGAGCAAACCAGGAAACATGTCACGAGAAACGCATGCGTCTTGAAGGGGCTATGTCATGGTGTTGCGCATAAATATGGAGTCAATGTTCGATTAGTGGATGTTAATGGTCTACAAACAGTTAAAGTGGTTATGTCATGGTGTTGTGCATGTATGGAGGCAATGTTCGATTGGTGGCTGTTAATTGGCTACAAACAGTTAAAGGGGTTCTGTCATGGTGTTGTGCATGTATGGAGGCAATGTTCGATTGGTGGCTGTTAATTGGCTACATACAGTTAAAGGGGCTGTGTCACGGTGTTTCGCATGTATGGAATCAATGTTCGATTGGTGACTGTTAATTGGCTACAAACGGTTAAAGGGGCTATGCCATGGTGTTGTACATGTATGGAATCAATGTTCGATTGGTGACTGTTAATTGGCTACAAACAGTTAAAGGGGCTATGTCATGGTGTTGCGCATGTATGGAGTCAATGTTCGATTGGTGGATGTTAATTGGCTACAAACAGTTAAACTGACTGTGTCATGGTGTTGTGCATGTATGGATTCAGTGTACGATTGGTGACTGTTAATTGGCTACAAACAGTTAAAGGGGCTATCTCATGGTGTTGTACATGTATGGAGTCAATGTTCGATTGGTGGCTGTTAATTGGCTACAAACAGTTAATGGGGCTATGTCATGGTGTTGCGCATGTATGGAGTCAATGTTTGATTGGTGGATGTTAATTGGCTACAAACAGTTAAAGGGGCTATGTCATGTGTTGTACATGTATGGAGTCAATGTTCGATTGGTGGCTGTTAATTGGCTACAAACAGTTAAAGGGGATATGTCATGTGTTGTACAATTATGGAGTCAATGTTCGATTGGTGGCTGTTAATTGGCTACAAACAGTTAAAGGGGCTATGTCATGGTGTTGCGCATGTATGGAGTCAATGTTTGATTGGTGGATGTTAATTGGCTACATACAGTTAAAGGGGCTATGCCATAAGGTTATGAATGTATGGAGTCAGTGTTCGATTGGTGGCTGTTAATTGGCTACAAACAGTTAAAGGGGCTATGTCATGGTGTTGCGCATGTATGGAGTCAATGTTTGATTGGTGGATGTTAATTGGCTACAAACAGTTAAAGGGGCTATGTCATGTGTTGTACATGTATAGAGTCAATGTTCGATTTGTAGCTGTTAATTGGCTACAAACAGTTAAATGGGCTATGTCATGGTGTTGCGCATGTATGGAGTCAATGTTCGATTGGTGGCTGTTAATTGGCTACAAACAGTTAAATGGGCTATGTCATGGTGTTGCGCATGTATGGAGTCAATGTTTGATTGGTGGATGTTAATTGGCTACAAACAGTTAAATGGGCTATGTCATGGTGTTGTGCATGTATGGAGCCAATGTTCGATTGGTGGCTGTTAATTGGCTACAAACAGTTAAAAGGGCTATGCCATAAGGTTGTGAATGTATGGAGTCAATGTTCGATTGGTGGCTGTTAATTGGCTACAAACAGTTAAATGGGCTATGTCATGGTGTTGCGCATGTATGGAGTAAATGTTTGATTGGTGGATGTTAATTGGCTACAAACAGTTAAATGGGCTATGTCATGGTGTTGTGCATGTATGGAGCCAATGTTCGATTGGTGGCTGTTAATTGGCTACAAACAGTTAAAAGGGCTATGTCATGGTGTTGCGCATGTATGGAGTCAATGTTCGATTGGTGGCTGTTAATTGGCTACAAACAGTTAAAGTGTCCTCCGTCAATGCGTGATTGAGGGAGCACATTTTGTTTCCGCAAGATATGTTTTTTGGCGCGCACAAACGAAGAAACATTTTGAGAAACAATGAAATTCTCATAATGTATAATCAGCTTTTAGCGCGCGAAAACCATTTCTTTAGCGCGCACATCAGTTTCTTGAAAACTCTAAAACAGTACTTTTCAGTCGATGCTGTAAGAAAAAAAAAAAAAGCTTCCCTTGATGGTGTTGAATGTCGTTTATTACACGGAAAGTTGTCAGTATAATATGGCTCGGAATTGTTACTCGTTAAATTTATTCTCCCTTTCAGACTAGTAAAATACCAAGCCGTATCATATCAAAGTCATTGCGTACAAAAGCCTACATATCGATAACCGATGACTCACTTCCGGTATCGGCCCAGTCATTTCACTCAAAAATACATGGATTTGGGAGCTATTTTGCCTTATAAAACAAATAAAATGATATACGACTTCCACTTACCTTCAAATTAAAGTTAAGTAACATCTAATTATTAAGATTATATTAAGATTTCGACCGTACAAATTTGAATTTGCTTTCGCGAGTAAAGTTAATTTTTACAAGGCGTTACTGGTTTTGGAACTACCAAGCAGAGGAAAACTGGGTTTAACTTGAATACGCATGTCTGAACTGACTACTTATCGCTGAATTCAGATAGAAGAATAAATTTGCAGTATTCTGGTGTATAGAACATTGAGGTTTATCAAGTTTAGAGTAGTACAAATCACTGTTAAAGTTCCATATCGTCATGATTTCGTACTATTTTTCTTATGTGACCTTTGGTATGGCGGGAGCTGCAGTAGGAGAGAATTTGGAGCGTTCAAACGAAAGCAGAGAATTCTGCTTCGTATAGTTCCGGTATCAACAGGTAAACCACATTATAAACTTGTAATGCGACTGAAGTTGTTCTCTCTCTCAAATAAAATCGCATTTACTTCAAAGCGATGACCAATAGCAAATGTCCTCTTCTGTGTGCAATGATTTATATATGATTTACACAACTTTCCGTGCAATAACCGCTATGCGATAATCCTTAAATGCTTATTTCTAGAACTAGAGCAGTGTAATTTCATAAGAAACAACAAAGGATAAAGTCTCTAAAATTTCAAGAATATTTTGATTTTCTCATTAGGATTTATTCTGGGTGGACGGAGAACCTCAACAGGTTTAAAGCCCCTCTATGGAGATCTCCGAGGGTCTACGATTTATCGTCCTTATCCGAGAAGACGTGAAGGTCTAATCATTTGCAGTTCGATCACAATTGCAGCACCTTCTACTCAGTTAAGGGGGGG
Source organism: Actinernus sp. WN-2022 (assembly GCA_030867875.1). Lineage (NCBI taxonomy): Eukaryota > Metazoa > Cnidaria > Anthozoa > Actiniaria > Actinernidae > Actinernus > Actinernus sp. WN-2022. The sequence continues at coordinate 33,283,991 of JAOWCC010001501.1, forward strand.
GGGGGGGGGGGGAGGGGGTTACAGTTGGATTTGTAGGAAAAGGGGTGAGAATTGAGGATGAAATAAAAAGAGGAAAAAAGAAATTAGTACACACCTAATTACTTGACTATTCACTCGAGAGCACATCGGGTTGATAGCAGACAAATTTGGTGCCCATCTATTAATTATTAACCAAAAACCTCAATTTTAATTCTTCATAAAACCTTCTTTTTTCCTATTTACTCAAAACATATCAAATCCCCCAACCCCATTTTTTCTTTTTCTGAAAGCCATGAAAAAATCCAGAAAATTCTAATAAACTAAGCGAACCTTCAACTGCAACTTTAAGTGAAGCGAATTTAAAATAACATACAATCCCAATGAGAAATAGCGTAAAAAGCAAACGTGGCAAAATAAGCGCATTTATCTCTAATCCCCCTTAAATTATATTAAAACCCGGAGTGTTCATCCAACCGGGGTTTGAACCTGCGACCTCCCACACAACAGACCGGAGCTTAACCACTGAGCTAACTGGGTGATATTTCTTGTCAAGTTGTGATATGAAATGTCACCTGCTTCTGATAAAGTAAAGAATGTATTACGAGAACATCATTTCGCTTGTACTCAATTCCTTATTTTAGTTTTAACGTATTACAACCCTCCTTCGGCACTGTGGTTATTTACCAAACACGATACAAAGGATTAATGATCCAAAATATAATGTTGCCATATAATTCTTCCAGAAACTAATTACACTGTTCTAGGATTCCTGATTCTCATCATTCGCCATTTTGTTTTTGCTCATTATCTTCGTTGCTAATGCACTATATTGGGAGCGGATATCTCAAGATATTAAATGAGGATGATAGCGAAATCGTAAAAATGATACCACACTGCCTCCAGTGGGGGATAGCATTGTACGCAAATTACTCACAGCCAGCCAATCACAGGAGCAAGTAAATACAAAAAAGCCAACTGAAGGCTGGAAAAGTTCGTGAATGGGTTTCGCCTGAACCAATCACGAGCCAAAGCAAAACAAGACCAAAACATGATTGGTTTTACTTTGCAATTTCATTGGTCGATTAATAACATGCCATTTTCTCGGCCAATAGAAAAGCTAAGTAAACGCAAAACCAAAACACTTCCGACACTCAATTGAAATCCGCTCTATCACTTCACAGACCAAAACTTATGTGAGAAACATTACATTTAGATAGAGACAACGTAATCTTGAGGAAATGTGCCTGGTTTGATAGGCTTTTATTTATTTTTGGGGATTTTGATGATCTTCAAAATTAGAAATTCAAATGCTCACCAACTGGTTTCATGTAATAAAAATTAAACTACATGCATGGCTGCTTGGAGTTACATAATTTATATTCTCGTGTTTAACTCGCTGTGCGCACTCGTGAGTTATCAAGATAAACACTTGAAGATAAATTCCGTATCTCCGTGCAGCCATGTAATATCCTCAACATATTCAAAACGTACTAAGGGTTCGTTCGACTGACAGTGATTCCGGAATAAGAATACACAGAATGATCACTACAAATCGCAGCTTATATCGGGATTTTTTAGCCACTGGAATACTAAATGTATCTTGGATATCATGTCAGCAAGCGTTCTTAGCTTACAGTGCGAAATGCACCTGAACCAGTGATTTCCAGACTTAATCTCATTCCGGAATACGGTCAATCGAACGCGCCTTAACTACTATCTGACACAGCCACAAAATTAGCTCCTGCCCCTTGTTGCTATTAGCTCCTCCCCTTGTTGCTATTAGCTCCTCCCCCTTGTTGCTATTAGCTCCTCCCCCTTGTTGCTATTAGATCCTCCCCCTTGTTGCTATTAGCTCCTCCCCTTTGTTGCTATTAGATCCTCCCCTTGTTGCTATTAGCTCCTCCCCCTTGTTGCTATTAGCCCCTCCCCTTTGTTGCTATTAGCTCCTACCCATTGTTGCTATTAGCCCCTCCCCTTTGTTGCTATTAGCTCCTCCCCCTTGTTGCTATGTCACAAAAGCCGCATATTTTACCAATCCTGTAACACTCAGTTGCAATTGCCATATATGTAAATAATAATTAAGTTACAAAATGAGAGGCTCTGGGTCTTCCGCGCATCCAATCAGTGGCGGTATAGGCTGCATCACGTGACCAAATAATTTTGTACAGTGGAGTCCTGTTATCTCGAACCCCCGATATTTCGAACTTCCCGTTATCTAGAACTTGAGGCCAGGTCCCAAGCATTTGCTTCAGTGTAACAGTTATTTTGCCCCGGATATCTCGAGCCTCCGATATCTCTCAAACCCCGTTATCTCGAACCCACCCTCGAGTATTTTCCCACAATTTTACCCCCGATATCTCGAACACACCTTAATTTTAGTTAATTAAAATCTCTAACAAAGATCAATTGTTCTGTAACACGCATACAGCATTACTGTTTCGAAAAAATAACACTTAAAATTTACATCTTTTCAGTATTTTAGAACGCTAGTGGCAGCCAATCAGTACTGTATTTCAATAGTTCTTCTTTAAAGGAGCTCATTCAACCAAGATGCATTGCGAGTCACTGTTATTGTTTTCATACGGGAAACTACTTGAAATCGGACAGCTGCCAATCAGAAAATGTGATATCGGGCTGTTTATAAATAGAGTTTACGAGTTGAACTGAATGGCCGAGATCGGCGGGGAGATCTATTGCCTTTATACTTGAAGAAATATAATAGAATGAGCGGAATTACTACGGTTCTTCGATCAAAATTCCTCGACGTGATGCTAGCCATCGATCTCATGCTCGATCTAGCGAACCAACTTGTCCAACTTCTGGACCAAGTTCCAGCGATGCAGATCGTGTGGCAAGGAAATTAATCAATTCTACGATAGCGTTATACATTTAGAGTTCTTTCCTTTCTAGGCTTGTGCATGCAAGAACGTGTGGTCGAAAGAAAGGAGCTAGGTTGTCCCTGCCAAAATGCTGGTTTGAAATGTTGAAGTACTATATTGTTTGCCACATTCTATTTGTGTTCAAGGTCCGTGCGTTCTCCACACCACATTTTGACTCGCCAATGTTAATATGCAAATTTTAAATCAAATTTGAGGAATCGAATCCGTATAAATGTTATTGTTTGTTAGCCTGAATTTCAGCCGGTTTGTGTCATTTTAAAAGCCCCTTGACTTCCGTTAATCGTACATTGGATATACTGGGTAAAAAAATTCGATCAATCAGTTTTCTGAGCGCCCAGCGGCACTTGATTGAACTTGAAGTTTTATATTCATCAGCAAAGAAACATTTATAAAATAGGTTTCCACTTTACAGCCGCTCATGCAGATATCAACACAACATTTCACTTTTACTTACTTTAATTGTCTCAGCGTTGTCCATGTACATTGAGCGAAAACCAAGACTATAAGACTAAGAGAGAAACTGCGAGATTTGTAATCTTGCATGTACCGCGCGTGTACCGCGTACTCGAGTCTTCAGTCAAAGCACAGGCCGCGGTCAAAGCAATTTGCTTTAAATGTTGTAAGTGTCCGATAATTATAAGCAAAAGGCTCAGCTCTTCTCAGTGACCTTTAAATTTCTTGTCATTTAGGTCTGCGGGCCGATCAAGCCAATGTAGAAAGGCCCTGGTTTGGATAAACTGTAGGAATTACGATCAACCAGTCGGCTAACTCCAGTACAGGCTCTAGTAATAATTTCACTGACCAAAGGCGACTCCCAGAGTACGTTCAATATTTCCCCTGGCAGGTGAAAATTCGGAAATATATGACTGAACACAAAAGCTAATAAATAAGGAACATTTTCCCCTATAAGTAATCAACTGGTATGCCCCTGTGAGACCGATGGAATAGGATTTGTTTCAAGAAGCTCTCCAGAGCCATTATCGGGGGCCCCGAAAATGGCCGATCGAGAAATTTGAGCTCGCAATGCATCTTGGTTGAATGAGCTCCTTTAAGAATCTTGATAAACTTTTCTGCTCCCTTGAACTGCAGTAAACACGGAACTTGCATTCCTTTGCCGTCTTCGTTATCTCGAACCCCCGTTATCTCGAACCTTTTATCTGGTCCCCAGGAGGTTCGAGAAAACGTGACTCCAATGTATTTAATCAATCCGGAGGGAGCGAGATGCGAGATGCGACGACAACCTTATGCCCCCCCCCCCCCCCCCTCCCCCCCCCCCAGGGGGAGGGGGTCGGGGTGCGGGACTCCCATTTTAAAGTGACATGCAGAGATGCTCATTGGAAGGAACCCCTAAAAGTACCAGAATTTCGATTTTTGGGCGTGGCTCAAATTTATTTTATCCCTAAGAGGTACCAATCGCAAAACACAAACTCAACTGATACTTTCACGATTTTAATAGCGATAAAGATAGCTGCATCAAATTCTTCCCACTCGTACAAGTACTTTCCCGGCTTACTTTGAATGCCCTAAAAGTACCGCGATAATTTCAACTGTGGAAGTTTCAAATTGAATACTCTAAGCGGTACCAAAAAACGCATTTTTAACCCCTAAAAGGTACGACGAGCAAACAAATTGAGTATATTTGGATAAAGGAACAGTGGAACGGTATCATAATACTACCAAGATGCATGTAACTAATATAATCTGAAAGACAATCCCAAAAAACTTTAATTCAGTTCCGTTAGTGTTGAAGCGAAGTAACCGATAGCACATGTCAGCCAGGTTTAACGGCTTCTGGCTTTCCCACTAATTAAACTTACCAGAAAAACTACCCAGCAATACAAAAAAAGTAGATGGACCCTCCCCTACGTAACTGACTTTTTCATAGACCGTAAAGTGTCATATAACGTAAGGGGCCACGACTTAGTACATCCTAAATTACCACAATTCATTCACTTATATTACCTCTAACATATGGAACGAACTACCGTCAATAACTAGGAACACGGAGTCTCTCCCCCCCCCCCCTCCAACCCCCCACCCCCGCCCCTCCCCCAGCCGACTTACCACACCCTACATTACCACAATTCATTCACTTATATTACCTCTAACATATGGAACGTGTACTGATAATTGACAGCAGAACGCTAACTAAAGCCATATTTTCCAAACAATATTTGCTCGTTATTCCTGACCGACACGCTCTGTCTCCTATAAAAATAAATTTGAAAACGTTGTTTATTTTTGGTAGAACAAATAATGAAAGAAAAGGTCAATTGGGCCAAGTCTCGTCTTGTATTAAATCATGACGGAAGCGTGCGAGACTTTGGAGAAAATTGATAACTGGATTGAAGAGATTACGTTCTGTGCGATGGGGGTATAATACATTTTCTGATTAAAAACAAGCTTAAAATACTGCAAAACAAGCAATAAATTCTCCAGTGATGCTACGGTCTGATTTGTTCCCTTGTTTGGCCTGGTTTTAATACTATAACAAACAACAGCTAATAAGAACTCTGTTATGTGTGCTACATGTCAACACTCGACCGTCTTGCTCAGCGGAAACTCACTTCTACAACCGATCCGAGTGCAAGCATTGAATACTTTGACAATAAAATAACTTCAGACCTCATTTCAATAAATCGCTTTTACAGTCGTTTTTTTCCTTTTAATTCGTTGCTTAAAACAAACCACATTCATAAGACTTACCAAGCCGGATATGTGACATGAAATACGTACATATTGTATGCTCAGTTTATACAAAAGGACATTTTGACAGTCTGCGGAGCAATGCCTGTAGATTAATCAGAATATTTCGCTTTATAATGTTTGCTAGAGGGCTCAGAATTTAACATTTAAGACCTGAAAGGTTCAACTCTTCGAATCTGTGCACCGATTAGGAGATTTTAAACGAATAAAACACCATTCTAACACATGCAGAGCCTCTCAGGGCATTTTATATCACAACAAAGCACGATTTCGTAACAATTAAATTGGTGTACGACGCTTTCTTCAGCCTTAAAGTGCACATTTAAGAGATTTCCGCTTAAGGAAACCAAACTAAATACTATAGAACAAACCTCTTACCTCGGAGTTTGGTTTCGCGGTGATTTAAGGGGACAGAAGGGCTTGAGAAATCTTCAAAGCGTCGACAGAACTCAAATTTGCGGAATTCTCGTACCGAGGCCGCTTGAGGTCATGCTGAGCACTGGGTGTAGTACCGAGAGCAATTCTAAACATGTCATGATCTGATCACAAGATAAAAACCGATCTAGATTATTCACTTTTTACGGTTTCACATCCTTGGGGATACCAACTGACGGAATATCGGGTTACGGTTAGTAATGATGCAATAATGCACTTCACAATAATGTGTATGGTATGTAACTCACTGTTACGAGCGATGAATGGAATGCATGTAACCGTGGTGTTATTGTCAGATTTGTCTCCGCCGCTTTATCGTATTGTACTAAATCAAGAATTAAATTACTCGATTATCAGGTATTGGTACTGTTGTAACTCCGGGAAAAGGTTCACTTTTCGCTTGGGTAGAGACAATTAATGTTTTTGTGTTAAAATTAAAGGACCGATCAATTAAGGGTCAAATTATATGAAAGGGGAAGCGAAATTAACAGGTCATGCAAACAATTACTAATAATTAGCTAGTGATTTGCTTGATATAGTGAGTATGTTGTGTTGAAAGAGTTTGCTCGACTTCAAGTCCCGTACAAACGAACGCAACATCATCCAACAATATTGGACGAATGTTCAATACAAAAGAAAATATAAAATATCACCCAACATTGTCCAACATGGATCCCGAAACAACCCAAACACGTTGCGTCCCATGTTGGATTACCCTGGGTGCCAGAGGTTCTACTGCGCTCTCTATAAGGGCCGTCGACATATTCGAACGCACAACGGACGTTAAGGTCAGACCCCCTCCCCCCTTCCCTTAACGTCCACCCATTGTTTTATGCTTTTTTTAGGTCAGGAAAAACTAATGAAATACACGGGAATTCACTTATCAACAAAGTATAAAACAAGCTTTAATAGCTGTAACTGTACAGTCAGTCAGTACCTCGAATTCCCGTACGAGCTCATTTAGGCTCTTGACTAAAATACCCATTCGGACACGACTATAAAACTGAGTTTCACTTACCTGGAGGTTTGAGGTATTTCATGATACTTCTAATCAAAAGACCTTGTTGGAATTTCCTGGAAATTCAACAGAAATTGCGCTCTAATGTAAATCTAGCTGACTAGAAACGTTTGATTAAAAAGTGTACTTCTATATATTGATGAAAAAATGTTTGTTCTAAATGCCCCACACTAACGTCCATGCCCTTACCCCCTCCCCCCCTAAACGTCCGTTGTGCGTTAAGCGGGGCATTTCGAATATGTCGACGGCCCCTAAAGCCAAAGTTTAGATCGACAAGAAGGCTGGAAGAACTTCTCGTCCATCTAAACTTTGGCTTAGAGAGGGCAGTAGAACCTCTGGCACCCAGGGTAAATAAATGTTGGATGATATTGGACCACTGATGTTGCGCTTGTTTGAACGGATTCAAGCTACTTGTTGGGTCGGTAAATCTTAAAGTGTATATCAAGTCAAACATTTTTATCACTAATATCGATCCTACATCAAGTCAATAGTTGAATAGTAGAATATTTCTCAATTTGAGCGTTGCATCAATGAGTTATTAATAGAGGTTTATATTGATAATATATTCAAACCGGTGACGTAAAATTATTAAACCGATCTTCGTTTATTATACAAAAACATATTGGTAGAGATAAATGACCTTTTATAAACATCTATGTTGTATTTGAAGGTTATATCAGTGATTTTACCAAATATTTTGTCAAAATCAGAACACGGTTTCCGTTCTGACAAGGAAAAAGAAATGAAAGTAAATTTCTGAAATTATACGTCAAATTTACGTCACATCGATAGCATATTGGAAATAGAAACCTCTATAACTCATAGACGCAACACTCAAATCAAGAAATATTCTACTATTTAACTAATCACTTGATACAGAATCCTACAAAACCACATTTTTAAACTTTAACTTTTTCAAGTTTTGCAATGAATAGTAATCCACAGTCTAACCATAGTTAATAGAGTGGAATGGTTAGGAAACTCAGGGACCTTCTTTGTTATAGGTCTTTGTTAGCTTTTTTCGACCACTACCGTGCACAAAACACAATAGAAATTCCAACATGTTAGTCAATCAGCCAATAGAAACGTGTGAGTTCAGTCGTTCAGGGAACGCTAATGAACTTGATAGTGCACAATCTTTTGTCTTGCCCCCTTCCAACCTCAATCGCAGCGCCTTTGTTAGCCCTTTTGAAGTTTGCCGGGTTTCCTAACCATTCCACTCTATTAACTATGGTCTAACCATAGACAAATATTAAGCTTTTCAGCAGTACCACTGCACTTGTAAAGTGTACTGATTTTAATCAAAGTCATTACTTTTAGGCTTCTACAGAAGCTGATATTCTATTTCTGTTTTAGTTTGAATGTAGCTTTGAGCTTTTTAAAGTGATGTTGAATATAACTGACATACTGAGCTCTAAAGGTATACCGGCCGTCAATTCTCGTTACTGCGACACCCTCGGGTCCGTAATAGCGAGAGCCCGCAATAGCGGGGTGCGAGAAAAAAAAACGCGATTCAAGCAAATAAGATGTATATTTATGTCCGTTCAATACAAAGCTATCTTTTACTGCAATAAATTTGTCACTTTCTACGTTTAAAAGTGAAAAACTGCCGCAGAAGTAAACATTACTGACAGTATTTCAACTGGCCTATCTCGCCGTACGTAAAACGTATTAAATAAAGTTAAAAACCAACACGCTTTTTCCAATTCTATGGATCTGTGGATTAGCCGGGTCCCAGTGGCTTTCATCAGCCCCTATGCATGGCTGTAGTGTTTCAGGTCTCGTTCAGAACACTTGTTAAAGCAGGCTAAATATCTGGAACTGAAATTTCAACGGTTTTCTCCACAAGAAGAATGTCTAACACTTTAATAAATTGGTATTTCTTCTCTGCATAAAGCAGCCGCAGCAATAGGCCTTTTGCAACAACTTGTCACGTGACCTTGTCAATCAAAAATATTGGTGCTAGTTCAAAATGGATGCCAGAAATGGAAAGAGCATACGAAAATTAGTAAACAATGCAAGTTTTAGGTTCATAACTTTCAAACCGAAAGCATAATGATTTTCTGAAATCTCTAAATTTTACAGAGTTTGTGAGGCTGGAGGGCAAGAAAGGAAGAAAGAAAGAACCTCTGATCTTGCCTCGGCCGTTGAGAATCTCCGCTTCCGACATGCTGAGTTTAGGTTCAGAATTTGAATCTCCGCTCTAATTGGATAATCTACTCATAATTAGGATGGAACGGTAATTTTCATTGACTTATCAATATCATGGCCCAGCAAAAGGGGGAGGGGGGCGCTTATTTGGGAGGGGGCGCTTATTTCAGAAAACGCAGTGGAAGGGGGGCGCTTATTCGAGAGGGGGCGCTTATTTGAAGGAGGTCGCTCAATCGATTCTTTACGGTAATTCCGTAATAGTACATTGGTTGCCTATAACTGGAAGCGCTTTTCACGGCCAGAATATTACGTCCCGTGCATTTCGTTATTACATATAATTATCTAAATATTATATATCATTGCATTCAATTTAAATTTATTTGAGTAGAAGGTGCTGCCTTTGTGAAACAACTGCAAATGGCTAGATCTAAACTTCTCGGATAAGGACGTAAAATCGACGGAGGCAGGCCTAGAAGGGACCTTGAGTCCTATTGTTTGTACTCCTGTGATCAGGCTCTGATCCAAATGTCTCAAATCAAATCAAACAGTCAAATCCTTGGAAGTTCGGAAGGTTTGTTTCAGCCATATAGGGAAGTGGACCCAGACATGGAACCAAAATAGCTGACCCCTCTTCAGTAACAACTACTGACAGAAGTCCACAAGTCTCATTAAAGCAATGGAACGCGGCCCATCAGTTTACGGCCGGTATAACTGATCTATTTTTAGGACGGCGATCAAACTACTTCGTGGGGAAAAACAATGGCAGCCATGTTTCTTTTAAAAACATAATTAGTTCTCTAGCTCATTAGAACAAAAGGCTTGGACCAATCAGAGTTGCTAGTGCAATTAGGTGCAATTAGGTGCAATTAGGTGCAATTAGGTGCAATTAGGTGCAATTAGGTGCAATTAGGTGCAATTAGGTGCAATTAGGTGCAATTAGGTGGGCCAAGGCGCAGTATGACAGATCGAACTTCTGGTCATGGACTTCTGCTACTGATCTACTAGATTGATTGTAGTAGTTTATTTCACGATCTAATTACGCCTAATTATTACAAGAACGGTACTGTTATTCAGACAAACAAATACATGAATATTAATAGTTTATGCATATTTTCTTTTGTACCGAGTTTTTACTTCTCAGTTACTTCAGCCTTCCGCAAGGCGCGACCTAATCCGTATGAGAACAGGTAAGTTATCTTACCACTTCCCTTTGTAAAAAGTAATCAGATGAAAATAAGAAACTGATTTCTGACAGGATTCAAGGAGGAACAGTTATTGAGATCTAAAATGGGCATAATACAAAACTCTGTTATTTTATAAAAGAATGAAATATTAATTAAGGAAGACATTTCGACGTTACGGAAATCCTTTGGCTCAAGTTATCATTATACTGTCACTGTGGTCTGGACGGTTTGCAAGTTTGATTATCTCAAGTTTTATTTGCCAAGTCAAACAGTTTACGTAAAGCCAGCTCAAGGCTTGGGAGGGAGGGGGGGCCATTCTTCAGGAGGAATGACGTATTAAATATTATACAGTGAGATTATCATAAAATGGCTTCAGTTCAGGGACACTGTCAATCCAAATAAGATAAACGTTTCTACCGCCAAAGACAAAGATAACTGCCGTAAAGTTCCGAAAGTAACGAGGGTCGTAACTTTTGGTTTTAGCAGCTCGTTATTTTCGGGGCATCGTTACTTTTGGGGAGCTATTTAAAACACGTACATAGGTCAAGCTATCCCAATAAAACAAGGACAGTATTTTATGTGGCAGACACTCTACAGATTCAGTTAATGTCTGGAAATGATGATAGACAGTAAACTCAAAGGTAAAGCAACTTTATTTAACGTCGGTAACTCGCATGACAGTCGTAAGAGAAGTGATAAAGTTGAGGCTAATTATAACGAGGGGCCTACGATTAATGTCCCGTTATTCAAGCGGCATGGTAAATATACAGCGAAAAGAAGTGACGTCTTCGTTTTTTTCCATAAGGCCAGATAAAAAAATACTTGTTTAGCGTCCCCGCCCGACCTGAGAAATGTCCCCGACCTCTAATTTTTTATATATTTTTTTTTTCATAAAAAAACTTTAGAAAGTGTAAATGCGCCCTCGAACACCAATTCTTGTACCCAGACCCCAACCTCGTTCCCAGAGGTCTTTACGCGCCTAATCAAAGATGGCGTCGAAAGTACCCCTGGTACAGGCTGGTGGGATTCGGCCACTGAATGGCTAGACATTTTGCGCGCGCTGATTGGAGAATTTCGAATAGCGCGTACATTTTTTATTTGAAAAATGAACTGGTGATGTCGTCTTTCGCATTGCGCGTTCAAAATTCGTTGAAAACAGATAGAAATTCATCAGAACTTAGCGTTTTTGCCTTTTTTAATACTCACTTCGCAACTGGGTACAAGTAAAATAATGTACGGTTGGAATTGATTGGGATCACATTTCAACTGCTAACCGTTCTTCAGCGATGATGAATCCAAGATGGCGGATGTGCTTCAAAATATGCCCATATATTGGGCATATTTTTGGGTCACATGACCAGCCTGTACCAGGGGTACTTTCGACGCCATCTTTGATTAGGCGCGTAAAGACCCCTGGGAACGAGGTTGCCCAGACCCCTACATGTACCACTCAAAATATGCGCCGGCGAATTAAATATTTGAACATCGACGCCATGTTGTTTCTACAACACGAGATCATGAACACGAGGTGAGTGAATAATGTCTAGTCGAGACAAAATAAACTTCACATAAAAAAAAAAAACTCCCGCCCTACCTGGAAAAATTGAAATGGGTGGACGCTAAACAAGCATTTGTTTTATCTGGCCTAACAGCTAAACACATTATCAAGTCACGTTAATACTTGGGCCTTTGGGGTAGTTATTTTTGGGGGTCGCTACTTTTGGGATTTAACCATCAAATTTTAACTGCGCTACTTTCGGGGGGTCGTTACTTTGGGGACTTAACGATACAGCCGATACTCAGATTAGCAGAACATGTATACTGGAGAAAATTTGAGGCTATTTTGAAAAATGATGGCAAAGATTCGAGTGGATGAAAAATACTACTTAAGCGAGACATTCAGAGCAATTTGAACATTCGATTCCGTTGAGGCGCCTCTAGATTTTTTGCGATTCACAGGACATGTGATAGTATTGTGCGCCCAGGATCGGAAGACCATCGGCTTTCGATCAACGCTAACCGGATCTTGCCGGATCTCTGTCATTTAACAAAATTACAATACGCAGTTTCACGAATGAGAGCTTAGATAATGAGCATTATTATCAACCACTCTTGTAGGGTAGCTTTTTCATCGACATGGGAAAGCCTTTCCATTTTAACTGCTGTGGTATAATTTGTTATGACTTCTGATGTACATGACGTCACGTAACATCCCTGTCATGTCACGTAACATCCCTGTCACGTTAGAGCTCTGACATGCACAGCACGCAGCGTGATGATTGATGACTGCTAGTTTTCTCTGTTATTGAATAGTATATCTGCTTCGACGTGGGAGTGCCGTATAACCACGGCTTTATCTGAATATAGAACTAACGTAAGAATCGCCAAGACTTCCAAGAACGCTCGGAAACTATATAAAATTTATCTTTCTGCCAGTTGAGGACGGATCGGAAGCCTGTAGAGTAATGTGCCAGTTTGAGAGGTAGGGTACTCTGGATAAGAAGCCATAAACCTGGGTAATCAATATAACACTCCATGGACATTAGGGACGGGGCACTAATTAGAGGGGGTGAGCTCATATATGCATACATGCCGCAAAAAGGCTAGGCCAAAGTAATTTAAACAGTCAAAAATGGGCATTTCTGTCTCTATTCCATCCAAAAGGGTTAGTGTTGGAATGGCTTGCATATTGCATATAATTTAGTATAACAGAATTTTGTTTCCCAAAGGAGTTGAAAGCTCTATTGCTGGCTTGCAAAATAATAATATCCAGAGATTCAAATGACTAAACTCATTGTAAACTATATAGCTAGCCGTGGCGGTGGAACTAAACAAAGAAGCTAATTTGCCAGCGTCACCCATCATTCATGGGGAGCCGGGGTGGCGTAGTGGTTCAGCGCTTCGCCTCTCGCCTCTGTGGTCCTCTGTGGACAGGTTTGAGCCTCTCATCTCTGTGGCCCAAGTTCGATCCCCGTCGCGGCGCCACATGTGAGTTGAGTTTGTTGGTATCTATTCCTTGCTTCGAGGGTTTTTCTCCGAATTCTCCGGTTTTCCTCCCTCCACTAAAACCAACACACTAAATTCCACTTCGATCTGTGGATTAGCCGGATCCTGACATTGATCCGCCCCTATGGTTCTTTCAGGTCCCGTTAAAAATTCAGAGGGGATTTTTCTAACATGACGCTGATGACGTCACATGAAAATGAAGAATGACTGCTAATGTTAACAATTGATTAACTTTTATTGCGCAAATTTCATAGAAATGTTCAAATGCGCAGTGGTTACGTATACGGCATCGGTATTATCTGCTACAAATATATCAGAACGGGAACAAACGATCCCCACCCCACCCCTATAGGTTTCCACTTGACAGTAGGTTTGTAAACTCTACATTTTCTTAAGAATCTCCAAATACCAAAACAAATGAACAATATTTTTTAGATCGTTTATTTCTCATGTGCTGTAGATCTCATATAACATTTCAGTTGCTATTCATGGTACTCAGCACCCACGTGTTGAGGTATTTTACTCGGGCGTACACACCGTACTTGTTAGGGGACGCACATCCGTAACCCCAACTTGTGGCGCCGTGAATGTAAAACCGACCTCCAGCCTCGCACACCATTGGACCACCCGAGTCACCTGACACACACAACAACACGAAAGTTTTAATAGCTATAGCGGTACCGCCTGCTTTTAAGTCTAAAACAAACCTACAAAAATAACAGAGGACAATAAATACCTCGAGAACGTTCTGAAATGAAGAATGGCAAAGATTGAGTGGGTTACAAAATCTTGTTCTATCAGCAACATGAGTTTGGTCCACTGTTAGTAGTGTATTTTTCATACTTTAATTGAATATTTCCATCTTTAACTTTTTCATAATTCACTCTTTTCACCTGGTGGCCATCTTGGATTCAAAGCGAGGCAATCTTTTGTTTTTGCCAGGTTAGCCTCGTAGTGAGGGATAGTCAAAACGAGGCTAACCTGGCAAAAAGAAAGCCAGGTTTACCTCGCTTTGAATCAAAGATGGCCACCAGGTGAAAAGAGTGAATTACCCAAAAACTTCCCCTGACCAGTGTTCCTGTGAAGCATACTCTACTAACCTGTAGTTGTATTGTCTTTATTTGAAAAAACAATAGCGGGTTGGCAGATCCCTTATCAATAGTACTAGTATCCCAAAAAAACTCTGTTCTGTTTGCAGATGTCTGACGTGACATCGAGCTTCGATCCAATCAGCAGTTCAATATTTTCCAGGACAGACTTCAGTTGTTTAGTCAGACACTCATGCATTATTTCCGAGACAAAGTCGAGATACATGCATAAATATGCAAACAAAACGAGGTTAAAGTCTCTCATTTTAGCCATCTTAAGCCTTCGAATTCAATTCGTGTTGTTCGGTTGTTGTTCCGAAATGAATCGCCACAAAACTCGGCGACAATTCTCCTTGTCCTCAACGTTTTTCAGTTCACACAGTTCTTGGCATGGGATTTATTTGCCTCCATGCGACTATTTGTTTGGCTTCTTTCAAAATGTATGTTTTTATAAATCGCTATTTATTTACGAAGAGATGCGAGCGCTTTTGTAAAATCCCAAGCGAGCAAGATGAAACATATGGCTCGCTGAGCACCCAATCAGATTTCAGCATTCAGAGTCGTATTTCCCGCTCACTGAGCTGCCATAATATAATAGCAATGTTGTATTTCCCTTCTCGTGTGGATTTTCTCAGCCTTCTTTAGGTCTCACTCAGCCTAGTCGATAGGCCTTCTGGCTGGTATTTTGTTAGACTTGCTCCAAGTCGAACTCGCTGAGTCACTGGGTAAGCGATTACTGGGTCAAAAATCGAGCGCGATAATCGAAGCGAGAGGCGAGTTGAGAAAGTCTAGTATTTTGTCTGAGTGGGTTAATGGGATCCCTGTGGCTTGTAATGGCTTGTGACGTCACCGCTCAGTGTAGCTGTGACGTCACAAGCCATTACAAACCACAGGGATCCCATTAACCCACGCAGACAAAATACCAACCAGAAGGCCTAGGAACTAGGCTGGGTCTCACTAACCGTAAGAGACTCCTTTTGTGTGTTTCAGGAACCATGTGCTACAGCTAGGTTACCCACATTCAATCATAATTCTTGGGATTTAGGATTTTGTTTTTTAGGATTTTGGAGTTAGGATTTTGGTTTTTATGATTTTGCATACCTTGGCACGCATCAACCCCGCCTTTCTTGAATCCAGCACAAATCATTGAGTCGTGAATCTTGTTGCGGTAGGATCTGCTGCACAGGGACTGCTTAACGATTGGTACAGACGCCTGATGTAAGTAATCCGGCTGTGATCCTCCGGAGCTTAGTGTTCCCCATCCGGTGATCCAGCAGTTTCTTCCAGCGGCCGCGTCCGGTACAGATGATGGGATACAAACGAGGTTAGTGTACCTGAAAAAAAAAGTTCTTTACTGCATTAAATATAAACATGTTTTTTAACCAATATTACAATGAGTAAAACTTCCAGTTTAGGAGACAAATTATGTGGCTTGCAGTCTCCAGTTAAGGGTTTCTAAGAAGTTGATTGCCCTTGGGGTTTAAAGTGCCTATGAAGCTTATTTTTTTATTTTAGATATAAATTCTACATCAAGTGAATAGTAGAATGGTACAATATATCTTGCTTTGAATGCTGTGCCGCTGAGTTAAGGAGGTTTTAATATCCAAAATGCTAATTACTTGACGTCAGGGGAGGCATCAATTATTATACAATTTTTTTTGTTACAATTAAACAAATTTTAAAAATTGTCAGTGTTATATCCATGGTTGAAATAAAATAATATTAGAAATTTTGTTTTTTTATATCAGTAGAAACGCCCATTCACAACCACTAAGAAGTGATTGCAGATGCCTCCCCTGACGTCATGTAATTAGCATTTTGGATATTAAAACCTCCTTAACTCAGCGGCACAGCATTCAAAGCAAGATATATTGTACCATTCTACTATTCACTTGATGTAGAATTGATATCTAAAATAAAATAATAAGCTTCATAGGCACTTTAAATGTTCTTCGTTTATTATTCCTCGTTCATTCTCAAAATAGTCCCGCAGGTCTTCCAATTATTCAATACCTTCATGACCATGATCATGATCAAAATCTTTGGGGTCCCTTTATTGGACAGATTTAGTATCAAGCTAGGGCCTTTGAAGTATCTTTCTCAGTTTACAGAAATAGTGATCATGACTTGGTTCTATCGTTTTTCTGTCAAACTAAAAGAACAATTGAAACAATTATTGTACTGACTAAAATTGGGATGACTGAACTGTGACTATAGCTATATTACCTTATCATTAAGTGAAAGAAAGTGAAGGTGTAAATTCAGGAATCGTGTCTTAGAATGCTGGATTACGGATCTGTCTTGACTTACTTGTTTAGTAAAGCAGGTCTGTCAAGTTTTAACAAGGCGATGTCGTGACTGTAGGTGAGGGGTGAGTGGAAGCTCGGATGCTTGAAGATGTTAGTTACTGTAAAATCCTGTTCTCCCCCAACCGTGTTCTCTCTCCTGTGAGCTCCCATCCTAGAACACAATCAGCAAACATTAACAGGAGGATTGTCTACCACAATAGGATCAGTGTCCTTGACCAAACACAAAAATAACTCTTCTAACTTCTCCTACACCGGAGAACATTTGAGAGTATTCTAATTTGATGAAGGATGGCACAGATTCGAGAGGTTGAAAAATACTGGTTTAGAGAGTCACTTAGAGCAACTTGTTCTCGGTCTGGGCGCACGAGATCGAAAGCATTCATTCGGACAACACACAGCAGACAACGTCACGCATAAACGCTTACAGTCACGCACACATTCAAACGCGCACGCAGTCATGCACACATTAAAGCACGCTAACATTACCTGATAAGTACATCGCTCGAAAAAATGCCGGTGAAGATCCTAGTCATGCACGCAGTTACACGCGCAGTCACGTACACTGTCACGCACACTGTCACGCACACATTTAAACACGCTAACATTACCTGATAAGCATCGCTCGAAAAAATGCCGGTGGAGATACATGGCATGCACGCAGTCACGCACGAAGTCACACACGCATCACGCACACTGTCACGTACATTACCCGCTAACATTACCTGATGAGCACCACGCAGTCACGAACGCAGTCACGCACTCAGTCACACACGCAGTCACACATGCAGTTAATACACGCTTGCATTACCTGATAAGCACATCGCTCGAAGAAATATCAGCAACACAATGTGATGCAGTCAGGATCCACTGTGGAGCTACCAGTGCGCCGCCGCAGAACTGCCTTCCTCCAGTGGACCTGAGCATCGCTTGCCAGGGCCAGTCGCCATGCTTTGCGGTCGTACCTCCTACGATCCTAGTGGAAGGTCTGATTCCACAGGAGCCTGGGGAGAAATTATATCGTATGCGTGACAACTCACAATTGCGTACGGCTTTTCTTTATGATTGAAATTTCACTCGAAATTTCAACTTCAATGCTGATTTTTACAATATTTTTTTGTACTTTCTTAAAAAATCCTAACTTTAGACAGCAATTGTAGTATTGGACGGTTGCTCCTAAGCTTCAAAATTTACGACAAATCACAACATAGACTGTACTCATCAATACATTTCATAGTTTGGGTTTTCATCCACAGACTCAAACTTGACGTCCATTAACTGCCGGATAATTTCCGCTCTTCCTACCTTGAGCCAGAACTACTCTGAGTAGAAGAAAAGCAAGTTGCCACAACATGTTGAGGTGCCTTCAAGAGTGGAGCGAGTTTGGAGTGGGAAGCGAGATACGAGAACATTTTAAACGTGAACAAATCACTCGAACAATGTCGCAGGAGTCAAATCATAACAATGGAATCTCAACTTCTGACAACTGAACCAACACCATAATTACTTACGAGTGGAAAGAAAATACTAACTAATTGATGGTGTTTAAACGTGTTCAGAGAAAATGAACTAATAGCAACTGATCTAACAACATCACCAAATACAATCAGCTATAGATCATTGTTAGTCCATGCCCAGTAACTCCTCACGGTTTTCTTTGAGCAGCTTCGTAAACCACAGTAAATTAAATATCTGCACGATACAATTAAGAGTGGAGTCATTGTCAAGTTCTCAGTCAGTCAATGCCAGGAGCTCCAGACTGTTTTCTGGTGAACAGCTTCAATTCGTAAACAACAGTATTAAAGTTAAATCACTGAGGCTTCCCAGACTCCACGTATATGTACTGCTTATTAGTGTGTTGGGTTACCAGTGGTATATCTGTTCAGTTTCACAAGCGATATCAGAAGAGTTTATATAATTGCCCCGTGTGTATTCTCTTTACCAATTCCTACGACTTATACAATCTTCAAAAATAAAAATATAATGTTTCACGTTGTTACAGTTCTTCATGTTGGAATGCTTGTTCGGCATAATCGTTAATGAGGTATAGTACATAAGGGTTGTTCAGATTGGGAGTTGTCATTCAAAGGCATCTCTCTTTATTATAGGTACCTAGATTTCAACAAAATTTAATTTTTATTACGGTTAAAAATCAATCAGTGTAATTTATGTCCAGTTGTCTTGAAATATTATAACAGTTATAGCAACTATAGCAGTCTACTCTGAGCTTAAAGTTTATTATTAGAAATGTCCATGCAACCTAGATTTAGTGCTTTTCGCTTCCTCGAAGCTTTGTTCAAGCATGGATTGGAGAACTTTGCAGAATATTCCCCAAGTGGGTTTTTTGCATGCTATACGTCTTTTAGTTGTCATACTCTAGAATACTAGTATATTTTTAACATATATATATATCATATATATATAGCCTTGTAGGTACATCAAGTACTCCCATATATGGACTATACGGGGATTATCCGCTGGACAGGGTATGGTTTTTCGAGTTTCTGATCTTAGACAGGGTATCCATTTTCACATCGACAGATCTTGAACAGGGTATGGTATTTATCTAGTGCCGTTATTTAGTCTAGTGCTTGATGAAGACTTATTTAATTATGACACTCATTATACAAGATCACAATAAACACTGACTGATCCAAGTATAGATAATTTGTTATTTGTCAGGAGCCCATTACCAGGAGCGTTCCTCTGTTATGGGTTGGGTCCCCAGCACAGGAGTAGATGAGGCTATTTTTAGATTCGAAATTCCCGCGAAAAGAGGTTGCCGCCATGTTGCAGCCCTTAAACAATAGATTCCTCGTTAGCTTCTTTTGTTGGGGCACCAACATTTGAATATCTGGGGATTGAGTGAAAACCAGCAATTCGAATTCCGTCGTTGAAAGTGAGAAGAATGATAATGAGAAGTGACGTTAGCTATCTGATTGGCTAAGAATTGCCTACCTTTGTTCTTTTTCGCGCAAAACGCAATGCTAAAAATAGCCTCATCTACCTCTGTGCTGGGGTACAGACACAGTGGGGAACTGATGGACGCTCCTGGTAATGGGCTCCTGTATTTGTCTTATAGAGGGAAAAGTTTAACACTTTGTCTTGAACAGGGTATGGAGTTTTTTGTCTTAAACAGGGTAAGGGTTTCAGAGCCCCAGCGGCACACCCCTACCCAACTTTGGGTAGAGTACCCCCCCGGGGAAAATATGTACATGCCTACATGTAATATACATTGTAATTTCAATTCGGTTTTAGAAGTAGTTACGGTCCGATGATTTCTGGATATACTACTTTTGTATCAAAAATGAGTGTATAACTGAGCTATTGTGTATATTGTTTTAAGTTTTAAAATTGTGCTTCAAATAAACGGGGGAGGGGTCATCACAAATTCAACATGGTGCTTCTCATCCCTCTCTAATTAACAACCAGTCCCTTAATATATCAGGACGAGAATAAAAGGTTCCCAGCCCTACCCCTATAGGTTACCACTTGAGTAGGTATGTACAAATATCACAACAAGTAAACAATATTTTTAGATCATTTATTCGTCATGTGCTATAGATCTCATATAACATTTCAGTTGCTATTCATGGTATTCAGCACCCACGTGTTGAGGTACTTCACTCGGGCGTACACGCCATACTGATTCGGGGACGCACACCCGTAACCCCAACTTGTGGCGCCGTGAATGTAAAACCGACCTCCAGCCTCGCACACCATTGGTCCACCGGAGTCACCTGACACAAACAACAACACGAACGCTTTAATAGGTGGATTTCAGATGACGTCATTGTTTATATTTTGCCTCAGTGGCATCAATCACACGTCAAGCTACAACAAACAGAGTCCATAATTAAAATCGAAAGAGCGTGTCGTATTTGGTAATCAATGAAAATGTGAGAGTAACATGTGGAATAGTTTTGAGATTACTACGAATTATGTATGGTTGTGAGGAAGTTCAGTCTGAAGGCCTGCGCAAACGAGGAAACATCGGTGCGCGTGTTTCTCCAAATGTTTTCTCGTTTGCGCAAAACATTTGTTGCGGAAGCAAAAATGTTTCTGAAACATTTCAGAAACAACAACAACATTATTCGCATAATTTCATCCATTTTTTATAAGCATTAGAGAGTATGTTTTTTTATAATAAAATAAGTAATTAATAATTGATTGAAAAGTAGTTATGCCTAGTGGCTAAATAAACCGTAAAGTTTTCTGGTTAGCCGCTAGCTAATACAGCGGTTTTCAATTGAGTATAGTAAAACCAAACGCGAATTACCCACAGCCAGCCAGTCATAGGAGCGAGTAATCACAAGTAACTCGTAAATGGCTTCCCTGTGAGCCAATGACAAACCAAAGCAAAACCAAAACCAATTTGCGTTTGGTTTTACTTTGGATTCTGATTGGTTGGTTTACTTTCTCAGCCAATAGGAGAGGTTAGTAAACGCAAAACCAAAACACTTGGTCTGCAAAACGCTTGCGCATGCGTGAATTTCACGCGGGAAATCACGCTCGCGCGCATCATTTTGGTTGAATTTTCACTCGAAATTTGGACTTCAAAGCAATGTTACACAAAAGTACGAGCTTCGATTTTTAAGACCTTTCATGGACCAGTCTTAAATTTAATTGGCTTGATGACTAAACTAATAAAACTCTTGCTATTTTCCCCTTAATCCCCGGTCTTTTTCACGATGTGTCGAGATTTTTAAACAAACCATTTAGGAGCATTTTGAGCTGCTCCCGCGATTTCTACCCCTGACTGGACATGCACAGCATTTTGTAAACCTGTCCAACAAATGTTTCCCCGTTTGCTCGCCGAGCAACAATGTTGAGTAGATCCCAGGACTGCGCTACATATGTTGCGCACGCGTAAACTTCGGTAATTTCCCATGTTGTCAACTTTCAAAATGTAACAACTAACCAGTACCAATGACTTCTAACGTTTAACCAAAAGTACTGTAACCTTCAATTTCAATCAACATTGATCAATTTTGGATTTGTCATTAGATGTTTTGTCATTAAGTAAATAATAGTGTGTCTCGCGTATCTGTTAGCGGCTCCTCTGTTTGTTTGTTTTCTTGGGGGGAGGGGTGGGGAATTTGGTTTTAGTTTCCACCACAGGTAACTCATAATCATAATTCCTAGAGAGAGAAAGTACACAGCTAAGATTTTGCATACCTTGGCACGAGTCAACCCCACCCTGCTGGAACCCAGCACAAATCATAGAGTCGTGAATCTTGTTGGAGTAGGCTGTTTTGCACACAGACTGTTGAACGATTGGTACAGACGCCTGCTGTAAGTAATCCGGCTGTGACCCTCCAGAGCTTAGTGTTCCCCATCCGGTGATCCAGCAGTTTCTTCCAGCGGCCGCGTCCGGTACAGATGATGGGAGGCAAACGAGGTTAGTGTACCTAAAAAAAAACAGACAGAAAAACTGACTCTGAGCTTTATAATACTGTACAGTTGGAACAATGTTTAAATATAATATAACATGGTTTTACAACCATACATGCGGCCTAAATCTGGCAATGCATGTGTGGAATACAGCACAAAAGCACATGCCGATAGCATGCAGCAGCACAAACGAATGCTGGATTACGGGTTTGTCTTAACTTACTTGTTTAACAAAGCAGGTCTGTCAAGTTTTAACAAAGCGATGTCGTGGCTGTAGGTGAGTGGTGAGTGGTAGCTCGGATGCATTACGATCTTAGTTACTCTAAAATCCTGTTCTGTCCCAACCGTGTACTCTCTCCTGTGAGCTCCCATCCTAGAACACCGAGAAGGAAGTACTGTCAATCCCAAAAGGACAAGCTTTCTCATGACGAAACACAAAAATAACAATTCAGATTAGCAAAGTACACGTTCCAGGTATACTGAAAAACATCTGAGAATATTGTGATGAAGGATGGCAAAGTTTGGAATGGATGAAAAATACTGCTTTGAAGACTGATACTGATTTGATCGAAATGACAATGACATTAACATCTGAACATACTGCGCATCACGATGTATCACGATCACGCACAGCATGCATGATTTTAACAAGCATCATGCACATATTAGCCCCTCCCATATAAAAGGGGTAGGGATGCTCGTCGGACATTTTCGATTTGACCCCTAAGAGGTACTAAAATAGGCGTGGCTCAAGCTTATTTTGACCCCTAAAAGATAATAAAAATGTAAATTGATAACAGCTTTTTTGTTCAATTGACACCCGACCCCTAAAAGGTACCGCTTTACATAGAAATGTCTGTGTTTGATGGTGGATACCCTAAGTGGTACCAAACTCCTGATTTTGACCCCTAAAAGTTACGACGAGCATCCATGTACCCCTCACATAAGGGAGTCACCCCCCCGGATATTAGCCTCCCCTACAGCTCTTCTTAGGGGTTCTCTCCTACATCCCTAGTAAGATATGCGGGAAAGGCTATGCTCCACAGGCAAGCAGCACATACACACAATCACGCACTAACGCACACGTCACGCACGGAGTCCCGCACGCAGTCACGCACAAAGGCTTTCACACATTCAAGGACGCTAACATTACCTGATAAGCACATCTCTCGAAAAAATGCCGGTGGAGACACCAGTCGCGCACTCAGTCACGCACGCAGTCACGCACACAGTCACGCACATATTTAAGCACACTAACATTACCTGATAAGAACATCGCTCGAAAAAATGCCGGTGGAGACATTAGTCACGCACTTTATCACGCACGCAGTCAGGCATACAATCACGCACACAGTCACGCACATAATTAAGCACGCTAACATTACCTGATCAGCACATCGCTCGGATACTTGCCATCGACACAATGTGATGCAGTCAGGATCCACTGTGGAGCTACTAGTGCGCCGCCGCAGAACTGAATCCCTCCAGTGGACCTGAGCATCGCTTGCCAGGGCCAGTCGCCATGCTTAGCGGCTGTGCCTCCTACGATTCGCGTGGTAGGTCTGATACCACAGGAGCCTGGGGAGAAATGTCTCGGTATACTTCAATCTGACGGTCTGCAAAACGTCTGCGCATGCGTGGATTTGGTCTGGGAAAGTCACGATCGCGCGCGTCTATTTGGTTAAAATTTCTCACGCGAAATTTGAACTGTAAAATATTTTTACAAATACGAACTATTTCATTTGTTTTGTACTGCCATTAACCAGTCCGAAAATCAATTTAATTGGCTTGATATATAAACTAATAGAACTTACGCTTTTAGAACTCTTACATGCGATTTTCGTCTTTTTTTTTTACAATCATACCGGTAGCTAATTACGTTAATACCATGCTTATGATCTCAAGCATGTTAAGGCCTGGTTCAGGGGTCAAATTTCGGGTAAAAACTGTTTTCCTTATTTCAGCACAGCCGAGTATGGTAAGTACGCCAAGTTTCTCACGATAATAGGTATCGCCATTCGTGGTTAGTGTGTAGTAAAACGTGTCACGTGGTCTGTCACGTGACTTAGAACACGAAATCAGTAAATGAAAAATGCGGCTCCGAGTTTAAAACAGCTAGGATGATGAGTGGATGTGTTTAATTAAGGTTGAAGCCTTTTACCTAAATCAGCTTAGAAAAGTTCGTTAACGAGTAATTAAGGCAAAAATATGCAAAATAGGTCACGTGACTTTTTGTACCCTTAATATCCCCTTATCTTTTCATGATAGTCATGTTTTCTAAGCGTGGGCTAAAACACTGCGGGAGGACTAATGTTTTAGCAGGGTTACTTTATATTTATATGTTATCGTCGCAGCCGCATTTCACTTAAACAATTTTATATGATTATGACGTCATAGATCACGTGATACGACAACCATCCACTTAAAGTGCCACTACGACAAAAATTTACCATTTCGATTTGCCACTTTTTCAGTGTCTATAGGTCAATCAGTATTAGAAATATCCGAAATAGTAAAAAATATTCCCAAATGGGCATCTTAAACCACAAATTTTAGGAGAGTTTACCGGTAAAATCCTGTCCGCCATTGCTGGAAGCCGTGCCCTTTGTTCAGCTTTAAACAAAGGTTTATTCACCGGAAGTGATGTCATACACTTAACACGACAACCTCGTGGCGCGAAATAGCGTGCATAAAAAAGTAGCCAACCTCGCAAAGATAAATATAACTTTCTTCTTATGTACGTGAAGACGTTTTTAGTAGAAATATGCCTCCAGGCGTTGTGTTCTGCAGGCGAGCGTTAAGTGTATGACATCATTTCCGGTGAATAAACCTTTGTTTAAAGCTGAACAAAGGGCACGGCTTCCAGTAATGGCGGACGTGTAGATTCAATATTCGGAGCTAAAAAAATTAGACTTCCTGTCGTTGTATCGAAAAACAATTTGAACTGGTAATAATATATGGACTCTACTTTATGAATATGCAAAAACATTGATATGTCAAAATTTGATCGTAGGGGCACTTTAACAAATTTAAAGACCCTGTGTCCGAGCCCATGGTGCTTTGCGCGCGCAAATCATATTCGTAGGCTACGAAAAACAGAAAGATCGTTGTTGTTGTTATGCTGTTTTAAATGAAACTTTAGTTCGAATATTTCTTCGAATCCCGGTCTATGACGAGTAGAGGAATGCCGGAGAAAGGACCGAGACAGCGAGGCGAAGCGACTCGACAAATAATCCTTCAGCAGTCCACATTTTACTTTCTCTAGGTCTACAAGAGACCACTTGTGGTTCAAAAGGACTACTATGCGAGTTTCCCGGGGATTTGCTGCACTAAGGGACCGGCGTGCTTCGTTGGAAATACAAAGCGGCACAAAGCAACCACTTCTGGTATCAAGATCATTCGTAATTATAATTTCGCACGGCTGAGCTCCACTGCGGTGTTACAGACTTATCTGTATACGTTTTGAATTTTTATTAGCAGAGAAAGCAATGTCCTTAACCTTTTTTTTCATCCTTCAGTACGTCCAGAAAGTCTTGCTACCAAAACTACGATCGCGGGGCAAAGTCCAATCTGCCGAGTTCAGCTGTTACTTCGCTGTGAGTTTGACTCTAGTGCGAGTACGACATTTCATTTTGCACTCAAAATATATCATTCGCAAGGAAAGTAGAGATCTTCAAATACAGCTAAGCAATACTGGAGACATGAAAACAAGGTAGCAAGAGTATGTGTTTGCTTGTAGAGTTGTGAAAAGTCGCACTCGTAAACCTAAATATTAGAATCTGAAGACAGAACAACTGGCTTCCTGTCGAGTACTGTTAAAATCATATTCGAAGCATCCGGGGAAAATTCGTGGGCTCGATTGGGTTTTTAATCCGGTATAAATTATGAAATTCGTTATCCAAAGTGTATGTGTACTTCTTTTATTAAACTGATAAACAATCGAGAGCATTTTAGTTCGCGTAAAAGCTGGCCTTTAATTTATGCGGCCGTTGATAAACAAACTATTCATAACATTGACATTAGTATTATGATGTAATTAGATTTTGCTTAAACTGTTATTTCTGTCAGAAAACATTTTAACGTAAATCTATTTTCCGTTAAATGAACCAGGCCTTAACATGCTTGAGATGTTGTTGTTTAGTATTCTCTTAATGGCGGTGAAGTAGAATCGCATAGTCACAGCTGAATCGCATGACTGCGTTTGCGAAATCAGACGCTGGCTGGTGGAGATGAGCGATGATTAAGAGTGGAATCACCACTGTAGACTACGCGCGCTATTTATAACTTAACAAAATATCAACAAAAGTACTAAATCTTAAAGTGCTATGCTATTCAAGGAAAATCACATGCCCGACTCGGTAATTTCACGTTAAAGTTGCACTCGAGAAGCCGATATCGCCTTCGTCGCTTCGCGACTCGGGCGATATTGGTTTTCTCGTGCATTACCTCGTCAGGCATGTGATTTTCCTATAATATTATTTTTATAGAGTCGATTTCGTATGAGTGGGTGCCATGGCTTTGAAATGGTTTCTCTGTTGTTTTTTGTCCTTCTGGTCCAATGAAATTACAGAGATACGTTACGTCAAAGTTACAGTACGGTGATGCTATGGCGTTGCCGTATTTCTTTCCCATTCATACGAAATCTGGACTATAACTAATAAGTATAATACCTGAGGGTGGTGGGGGTGGGGCGGCTGTGTCTGGAGAACTTGTTGGTGGTGGAGGCGGGGGCGTAACTACAATTAATAACACAATAGAATAATTACTAATTATATTGCATTGTATTGCCATGTATTGTATTGCATTGTATTGTATTTATTTTTTATATTATTTTAGAGAAATTTATTTACATTTATTTAACTCCACAAAAAGTTTATGGAAGTAAACATTTAACCGGCTAAACATATTTCCGTGACCCACTTCAATCAAATTTCATGCAACATTGCCTTGTATCCATTTGTGATCTCCATTGTAAAATAAACCTGAAGAAGGCTGGTACTGGCCAGCCGAAATATCGTATAAACCTCGACAAGCGTCGGTTGTATTTGATCAGCATTGCAGTAGTCTTCGGACACTTTATCATTATATTTTCTTCTTCTTGCTGATCAAGAACTGTTTTTGATCCAACGTCTGGCAGTATTGATTGTACACGGTTTTTGCTGTGGGTTTCTAACCTTAACTATATATAGACTCAATTGTGACGTAAATACCGTTGCAGTCGCTTTTGTTTAGAATTTGAAAACAAAAGCGATTTCTATAGGTATTTTTGACCGTGCGAAATAGGAAGCATAAATGTCACCACATTTGTCAGAACTTTCCGGGATAAAAAAGGGATAAAATTAAGTTCTGACAAGTGGGAACATTTTTTTTCACCTAGGTTGAAGATTGTTTGGCAAATTTTTATTTCATAGGCACTTTAAAAAGACAGCTTTTAAATGTGTTTCGCAGCTTTAGTGTCACGAAATCGCAAAGCAGAGCGAGACTCAACCATAATCAACCATCGTTTTATATGTCATGCAAGTTGTATTGTGTATGATTCGCGTAAGTCACGCGTCATGTGAAATATTTTTGTCACGCGTGAGATGTCACGCATTCCTCACCTCCTGCAGCACAAGCTTTCAGAACAATTTCATCGACAGCGATGTCCGACTCGTAACTGTTCCCAACGACTGCCTCGAACCTGATCTGAAGATAAGACAGAAAGAAGCAATGAAGGCATGTTCCCTTGGCATGGCAATATGTGTGCACATCATATTTGAACAAACCCTTAACATTAGTCTGGTAGCGGCTCATTTGTTTTCGGATTGAGCTACCTGTGGCGCGCGGTCAAAATGGGGCGAGGAGAAAAGGAAAGAAGGGGTGTGGAAGGGGAGAGCACATTTTTTCTTTCCTTCCCTGCCCTTCACCTCCCCCTCACCCCTCCTTCCCTTTTCTCCTCGCCCCATTTCGACCGCGCACCACAGGTAGCCCAATCCGAAAACAAATGAGCAAAACACAAACACCCAGAAGAGCGGCTAGGAGGCTTAACTTTAACACGTGTGTAGGCCACGCCCAATAAATTTATAACACAATAAATTTATATACACAATAAATTTATAACATTAAATGGCGTGGTTGTCA
Organism: Actinernus sp. WN-2022; assembly: GCA_030867875.1. Classification (NCBI taxonomy): domain Eukaryota; kingdom Metazoa; phylum Cnidaria; class Anthozoa; order Actiniaria; family Actinernidae; genus Actinernus; species Actinernus sp. WN-2022. Next base: position 33,312,278 of record JAOWCC010001501.1, read on the forward strand.
GCATTAGTTCACTCAGTTATCGTACTTGCTACAACCCTAATATTAATACAAGAAGGAACACACTTAAATGGTTGGCTTTTGAACACATCTAGAATAGACCATTTCACCTATGATACGATATTTATCAATTTTCTGGTGATTCATTCTTCTTGTTTCGGTTATAGTTTAAAATCATTTCAAGTCAATTCCTAAAGGTTCAGTGGTATTTCTGGATGAAGGCAAATGAAGCATTTAAAATCAATCCCAAAGAATTGACTCAGTTTCTCGTTTTCTGATTGGGTGTTTACCACTGGAGATAAGAGAACATATCACAGTAGACTGCGTGACCACTCGCGCAATATCGATTGCGTGACTACTCGCGCAATATCGACTGCGTGACCATTCGCGCAATATCGACTGCGTGAGTACTCGCGCAATACGACTGCGTGACAATGCGCGCTAGAATCACTTCTCCCCAGGTTCAGTTTAGTGTTGTAAAATAAATTATATAACGATAGAGCAGTTTTCAATTGAGTGTAGTAAAACCAAACGCAAACTACCCACAGCCAGCCAATCATAGGAGCGAGTAATCACAAGTAACTCGTAAAATGGCTTCCCTGTGAACCAATGACAAACCAAAGCAAAACCAAAATCAATTTGCCTTTGGTTTTATTTTGGATTCTGATTGGTTGGTTTACTTTCTCAGCCAATAGGAGAGCTTAGTAAACGCTAAACCAAAACACTTCCGACACTCAATTGAAATCCGCTCTAGTTTACCGTGGTATAACCTCTCATTTGCTACATTTTGCGGAATCGCATGGTCAAAGTTGTTGTTAAACATGTAATGACGCAAAACGTGGTACGTAAGTAAGAGAAAACACCACGGTTACTATCGCCGTATATGTTTAACTGTACGCCTTTCTGAAGTCCAATTTATTATTATTATTATTAGTAGTATTAGTATTAATAATTTATTTCATTCGACAAACTACATAATAATAATAATAATAATAATAATAATAGTACATATTAAAATCATCTTAGAATATGGCCTACCAAAGAAAGTAGTTAAAAAATACCAAACAGTAATTAATGGGCCTTAGTATATACTACACAAGTGAATAGTGCTTTTCGGGCACTCTGATTGGCTACTCCGGAGGTGAATCTCCTTTGCTATTCACTTCCGAGCGAAGCAGCGATCACCTCGCGCGAGTTTTTGTCCATTTGTCAGAAAATGAAATAACTATTTGGTGCTGGCTATTCACTTGTGTGGCATATACTAAAACAATTATTCACCTCGGTGAAACGCATGTATATTATATCTAGTGGAGCAATACTTTCAAGCTTACAGCATCTCTTCAAAACCTCTATACGGTTGTGAGTTCCCGGGTAGATGAACCGTATCTTATGAAGTATAGGATATCCAGGGGGTGGGGTAGGGGATATTTGTAATTCATAGATTAGCTATTCGTACTTGGTTACCTTATGAGATCCACTTGACACAGGTACAGTGATGTCAGCCAGTTGCCAATAGTCTCCCTTGTTACCTATTTGAGAAAATACCAACGTATTGCCCACATAAACCTTGAAGGACCCCACATGGCTGCCGTACATGTGATAGTAAAAACTCAGGCATTTGGGTCCACCGTCAAATGAAAAGACTTGCGAGGTCTCCATCTTGGCGATGTCTCCAGAGATGCGTGGAGACGAGGCTTCGATGTACATATAGTAACCTGGGAATTAAAGACATTGACGTCATATCTTACAAACGCGCACTCTGATTGGTCAAATACTATGAATTTTTGAGAGCGATGATTGTGAAAATGACATTATATCGTACAAAATCGCTCTCGACTGTTTGGTTTGCGAGAGTGGAGATCATGATAATGAGATCATATCGATGTTTCTACAATAAATCAAAATCAAAAACAAATTTGAACTGGACTTTGACGAATTTTTTAAGATGACATTGACAGAAAAAGATTCGGAAAAGATGGCGGCTGCTCATTTGACCACAATCCCTTGCGAACCCAACCCAATCAAAATAACACGTAGAAATTCATGTGCATTAGTTGAGTAGAATAGTGAAGAGTTAAAATAGATAGAATCAGGAGCCCATTACCAGGAGCGTACCTATGTGATGGGTAGCGTCCACAGCACAGTAGACGATGTGGCCATTTTAGTCGCGAAGTTCTGGTATGCGATTACGTTGTCTTTTGTTCTCTTGCGCTTTAGTATTTTTAGCAGTTTGAACCGTGTAATTTTCAATTCTTCAGTGCATCCTGATTGGTTAAAAGTGACGGCCTTTGTTTCTTCTCGCGGGAAACACAAAGTTAAGAATAGCTACATCATCTGTTCTGCTGTTGGACAGACCTAATCTGGGAGATGCACGCTCCTGGTAATGGGCTCCTGATAGAATCTTGTGAACAACTATGTATCTGTGGTCTATATCTATTGATTGCATACTGCGGCAATTATGCAAATATTCCCGAATGGAGTTATAACACGGCCACAGGGGGATTGGGGTGAGGGGGGGAGTATTGCATTATCTAGGTACCATATTCGATTGAGCTTATTTTCAAACCTATCAAGAGACGTACTTGAAACTACAACCTTCGCCATTTAAGTACGGACCGCCCGACAAAATAAGGCTATTCAGAACACTGAACGAACTCCTCCGACACATCGCGAGCATTTTATATGACTTCGCTTGTCCCCCCTCCCCCTTCACAATGTTGGGATAGAAAGGCAACATTGAAATGGGGGAGGGGGTTGTGTTAAAAATAGCCGGAAATTGCTGAAGCGGTCCGACTTAAATGGCAAGGGTTGTACCATGTTCGATTGAGCTTATTTTCAAACCTATCAAGAGAAGTACTTGAAACTATGTCCTCTGTTAAGCCATTACATTTTGGGATAGTTCTTATGAAAAAAAGAGTTTGTGAATTTGTTGCTCTGCAAGGTTGTTCACGACTTTGTATGGTAGCCAAGACTAACTTACCATAGCCAACAACATCAGTACTTGGACCAGTTCCCCAAGAGGGCGTCATGCCACTGTACCGAGTCCAGTCAAAGGTATCATCGGTTCGCTGCACAAATCCACAGTTATTGCTCTCAAAGTTGCAGTAAAATAGATCTAAACATACACAGATGAAATTATAAACAATTTTATTAAGGGAAGTTGTAATTCCTATATAGACTCAAAAGTTACACCAAATCACGAAATAAATAGCACCAACAGAATATACTCATCAAGACACTGATTTTATTTGAATGGTCACGCTTTGGGTTTTCAGTAGTTACAACAAATCACGAAATAAACCGCAGTACCAAGAGAATATTGGATATGAATGGTCACACTTTGGGTTTGAATCATTCACAGATTCAAAAGTTACAACACATCACAAAAACAAACAGTACCAAGAGAAATTGCACTCGTCAAGATGGTCACTCTTTGGGTTTTCATCCGCAGACTCAAAGTTACAAACAGCTATCGCAATTAACAGCGACACTCAAATATTCATTGTCGGATAATTTTCTCTATTCCTACCTTGGGCCAGGGCCCCACCAATTAGAAAAAATGCGAGTTGCCACATCATGTTTGCGGCGCCGTACGTGCGTGAGTGAGCAGTAAAGTGGGATACGAGAACGTTTTAAACATTAACAAATCGCGCGAACTATTGTGGGAGTTAAGTCATAACAATGGAATCTCAACTTCTGACAACTGAACCAACACCGTAATTACTTACGAGTGGAAAGAAAATACTAACTAATTGATGGTGTTTAAACGTGTTCAGAGAAAAATGAACTGATAGCAACTGATCTAACAACAGTCAGTCCATTCCAGCATCATCTCCTATGAGTTACGGTTTTCTGTGAACAGCTATGAAAACAACAGTAAAATATATTAAAGAACTTGAAATGTTAAATTAGTTACTCCAACCCGAGATAAGAACAATCAACGAGGTTACAAGATGGACAGCATTAGAGTGGAAATTAAGAAATAGAAATCATTATGTGTGCTATCTTAGTAAAATAAGGGTTGTCAGATACAAGCGTTAACCCTATGATACACGACCGAAAGGGAGTGTGGGTATGTTAAAAATATTCATGATCTGAAGAGTACCCATATTCCCGTTCGGTCTTGTCTCGAAGGTTTAAAATGCTGCTGTGATCAAATTACACTTTTCCTATTTTCTTCAGCTTCGGAAAGTAAAAGTACTAAATAATTACGATTTTAAATCCGTTAAGTCCTACGGGAAGCATGATATTTTTTAGCCATAATTTCTGTCCGCCATTATTCGGTTTCGAATTGGAAGCATAAAACATTGAGCATAATGAACCGTTCATTCAGTCAATTGACCGTTTCGCATTCAAGAATTACCGCTGGATGCTATGACTAAAGACGCATCAGTTTCTTCTTCAAATGCACTGTTGTATTTACTTATGTAAATAGTGTGAAATAAAACTTGAAACTAACGTTGAGTAAATTAATGCGTATCTAGTCATCGCACCGGCCAGCGGTAATTCTTGAATGCGAAACTGACGGAGAGGGAAAGGTGGGGCTTATAACCGGAAGAGATTTAATGTTTGCGATGGGCATATGAGCCGATGGAGCTCACAACCAGTATTTACGGTGTTAGCCATTGCTCGATTAACTGATTTTCTCGTATACTCCAGTGGGACAAAAAAGCCCTCAACATATGTACATGTGATTTTTGCTCGCATTACTTCAAACACTATATTAGTCGTATTAGACAAGACGAGACAGTTTTTAATTGGAAGCCTTGTGAACGGAACGTTACATTGGTTTGAACTCCAATAATTTACAACGTTTTTCAAATTTGAAAGTCATTCTGGTAAATAAATTTTGATATAAGTGCTTTGCTTTTCATTGGCGCAATTAGTTCCTGGATCCCGGCCCTGTATTACGTTGACCGCACTGCACTATAATACTCATTGCCCAATAGCATAGAATGAGCACAGCTACAGTGTCAGATGATAAACAATTGGCAAAGTTCCTTTTTAGAGAAGATTAAAGGTGAAAAAACAAACCAGCATAAAACAAAGAAATCAAACAGAATTTCTAATTTGTGCTTACACAGCTTAATTGGAAGTTCGTAAGCAGAGATAGCCCGGATAGTGAGTTGTGCGACGAGTCATGTTTTGTGATCACGGATTCAATGACCTTTGCTTAAATCACAAACTCGTTTGAATTACAAAACCGGAAAAACGTAATTTAATGGACCGAGGTTACATTGGTTACAGGAAGCATTTCGAAACATCACTCTTTAAAGACGCTGAAACGATGTCAAGTAGTTGTTCCACTGCATTCAAGAAATAAAAGATTTAGCAAGTTACGTGACCCGATTTCACAAATCAGTAGGGTTATAAAGAGTTCGCTAATACACGGTAGTTTAGAACGTTTTTATACCCCTTTTAAGTTGACACGGAAGTTTCGGCATACTAAAGCATTCTAAAGAGCAAACAAAGAATCATCTACTACTTTCAAGGTTTATTTTTTGGGGGGCGGTGTGTTTCTAGGAGCTGAATTTTATAGGATTTTCAGGTATATCAAGACCGCGTGAACATGGTTGTTTTCACGTCAATTTATATGCCGGTCTGTTGTTAGGATTCTCGCTAAGCGTTTACTCTTACGGTAAGTAGTAACCATTACGAATCTTTCTCGGTAGCACCGATGCACTATGAACTTATTAGTGATACTTATTTGATCATGTTTTTACCCAGTAAAGTTCTAGTTGTATTAATTAAAACGTTCCCTGTATGCGACTTGCGGCTTTTACTGATAGTCTAGCAGGATGACTGAATATCAGTTTAAAATTCTTGTTTGTGGTTTGAAGATGGCTCTCAATATACACAAGTCCTTCGAAAATATTGGAGAATGACCCGCCATGACATCATCTGGTCGCCATCTTGCCAAAATTAAACGCGCAAGGGCACTTGGGATACGAATAGGCTTTGACAGATTCAGGTGCTAGCACAATTTTTGGCATAATTCGCAATGCCATTACGAACACAATTTTCATGATTTTTCTGACAAAAGCACTGCTAGCATAATTAGCATTTTTTTGCTTGTTTTGGAGCCCAAAATAAGACTTCCCATATATCAGTGTAAGAACAACAAGAACTGCATGACATGATTTTCATTCATAACTACTTTATACGTTTAAATACGTTCTGCTGCTGAATATACTTTACTATCTTAACCATTGTCTTTTGCAAGTCAGTGGATAAAAATATAGAATGAAGTACACAGTTTAAATTACTGTTTTTTGTTTGACTGCACGTGCTTATGCTGTTTACTTGTTTCTTATATTTGAAGGAAAAGTTGCATAGATGTGGTTGCATTTATATAAAAGTTAAGGAAACTAACTAGCATAGTTTTTTGCGCTTTGTGCTAGTATTTTTTTAAATCTAGCATGATTTCTGGCACAATTTCAGAAAAATAGGAGCATTGCCAGTGGCATAAAATGCTACTTTTACGAGCACAATCTGTCAAAGCCTACTGGATCCTCCTCTGGTCTGCAACAGACCTTCATAGTTAGTTGAAACGCTGTCAACTGGTTTTAAATGCCATGAGTTACGAGACCATCAACTAAGAGAACCGATCCCCTATATTAGGCTCTCTCCCCATGCTCTGCCCCATGATAGTTTGCGCCGATTTATTTTAGCTTGCATAAATTAGTTGGACTATTTTTACCACTCTATCCGATTGGTTGTTGGTGTCACATGTCCGAATTGGCCGGCGAGCGACGACAGCAGAACATCAAGTATGTTGATAACCAAAAATCCAAACCATCGCCAACAATCACGGACATTGCACCCGCGGTACATACGCGGTTTGTACCATAAATGACTCTAAAATGTCCTCAGATTTTACAAAGAATGCCGGTATGGAACGACTTCACAATACCGAAAACTCAACTATCCAAGCATGCAGTTAATTGTGGGATAGCTGTAAAAAAACGTGGGTTAGCTGTAAAATTTGGTCAGCAGTTAAACCTGCGAACATTTCACTTCCGGTAAAAGTTTCACTTTGAAAGATTTTAAGTATTGACAGTGTCAAAAGCCTCCGGTATAAGTATATTCACAGGGAAACCGCTGACGCACCGCAGACTCGTCATGACCAAAATAGTTGCCGATGTTTCACGTCTCGCAGACGAAACACTGCACAGTTTGAACGCTGAAGAGCATTGATTACGACATACTTTGAAATCGATCCCACGCGTGCGCACCAGGCATCAAATTACGACCGTAAATAGGCATTGTACAATCTCGTACCCATATCCCATTTGTTTCTTACTGCGCATGCTCGACGAAAAATAGGGCTCTGGAATAATCCGATTCCGGAAGTCCGCGAATCACGGACTTCCGTTGACTCTGCGCATGCTTATCATTACGTAAGCCTGAGAAGTCGTTTCTTCGGGTTCGATTCTCGCACAGCGCCTCAGGCCTAGGTTTTGGTTTGGATTTGGACGTTCACCCGGCATCTTGATAGTGATCTTTTGCTTGCTAGTGTCAGGGCAAGCCTTAGGGAGTCTCTTTCATCTTCTGCCGTTTTTAGGTTGGATTTTAAGGCTTTATTTTCGTGCATTTGGCTCGTGTTTCTTTACCGTGCGATGGATATCAGACATCACAGATTCCTGAGTGCCTTACCTGAGGCAGATGACCACACAAACAGCACTGAACTGAATACACGCACGGTAGAAGGAAGTCAAGGCATTTTTACTTACGATTCTCTCGTATTTTAGCTCCTTGAAAGCTGGGAATGTATAGGATTACCTATCTGTTCAGTACGGTAAATCCCTCGGCTATATCCAGTTGAGTTCGATTTTCGAATTCTGATAATTCATGTACTGTGTGCGATGTGTGTTGGCGATGAAGTGATATGAACTCCCGAGTTTTTAGCGTTTAGATAGCCCGGCCCTAATTTCCAATGCCTTTGTCCAAATAAATCAACCCTCCAGAAATGCTTTATGTTTGACTTCCGGTGAAATTGCATTGTTCAGAACAGCCAATCAGAATATACGAAAATCGGATTATTCCAGAGCCCTATTTTTTCGTCGAGCATGCGCAGTAAGAAACAAATGGGATCTGGGTACGAGATTGGGCATTGTATTCCTCAGAATTTTACAGTACTTTGTATGGAAGTTTGTGTTTAGAGTCCAATTAATTGTGAAACAGAATTACAATAAACCTTCAAATGTATCGTTTACATCATATTTTCTAGCATGTTATTGACTGTAAAATTGCATGTAACCGAGTTGAAGCGAATAATTCTGGCTTCCTGAGCTTATTCGAATTAATGCACTAACCGTGTGTTTTGGCCTCCATGTTCGCTGTAATTTCCTTCATTTTAGCCACACTGATGGTTCCTTTGATCAACTTTGGAGAATAAGCATAAGCGTTTCTTAATTTGTTCGATGGAATCGAATAGCTTAAATGTCATTTTATCACAGAATTATATGCAAATGTGACTTAGTATTTACCTACAGCTTCCCAGTTAGGTTAAATTTGAGTGATTTTCAGGTATCTGTACACTACCACAGCTCGAAAGAACATCAAAACGAAACCCGTACGGCCGTCGACTCTGAATTTCATCCGCCATATTGCTCTCGATTGGCCTGTAACAACCTGGCAACTAATTTTTCGTAACTCAGTGTGATTTTTAAGTTTTGTCGGGAATATGAAAAAAATGCAAACAAATCTCGAGTGTGTCTCGGTAAATAGAGAGCTTAAGCAACCACGACGGCAACGTCTGCGACGACGGCATAAAACAATAGCTTTAATTACAAAATACAATTATAACTGCACGTGAAAATGCACGCAGTCGCCTACATGTCTTGGCGGTGGCGGGAATATAAAAGAAAATGGGGAAAAAATCTCGAGTGTGTTCCCGGTAAATAACAGCTCTCGGTCCTCGATAAAATTGTTGTTCTTTAGCTAGCTCATTCCATGATGTCAGAACTTCTGCAATACTTGCCTGAATGGGTGGAAAGAATTAAAGCGCTAGAGAGCCTGAGAAATAGAGATTTATGATTGACAGGCGCTATTGCATAAGTTTACGCCCCGCCCACAATGGAATAGAGTTCTGACAATGATAATATATCTTAAATCGAAATGCATGCTGGGATACTACTGGATCCGCCTCTGGTTGCAGACTATGACATCAGAGTGAAGACTGGAAGTTCATTTGGAGCTGGGACAGACGCTCACGTGTACATCAAACTTGAAGGAACAAAGGCGATAACTGCTCAAGAGCCTACACTGGAGCCGTTACACAAAATAGCCGTTCCTCAACTAATACCAGAGCTGGCTGGCAGCCTTGTTCCAAAAGGTTGCTAGCTAGAAAATATCTCGCCAATAGTTTGCTAGCTGGGGCGTTTTTACGGTTTTCGACATTCCTGGCTATTTGCTGGGTATTCCTTGCCATTTGCTAGCTGCCAGTGTAACGTCCAATGAATCATGCTGGCAATTTGTTGGACCCGGTTGAATAGTTAATAAGTACCCACTGGCAAAATCTCACAGCACGCGCTGAGGCATGACCAGATAAGGTATTTGATTGGCTTGACGTGAGAGCCCGGTTAAAAAGGTAATAAGAGTAAGAAAAAAAACAATGCGTGACTGTCTTGTACTGTCAATTGCTGTCATATTGGTTCAGTTCGAATTTGGGACCGGAGCTATATGATCTGCGGCGGGCGTCCCCCTAGCTCCGTGGTCCCTGTTTGACAAAGCCTACCATGTTAAAGCCGCATTGCCTGAGAGTTTGTTACTTTTGACTGAGCGCTGCGATCCATACTATATTGCTGGGAGAAAGCAAGCTATTCTTGCCTCGCTGGCTAGCTAAAAAGGTATACTAGCAGCTGGTGCTGGCTGGCAAGTTGGTATAGAGGACGTTGGTATCCTGGCTGGCTAAAACCCACCTCAAGTAGGTGTGCTAGCTGGCAAGGTGCTTCCTACTGGTTGCTGGCAAAATGTTTCTCATTTTTACCCCTGGCATTGAGGAACGGCTATATTTTTCCCAGGAATTATTTATTTTATCCAATAATTATCCCTAAGACCTGCAAACAGGATTTCAAGCAATTTCAGGCCAAAATGAGTTTTTTTTTCGTTGAACCCCCCTGACTGCTGAACATGAGCTTGCCGGCTCAGGCGATCCTTTTGAAAGAAACAGGTGAGATATGCGGGTAGATTTTATATTTTGATCAAATCGTTCAAAAGACTAATTGTGTTATTAATGGCTCTGCTAGCTACTGGAAACGGACAATTCAGTCTCGATTCGAAACAGTAGATGCACCCAAAGCATTCCTCCATGTTTTTATTTTTATTTTCTCTATATGCAATAAGTCTATAAGTCTAATAGCTTCGTTTGTTCATTGTTTAAAATGGCCGTTTCAATACTAAAGGTTGTTGCATTAAAGAGTGAATTACACTGATGACTGGATGTGTATTTATATAGGCCTTTTTAAAATTTGGTCAGCAAATATTTTCACAACTGCTCTTTCTTTCCCTAGAGATTTCTTTGGAGTCTTGGTAAAGTGCGAGTCAGCGAGTCAGCGAGTCAGGGTGCGAGTCAGCGAGTCAAGGTGCGAGTTAAAAAAAATCACCGAACACAACTAAATAAACTATTTACAGTGCGTGATGTGCATCATGAAACGCATGACCCCGGTTTTGACTCTATGAACGAGTGATATAGTACAGCATTAACGGTTTTGTTTTGTTTGGCTATGGTTTCTAGGTTCGACTCTGTTCGTTTTTCTCTGTTCTTTCGGAATCAGTATTCTCCAAATACAGAACAGAACCGAGATGGTCATGAACAGAACCGAGATGAACAGAACCGAGAAGTTTAGAAATGAGCGAACTGGAGAACAGAAGAGAGTCTGAGCTGAACCCGACAACAACAAGTCTTTATTCATACTCTGTCTTGTATTTACATGGAGTCTAGTAAATGTAATTGCCATAAGGAGAAAAAAAAATCGTCTGGTATCCCGAAATATATTTTTATAGACATTATAATATGGGTCAAACTAATAGCGAAAAAAATAAAGAAAACATAATTGCGTTCGACGAAGGAGAACGCATACTAATCTTGCAGTGGACTCCCTGTGGTCATGTGTGGGCTACCTGTGCTTCCCCAGGCGAAAGAAATCGAGATTCGTGTCCGTGTGTTTGTACTTTTTAGAATAAATTATCTCGGCCGGGGAACTGGTAACCACACGTACACGATGCGAGCGGCCATTTTGGTGAATGCCACATGGCTTCTGTTTTGTTTCGCGATCGGTTAGTTACTTGCCTTATTTTCCGACAATGCAATGCAATGATGTTTCAAAGGTTCGCAAGTACAATTGAGCAAAGCCTGAGGAAAGTGTGTAGTACATCTGGAGGGCCTTGAACATTCAACTCGGCCATAATTATTTATTTATGCTGAACCCGAGTGAATGTGCGATCGAAAAATATGCGGCCTATTGGCTTGCTGTGCTGTTCGGTTTGCAAAACTGCAAATGGTCAAGATGCTATGAATCATACCTGAAGGCTGAAGAGAAATACATGGATATGAATATTTCAGTGTGAGTTGTGAAGAAGCTTTTTAAATACTACACATGTGTGCATCGTGGTGGTTTTATCGTGGTTATACAAATTAACACTGCATTCAGGCTATAACCACACTGGATATGTCAAGGAACTTAAATATCAGAACAAGGTGAGCCCTAATATGATCAGAAATTATTCTGCAATAACAATGGACACTCAATATTCTGCAGCCAGCTTTGGTCTCATTTGAAGAATAATTTGAATCAGTCTTTATGTTCTACACTGGAGTGTATAAATCACTGACACTTTAAGTGTAGTCAGTATTATGGAGACAGCCTTGGTCATGAAATATGGGATGCAGTTTATACACATCTGAATAGGGTTGATTGTGTTCTATACTAACTCCTATGTACTATTTAAAACATTAATTGGAGTGGTATTACAATAATTTTGTCGAGAAAACAATTGAAACCCGAGAGGCATTAGTTCTCATACAAAAAAAATATCAGTCGAACGCACTTTGATAATCTATGATTACTTCTAGTATATATATATATATATATATATATATATAACATACAACACAATTGTATATTATCACACTCGATATCAATAACACTAAACACTAAATGACGATGAAACTACACACAGGTATTAAAGGCTGAATCTGAATAACTTTGCTTCGAGAGGACCGGGAATTTGGAAATTAAATACCTCCCTATTGAAGGAGAATGAATACGTTACCGAAATTGAAAACTTGATTGAGGAAATCAAAGAAGAAAAAGATAACTTCGGAACCGGCCAGGGAATGTGGTGGGATTACTTAAAACTAAATGTTAAGAAGAAATCAATTGAGTTCAGTAAGAGGATAAAAAGAGAATTAATTCGCGAACGAAATAGAATAACAAAACAATTGATAAAAGCTAAAACCAGACTAGCCTACGGTGGCCGAGAGCGGACATCAAAAGTCGAATTACAATAATTCGAAAGTCGAATTGCAGGAAGGCTCGAATTCAAACTGAGTTTCGCTTTTGCCATTTTTCGCTTCAGCCACTTTGCCTTTATCGACTTTCGCTTTTGCGAGTTTCGCTTTCGCAAATTTTGCTTCAGCTATTTTGTCTTTACTAATTTGTCTTTATCGACTTTCACTTTTGCCATTTTCGCTAGTTTGCCTTTACTCACTTTGTCTTTACTCACTTTGTCTTTACTCACTTTGTCTTTACTCACTTTGTCTTTACTCACTTTGTCTTTACACACTTTGTCTTTACTCACTTTGTCTTTATCGACTTTCGCTTTTTGCGAGTTTTGCTTTTCGACCGAGAAGTTCCAGGCGTCACTCGAGGCCAAGTCGAGCCATCCAAGAGCAAGACCAAAGTTACATGTAGTTCATGTTATGAACGCGCACAGCGACTGATCTTTGTGTGTTATTTGACAATGCCACGAATACGGGACCCTGAAGGTAAGATGTTATTGTTTGATGCATGTTTTTATGTACCTAGAATGCTGTTTGGATTCACCACTTGCCACTAAAATAATAAAACGTTCCGTCTAGTCCTTTAATAAGCCAAAGTTTAGGATCAACAAAGTTTAGAACCTACAAAGTTTAGAACCTCTGGAACCCAGTATTTTTAGCCATCATAATATTTGTCACCGCCATGTCCATGACGCACGTCAGTACTGCCACTTCGAAGCTTTAGTTTTAGCTTTAAGCTTATATAGAGCTCTATTACAGCCAAGGATTATAGCATTTTTATTAGCCTTTTTATTTTAAATTTGATGATTTTTTTTTTCAGAATTGGCAGAAGTGAAATACTTTGTTGAACGTTTGATCCACCTGAACAAAAGCCCAACAATAATTTTAAAACACCCTGCAAAGGTTTTCAATATTACTTGGTGCTATTAGTAAACTGTGTCTTGCTGTTTTATGCAAAGCTACCAGTTAGATATTAGTTACAAGGGTGGTGTGAGTAAAAATAATTGGGTGGGGATTTGGGGGGGGGGGGGGGGAGGGGATAATTAGAGGACCCTTATAGCCAAGAGGAAATAATTACCATAGTTTATTGTAAATAGCATCACAATTCTCTCTTATTACTTGATATGAGCTTATATATGGTAGAGACTATAAAGATGTACAGTGACAGACTCACTCCAAAAGAAGTAACATTATGTCATCGCCACCATGTTGGTGGACATCAAAAGATTCCTCATTAGCTTCTCCTGTAGTTCCACCAACATGGCCACCATGTTTTCACACCAACTTAAAGGAGGGTCTGAATGGGGGGGGGGGGGGGGGGGTCTACGTGTTAGTTGTCAGATAAAACCTTTGCCCATTTGTCAATTAATAGCCCTAGTTAATCATTACTAGAGAAAATTTACAATGTTTGGCCGACAAAAAACAAATTTGTCAGTTCTCAGTATAAAAAAAAGCTTTATTGTCAGTTATTTTTAAGGCCATTTATCAGTAGTCATTTAACCCCATTCAGACCCTCAACTAGCTGAGTCTTATCTTTTATGCTATTTTTATACTTAATATTAAGAGTCAGCTAGTAGAGTTCATAAGAAATGTTATCTCATAACATATTGTTAATAACTATTAAGGAGAACTAGTGTTAACTTATTCTTCTCTTCTTAAAGATACCGTATTTTATCACGTATAAGCCGCACCACCGGTATGTGTTGTGGAGAGAAGAAGAGAAGAATAAAGTTAACACTAGTTCTCCTTAATAGTTATTAACAATTAATATATTATGAGATAACATTTCTTATGAACTATACTAGCTGCACTCTTAATATTAAGTATAAAAATAGCATAAAAGATAAGACTCAGCTAGTTGAGGGTCTGAATATCTTTATAGTCTCTACCATAAGCTCATATCAAGTAATAAGAGAGAATTGTGATGCTATTTACAATAAACTATGGTAATTATTTCCTCTTGGCTATAAGGGTTCTCTAATTATCCCCTCTCCCCCCCCCCCAAAAAAAAAAAATCCCACCCCAATTATTTTTACTCACGCCACCCTGGTAACTAATATCTAACTGGTAGCTTTGCATAAAACAGCAAGACACAGTTTACTTACCACCAAGTAATATTGAAAACCTTTGTCAAGGTGTTTTAAAAATTATTGTTGGGCTTTTGTTCAGGTGGATCAAACGTTCAACGAAGTATTTCACTTCTGCAATTCTGAAAAAAATAATACATCAAATTTTAAAATAAAAAGGCTAATAAAAATGCTATAAATCCTTGGCTGTAATAGAGCTCTATATAAGCTTAAAGCTAAAACTAAAGCTTCGAAGTGGCAGTACTGACGTGCGTCATGGACATGGCGGTGTTTTATTATTTTAGTGGCAAGTGGTGAATCCAAACAGCATTCTAGGTACATAAAAACATGCATCAAACAATAACATCTTACCTTCAGGGTCCCATATTCGTGGCATTGTCAAATAACACACAAAAATCAGTCGCTGTGCGCGTTCATAACATGAACTACATGTAACTTTGGTCTTGCTCTTGGATGGCTCGAGTTGGCCTCGAGTGACGCCTGGAACTTCTCGGTCGAAAAGCAAAACTCGCAAAAAGCGAAAGTCGATAAAGACAAAGTGAGTAAAGACAAAGTGAGTAAAGACAAAGTGAGTAAAGACAAAGTGAGTAAAGACAAAGTGAGTAAAGACAAAGTGAGTAAAGGCAAAGTGAGTAAAGACAAAGTGAATAAAGACAAAGTGTGTAAGACAAAGTGAGTAAAGACAAAGTGAGTAAAGACAAAGTGAGTAAAGACATTGAAAGTGAGTAAAGACAAAGTGAGTAAAGGCAAACTAGCGAAAATGGCAAAAGTGAAAGTCGATAAAGACAAATTAGTAAAGACAAAATAGCTGAAGCAAAATTTGCGGAAAGCGAAACTCGCAAAAGCGAAAGTCGATAAAGGCAAAGTGGCTGAAGCGAAAATGGCAAAGCGAAACTCAGTTTGAATTCGAGCCTTCCTGCAATTCGACTTGTAATTCGACTTTTGATGTCCGCTCTCGGCCACCGTACTAGCCAGAGGCGACGCGACAGCGAGCCGTGACATTTTGACCCTGGGAGCCAGTTAAGTGCTATCGAAAAACAACAACTCGAGGGAGGGGGTCAACTGATTAGAAGCCCGATCCAATGGATCGAAGAAGGGGAAAAACCACCCGGTATTTCTTCAACCTAGAGAAAGGACACAGAGGTAATAATCACGTAGGTTCATGTTTCGACAAAAACAATAAAGAAGTCAATTCCACCGAAGAAATATTAACTACCTTGCACGGGTTTTTAAACTTGGGGAGGGAGGTAGGGAGATGCAAATACAAGAGTTAGAAGAGAAGAGAAGACAATACAATACAATACTTTATTTAACCACGTGTCACCTAGGAGGCTTATACAACTCGTTTAAACGTGAACGTGAACAAAAAATAGGCAAATGAAAAATACATACAAACTTATAATTTAAAAAAGTTTAGATACACTTGATGTTTAAGAGTATTAAACAGTCTTAAAATATTACGAAGTCTTGAAATATTACAATATAAGAAGAAAAAAATGAAATTAGTAGTTCTCTATGAGCTGTTTTTTGAGTCTAGGTTTGAAGAGTTCAGTTCCTTGACTGAATTGTCTTACTTTCTTCGGAAAGTGAGTTCCAGATTACAGCACCTTTACATCTTAAACTGAATTTACTGAACCCGGACTAGCGTATGGACATGATTAGAAATGAACCGAGAAACTGAACTGAGTGCATGAATAGAGAAATAGAACAAGATCCGAACCCGATGTTGAAACTGTTTGACGCCCATACACAAAAAACTGAACTGAGTATAAAATAGTATTTATCGAACTGGAAATGACATGAACCAACTAGGGAGGGCAAAGCAAGAAAAGTATTGTATCAGAAAAATAATAATTACAGAACAAGAAAAACGAGCGAAACTGAACTCTGAGAGGAAATTATAAAACTGACCGGACCCCTGTGGAAACATCAACAAAACGACTTTCAATGGTTCTCGCTGAAAAATCGATGGAAACAACGGGATAGAACTTAAATGGTCAAGAAGAAAGTAATTAAGCTTGCAAAAGAAAAGGAATAGCGCTTAGCCCGGACCGCAATGAAGAACCGGTGTCACAACGGACCGCGTGAAGAACCGGAATTGTCGAATTTGAACTGTCGCCGGATAGCATACAAATTTCGTTAGGGCATCTTAGTTCGCGCACCGGTCTATCCGGAGGGGCCGATGTGAGAGTTCTATGGCTTATAAACAAGAGTCGCCATAGAGAAATATGCCATACCTGAAAATGTCGCCATACAAAATGTCGCCATACCTGAAAATCCGGGAATTAGCACGTCAAATGGTTGTTTAATTGAAAGAGTTAAATCCTACAAAGACCCTCCTACAAATGTCTAGGCGTCCACGCTGATTTTAAATCTAGAGGTACAGGAGCTTCGAATACATGGCTACAAAACGTGCATTTATAACGCCGTGAAAAATGGTTTCAAAGTTTCCTGGCATCCCACTGAACTTTGTTGACACAATTAACTTATCTGTCATTAAGAATGTCATTTTCCAGTATTTGATGTTGAGCAGCAGGTATGGTGAAACACGATGCCATGTTGTTCATGATTTTGCGCGCTTCAGTGAAGGACTACGCAGACCACGATAGTTAACTCTTCAGTGCGATCAGTATATGAGTATATCGCAGTAGACAAGTTCAATTTTAGCGTTACCATTGTCCATGGTATTTCACAGAAATCATGAGTGCACAGAGAAGGCAGCGTAAAGAAACAGGACCAAACCAGTGCAATA